>CM077028.1:11589026-12034026 GCA_039090855.1 Macrothele yani
TTTTTAGAAAATCCAGTCTCATTACTCATTTGTTGCACTATGTGTATTTCCCTTCCTTTATAAGAAAGGTATAACTGTTTTATGAAATCCTAAAGAAATGTTCGATACTTTCAATGCAGAAACTTCTGTGTAAAACACGAATTAGGAACCAAGAAGAACAGCCTATACGATAAGTTTCCGCTAGTAGTCTGCAGAAGTCACTTACACACTGAAGTGCCAAAAGTCGTAGGATACGTACCCAATATTGTGTAGGACCTCCTGTATCCCGGCAAAGTGCAGCAACTCGACGTGGCATCGATTCCACAGGCGGCAGGAAGACTGGAGAGATGTTGAGCCATGCCGTCTGAATAGCCGCCCACAGTTCTCTGGTATTTGTAGGTGCAGGATTTTGGGTGCAAAAGCTCCTTTCGACCACATTCCATAAGTACTCTATGGGGTCCATGTTGGACGAACGTGGTGTCCACACCATCCGTCTATACTGTCCAGAATGCTCTTCGAACCAATTTAAGACAACTTGGGCCTGAAAACATGGTGCATTGTCCGCCTGGAATATCCCATCGTTGTTGGTGTACATGAAGTCCATGAAGGGCTAAAAATGGTCACCTAGCAGAGCAACAAAATGATTACTGGTTAATCATGTCTTTATGTAGGCCAAAGGACCCAAAACAGTGCCACGAAAAGACACCCCACACATGTATGGAACCACCACAAGCTTGCAAAGTGCCTTGTTGACAGCTTGGATCCATCGCCACGAGGGTCTGCTCCGCACCCGAACCTTACTATCAGCTCGTAACAACTGGTAGCGTGACTCATCGGACCACGCCACATGTTGCCAATCTTCCAGGGTCCAATTACCGTGTTCACGAGCCCCGTTGATGCCCTGTGGCCGATGTCGTTGTGTTAATAAAGGTACTCTGCTGGATCTTCTGCTCCCAACCCCACGGAGCTTCACTGACCTGATAGAGTCCAATTAGCGACTCTTCCAGGGTCCAATTACTGAAGATCCAGCAGAGTACCTTTATTAATACAATGTGCCACTGACCTGATAGAGTCCAATTACCGACTCTTCCAGGGTTCAATTCTGTGTTAAAATGGTCCAATTCTGTGTTAAAATGGTCCAATTCTGTGTTAGAATGTTCAATTCTGTGTTAGAATGGTCCAATTATGTGTTAGAATGTCCAATTCTGTGTTAGAATGGTCCAATTCTGTGTTAGAATGTGCCACTGACCTGATAGAGTCCAATTACCGACTCTTCCAGGGTGCAATTTTGTTTTTTACACATCTTCTTTTTTTTTTTTTTTTTTTTTTTTTTGAGGTTTAACGACCACCGTGAGCAACTCAATGGGCTATAAGCAGTCGCCCGTCCCTAATTTAGGGTCACTGGTTCCAGGGAAGGGAGAGAGCCAGTGCCATAAGACAAACACAACATCCATGTCTCACCGGGATTCGAACCCGGACCCCTTAGGGACGAATGATCAGAGACCAGCGCCTTAGACCACTGCGCCACCGGGGCGGCTTTACACATCTTCCAGGGTCCACTTTTGTTTTTTACACATCTTCCAGGGCCCAATTTTGTCTTTTACACATCTTCCAGGGTCCAATTACCGTGTTCACGAGCCCAGGTGATGCCCTGTGGCCGATGTCGTTGTGTTAATAAAGGTACTCTGCTGGATCTTCTGCTCCTAACCCCACGGACGCTGCACTGACCTGATAGATATGTCTCTGGTACCTTTTGTATTGAATGTGGATGTTATTTGAGCCAATCGCTTGTCTGTTAGCATGGGCAATCTTGATCGGAAGCCGCTGGTCACGGTCATTCAGCCCCCATGGTGAGGCCACTGCGCTGTCCACGGTGGGTGGTAATTCATTCTATGCGGTATTTTCGGTACACGCGTGACACCGTGGATCGAGGATTGTTGAATGTTTGCACAACTACGGAAATTGAATGTCCCATCTGTCTGGCTTCCACTGCAATGCCTCGTTCACACTCCAATAATTCACGTCGGTTAGCCATAATCCTATTGGCAGTTGATCAACCTCACTCACGAGATTACTCCTCGCAACTGATAAAAGCCGCGGTGTGCGTCGAAGCCTGTATACGACGGTAGCGTCAGTTAAAAATTTGTATACTGCTATTCCATGACTTTTGGCTCTTTAGTGCAGATGGTACGAGACGACCGCAGACGCCCAGTTTGATATGTTTAAATGAGAGAAACAAAATTCTGGTCGGCATTGGATCTTCTTTAGAAAACAAGCAACTGCTATACAGAGCGTTTGATGTGTGTGTGTGTTCCTGTACACTTAAACCTATGATTGAACAAAGCTCTTTGCGTATCGGAATTTTACTTTGTAGTCCTTTTTTATATTGGTAAACGTGCTCCATTAAAAGCTGAATTATTTACATTTGTAGCTTTCGACCTTCTCAGGAAATGCATTTACCGAAATTTAGATTTCTGAAAAGCCCTCTCGAAACATAAAGTGCTCTTAATTCCTTTTCTCGAAACAATGTTAACAAAACATCGAGTGACTTCTGGACTTGGAAACTAAAATGCTGCATTCATCAACGGCTTTTCCTTTTTGCAATTCAGAAGGAACTGATACGTTTAACGAATGAGTCACTTGTAGTATGAATTAAAATGTATGCTTATAGCGAAATTCCATTAATGCGAAGGTGGTATCATTATTGGGTTCAAAACACACCGCCACCGCTTAAGTGGAAACTCGTATTTCTCTAAATTAACAATAAATACGAGGACGTGTGTGGATGATGTTTGCCTAGGAGATGCGAAATAAAATATGCGAAGAAATGTTACGTACTAGCATTCAATGCTTAGTCACAAGTCGATTTAAAGCAAACTGCTAAACACTCCCAGCTCTATCGCTCTTGAAAATGTACTGTCTAGATACCACATTTTTCGTCATGGAACAGTTAATTGAATAGCTAAAAGCACTGTATGATTAACACTTGCATTCAGTGTGACACGTCAGTATGGAAAGGAAACCTGTAGCTAGTGTAAACGTTTAAAAAATACTGAGAGAAAAAGGAATATACCGAAACTGAACTAAATCAAGTAAAGAGGTCACAAAATATTATTTAGAACCTATGGAGGCTTAAACTTTTCAGACTATTTCCTCATACGTGCTTTGGTTTTGATTCTGAAAGGCATACACGGAAGAGGCAAAGTTTAAAACCTATATAATAGTCTACGTCTGCCCCTAACGCTCAGACGTTATTCAGTAGTTACAGCGCCATCTGCTTTTATCCGGTGGCCAAAATCGGAACTAAGCTCACCGCTATCGTACGATACGTAAAATCAAGGAGAAATGGTGAATAAATTTCAAATACGTGGAGGTAATGTAAATATACGATGTAATCGCTCTGTCCACGTTATTTTATAAACAACGAATAGCAACTGAAAAATTGTTCTACCGACACCGCTGGGAGATCTGGGGTTCGATCCCAGAGGTGTCGATAGAACAATTTTTCAGTTGCTTGCTATTCGTTGTTTATAAAATAACGTGGACAGAGCGATGTCATCGTACATTTCAAGGAGAAATACTGCAAAATAAAATCAAGTTAGTAGGACAAACAACTTCATCTGAGGCAATACGTACGTGCTCGAACAACTGTCTGCAACGTTTATTCGGTTACGTGGGTGCTATGACGTGTTTTATTTCATTTTCTTTGCATTGCAGAGTAATTTCATAAAAAGGAATCAGCGTTATTTTATTTCATAAAAAGGAACAAGTAAAATTGTAAGAAAGTAACTGCAGACGTAGTTTTGATTCACTGTGATGAAAATTTAATAAATAAAAAAATATATTGGTTCCCTGGAATTTTTTCTTCGTAGTACAGGATGAAAGAAGATAAAGCTGAAAGAAAACGTCACTTAAATAGAGAACGACATCGGCGATGGCGTACAAATCCATCTTCTAATACTTTGTAGTACAAGATGGAAGACGATAATGCTGAAAGAAAGCGTCCCTTAAATAGAGAACGACAACGGCGATGGCGTGCAAACAAATCATCTAATACTTTGCATAACTTGAACGAAGGTAGCGCAAATCGCAGACCTATCTTATATAATATAGTATTGTAGTACAAGACGGAAGAAGATAAATCTGAAAGAAAACGTCATTTAAATAGAGAACGACAACGTCGATGGCGTGCAAACCAATCTTCTAATACTTTGTAGTACAAGATGGAAGAAGATAAAGCTAAAAGAAAACGTCGCTTAAATAGAGAACGACAAAGGCGATGGCGTGCAAACCCATCTGCTAATACTTTGTAGTACAAGATGGAAGAAGATAATGCTGAAAAAAAGCGTCGCTTAAATAAAGAACGACAACGGCGATGGCGTGCACACCAATCTTCTAATACTTTGTAGTACAAGATGGAAGAAGATAATGCTGAAAGAAAGCGTCGCTTAAATACAGAACGACAACGGCGATGGCATGCAAACCAATCTTCTAATACTTTGTAGTACAAGATGGAAGAAGATAAAGCTAAAAGAAAACGTCGCTTAAATAGAGAACGACAACGGCGTTGGCGTGCAAACCAATCTGCTAATACTTTGTAGTACAAGATGGAAGAAGATAATGCTGAAAAAAAGCGTCGCTTAAATAAAGAACGACAACGGCGATGGCGTGCACACCAATCTTCTAATACTTTGTAGTACAAGATGGAAGAAGATAATGCTGAAAGAAAGCGTCGCTTAAATACAGAACGACAACGGCGATGGCGTGCAAACCAATCTGCTAATACTTTGTAGTACAAGATGGAAGAAGATAATGCTGAAAAAAAGCGTCGCTTAAATAAAGAACGACAACGGCGATGGCGTGCAAACCAATCTTCTAATACTTTGTAGTACAAGATGGAAGAAGATAATGCTGAAAAAAAGCGTCGCTTAAATAAAGAACGACAACGGCGATGGCGTGCACACCAATCTTCTAATACTTTGTAGTACAAGATGGAAGAAGATAATGCTGAAAGAAAGCGTCGCTTAAATAAAGAACGACAACGGCGATGGCGTGCACACCAATCTTCTAATACTTTGTAGTACAAGATGGAAGACGATAATGCTGAAAGAAAGCGTCGCTTAAATAAAGAACGACAACGGCGATGGCGTGCAAACCAATCTTCTAATACTTTGTAGTACAAGATGGAAGAAGATAATGCTGAAAAAAGCGTCGCTTAAATAAAGAACGACAACGGCGATGGCGTGCACATCAATCTTCTAATACTTTGTAGTACAAGATGGAAGAAGATAATGCTGAAAAAAGCGTCGCTTAAATAAAGAACGACGACGGCGATGGCGTGCACACCAATCTTCTAATACTTTGTAGTACAAGATGGAAGAAGATAAAGCTAAAAGAAAACGTCGCTTAAATAGAGAACGACAACGGCGTTGGCGTGCAAACCAATCTGCTAATACTTTGTAGTACAAGATGGAAGAAGATAATGCTGAAAAGAAGCGTCGCTTAAATAAAGAACGACAACGGCGATGGCGTGCACACCAATCTGCTAATACTTTGTAGTACAAGATGGAAGAAGATAATGCTGAAAAAAGCGTCGCTTAAATAAAGAACGACGACGGCGATGGCGTGCACACCAATCTTCTAATTCTTTGTAGTACAAGATGGAAGAAGATAATGCTGAAAGAAAGCGTCGCTTAAATACAGAACGACAACGGCGATGGCGTGCAAACCAATCTTCTAATACTTTGTAGTACAAGATGGAAGAAGGTAAAGCTAAAAGAAAGCGTCGCTTAAATAGAGAACGACAACGGCGATGGCGTGCAAACAAATCATCTAATACTTTGCATAACTTGAACGAAGGTAGTGCAAATCGCAGACCTATCTTATATAATATAGTATTGTAGTACAAGACGGAAGAAGATAAATCTGAAAGAAAACGTCATTTAAATAGAGAACGACAACGTCGATGGCGTGCAAACCAATCTTCTAATACTTTGTAGTACAAGATGGAAGAAGATAAAGCTGAAAGAAAACGTCGCTTAAATAGAGAACGACAACGGCGATGACGTGCAAAACAATCTGCTAATACTTTGTAGTACAAGATGGAAGAAGATAATGCTGAAAGAAAGCGTCGCTTAAATAAAGAACGACAACGGCGATGGCGTGCACACCAATCTTCTAATACTTTGTAGTACAAGATGGAAGAAGATAATGCTGAAAGAAAGCGTCGCTTAAATACAGAACGACAACGGCGATGGCGTGCAAACCAATCTTCTAATACTTTGTAGTACAAGATGGAAGAAGATAATATTTAAAGAAAGCGTCGCTTAAATAGAGAACGACAACGGCGATGGCGTGCAAACAAATCATCTAATACTTTGCATAACTTGAACGAAGGTAGAGCAAATCGCAGACCTATCTTATATAGGTCTGCGATTTGTATTGTAGTACAAGATGGAAAAAGATATATCTGAAGGAAAACGTCACTTAAATGGAGAACGACAATGGCGATGGCGTGCAAATCAATCTTCTAATACTTTGTAGTACAAGATGGAAGAAGATAAAGCTGAAAGAAAACGTCGCTTAAATAGAGAACGACAACGGCGATGGCGTGCAAACCAATCTTCTAATACTTTGTAGTACAAGATGGAAGATAAAGCTGAAATAAAACGTTGCTTAAATAAAGAACGACAACAGCGATGGCGTGCAAACCAATCTTCTAATACTTTGTAGTACAAGATGGAAGATAAAGCTGAAAGAAAACGTCGCTTAAATAGAGAACGACAACGGCGATGGCGTGCAAACCAATCTTCTAATACTTTGCATAACTTGAACGAAGTTAGAGATAATCGCAGACCTGTTCTATATACTGCGCATTAATAATTCAACTGTTTGTTATAGTTATATATATATATCATCATCATCATCATCATCATTGTCAACCATTATCAATCCACTGCTGGACGAAGGTCTCCCCAAGTTTCCTCCACAACGGTCTGTCTTGTGCCAGTCTCCTCCATGTCACTCCCGCATATTTACGAATTTCATCCACCCATCTCCCATGTGGTCTTTTTCTGGGTCTTTTCCTGTCCCTTGGAATCCAATCTAAAATTTCGGCTGTCCATCTATGGTCTGTCCTTCTGGCAGTATGTCCAGCCCATTGCCATTTCAGGGATTTAACTCTGATCATGATGTCTTCCACTCTCGTCATTTTTCGGATCCACGAGTTCCTCTTCTTATCTCTCCTGGTTATACCAAGCATGCACCTCTCCATGCTGCTTTGAGTTGTCTGCAGCCTTTGTATGTCTCTTTTAGTTAAGATCCACGTCTCTGCACCATACGTAAGCACTGGAAGGATGCATTGATCAAACACTTTTCTTTTAAGACATAATGGCATATTGCTCTTGAAAATTATGCTGTTTCTTCCAAAAGCTCTCCAGGCAAGTTTTGTACGCCGATTAATTTCTTCATCAATGTGACCCTCACTTGATATCTGCTGTCCAAGATAAACATACGTATCTGTTATCTCCAGTTTTTCTCCATCAATCGATAAATCTTCATTTCTTGTAAAAGCATTGAACATCACTTTTGTCTTCTGAAAGTTCATTTTTAATCCCACTTCTTTACTCTTGTCAGCAAGTTCCTGGATCATACTCTGCAGCTCTGATGGGGTAGTTGCAAAAATGACTACGTCATCAGCAAAACGAAGGTGGGTTAGATAATCTCCATTAATCTTTATCCCTTTGTTTTCCCAGTTCAGTGATTGAAAGACATTTTCCAATGTGGCATTAAAGAGCTTCGGAGATATGGTGTCACCTTATCTCACTCCCTTTCCAATTTTTATGTGTGTTGTATTTTCAAACAGCCGAATCTTTGCACTTGCATTTTCATAGATGTTATTAATAATATTAATGTATGCATCTTCAATACCGCAGGATTTCAGAGCCGTGGTAACTGCTGATGGTTTCACCGAATCAAAGGCTTTTTCATAATCGATAAAAGCCATGCACAATGGAAGTTCATATTCCCTCGCTCTTTCAATTAGTTCTCTCAGTACATGGATATGATCTATTGTGCTGTAGCCACTCCTGAATCCAGCTTGTTCTCTCGGTTGAGCCATGTCCAGTGTTACCTTCAAGCGGTGTGAAAGAACTTTAGTGAAGATTTTATAAACTACTGATAGGAGGCTGATAGGTCTGTAGTTCCTGAGATCCTCAATGTCACCTTTTTTATGTAGCAGGATCATTGTAGCATTGTTCCAATCCTCAGGAATCTTCCCTTCATTAAGGCATCGAGTGAAAATTTGGGCGAGTACTGTTTCAATTTCTCCACTTGCTTCTTGTATGATGTCTATAGTAATTCCATCTTCCTGGAGCTTTCCCCGCTTCATGTTCTTGATTGCATGAGCAACTTCTGCTGGGAGGACTGGAAGAACTCTGGTACCTTTCATGATGTCTGGAGTACATGTATCATCCCTTTCATATAATTTGGAGTAGAAATCTTTCACTCTTGTCAAAATTTTGCCTCTATTTCTTGTTATAGAACCATCTTCTTTTCTCAGAGCCATAATCTGTTTTCTTCCCTTACTGAGATGTCCCTTTGCTATCTTTAGGCTTTGGTTGTTTTCAATTGCTTTCCTTACTAGTTCGCAGTTGAATTTCCTTACGTCTTCAGTGATACTTTTTCGTGCTGTCTTGCACAGCTCTATATATTCCACTTTGGAAGTCACATCTTCTTTAGTTGTCCTCATCTCTCTTCTTTTTTGCATCAACATTTTGGTTTTTCCTGATAATTTGTTTACATGCAACTTGTTCTTAGACCCAGCTAATTTTGTTGCTGTTTCCATAAGAGCTTTGGTTACTTTTCTGTTAACTTCCGAAATATCCACTTCTTCCGATGTTAGGCCTTCTAAAGCAGAGAATCTGTTCTTCAATTCCAACTTGAAAGTATTATGGTGTTTTTTAAGGTTGGTTATGTCAATAGATTTTGTTTGTCTTATGAGCTTGCCACGTTCAAGTTTAGTGTTGAGGTGCATCTTACATCTCACCAATCTATGGTCAGTACCTGTGTTGAACTTGTTCAGCACACTGCAGTCTTCTATGACGAATGTTTTGTTACACATAATAAAATCAATTTCACTTGTCGTCCCAATTGGATGTCTCCATGTCCATTTCCTGTGTGGCTTTTTCTTGAAAAAGGAATTCAAGATGAAAAATCCTTCTGCCTCTGCAAACTCAACGAGAGTATTTCCACGCTGGTTTCTGTTGCCGTGACCGAATTTACCTACTGAAGTTTCATTCTGTTGCCGGTGCCCTATTTTTGCATTGAAATCTCCCATAATTATCTTCAAGTGCTGCTTACCTTTATTATTTAGATGACGAATTTCCTCATAAAATTCTTCAATTTATATATATATATATATATATATATATATATATATGTATATGTGTGTATTTCGCGACTCATGTTATGAAAATTGCAGTCACAGGTCTTTCTTCCGTACATGGCAAGGGCTATGAGCTTATTCTTTAAATATTCGGCTCATCAGTGAACTTCATTCAAATGTGCAAATCGAAGCAGCTGCACGGCCGACCCGGTGGCGCAGTGGTTGAAGCGATTGCCTCTGATCCTTCGTGCGAGAGGGGTCCGGGTTCGAATCCCGGTGAGGCATAGATATCGTGTTTGTTTTACGGCACAGGCTGTTCCTCTTCCTTGGAACCAGTGACCCTAAATTAAGGATGGGCGGACTGCTTATAATTAGGGATACGTAAGTTTCGCAAAAAAAACATATTTCAAAATCAAAAATTTCGCATGTATTCACAGAAACTGATGACACAAAAAAAAATGCTTTTCAAAGTGTACTTTACTTAGTTTACTGTTTTTCAAAGTTTACTTACTAGTAGGCTAAGTACCAAAATACTTAGTTAATAGCTAACGGCATTGTAGTAGTCTCTATATTCTCTTCTTTTAGCCTTTGCTTTCTGTCCGTAATAACGATGTTGTACATAATGAAATATCTCTCAGCATCCACGCTGTTAACAGAATTGCAGAGGCTTTGAATAGCTGCCTTTACATAGTTTAGGTAGCAACATTTTGTTGCTCTTAAAATCTGTATGACATCAACAGGAGTCTCTTGGTTGACCACTGTAAGTAGCTGTCTGTGAAAATGACTGTATCCATCCATGAGCTCATCCCGTGGTATGTCTTTACAAAATGGTATTTTAGAGAAGCTTTCCAATAATAAATCCGTGTTTAAAGATTATGTGGGTGTGGTTGCGACTACAGATGAACAAAATAGTCTGCCAAGATGCTGGTAGGCTTCATTTGCTGCGTTGGATGTCATGTGAAGAGTCAATTTGCCTTTCTAGACGAACATTACAAAATTTGCACATCGCGATATTTGTAGTACTTAAATACAATCCCTCGTGGTCAAACTCTTTCACTCTATCAACTAATTCCTTCTTTGGGCGGCCCATATTGATATACTTCTATCAAACGGATCGCGAGCGTTGTAGTTTGTAGTCTACTAGCGAAATGCAAAAACAAACGTGTGCTCATTCGTTTTCTTTCAAGGCCAGCCAGCCAGTGCGACTGAGCGGCGCTGGCTGACTCACCGAGAGGGAAAGAGTCGTGGCCTGGGGTTTCCCAGGTAACGAAAGCTGAGTAGGACGCGCACAGCGCAAGTGCTGCGCGAAATTATGTCCTATTTTTGCTTTAAAAAATGTTTATTATCGAGATGTCGCGGGAAAATAGTTAAAATCAAATTTTCATATTTATTCGCTTATATTGGCAAATTTCGCATTTTTTTGCATCTGTTTCGTAAATACGAAAGTTACGTATCCCTACTTATAGTCCACTGAGTTGCTCACGGTGGTCGTTAAACATCCAATCAGAAAATTACAAAAAAAAAAAAAGAAAAAGTGCAGCTGCAAGTGAACGATGGCGCGTGTGAAGGCCATGAAATGCTAAAAATAACACCTCATACTGAGCTCTGTTAATCAGTGTTGTTCTTGTTTTTGAGATGGAGAAAGGCAGTGAACTTTGGCAAAGGCCAGACTGAAATGGTCAGACGACAAAGTCAGAGCATTTCCGAGTCGGCAAGGCGTATTTAGTACCTTCAAGAAGTTCTCAGAGAAAATCATGAACGGCCAGCAAGGTGTGGACCGATCACGGCTCACGAATGCTGTAGGTGAGCGAAGGCTATCCCGTACGGTACGAGCCAATAGAAAGGGTACTGTTACTCAACTCGGCACCGAAACTAATATAAATAAGTTCCAAATTTTACAGAATAAGTTTATGAGCCGCGGATGGCTTAGTGGTTAGCAAGTCAGACTGTCATTGCAAGGTCCTTAGGTTCGATCCTGGGCTGATCTTTCAGAGATTATGTGATTTACTAACAATCGCTGAATATCCACCGTGCATCGGACGAGCACGTTAAGTGACGCCCCCTGGCTGGACCCACTGGTTAAATGGGTATCCTTTCCTATGCCCCCCCTGAAATTCTCTCACCCCTCTATGTGCAACGTCGTACTTGTGCGGTGGCGCCATCTACTGTACTCTAATCTCACTACAAACTGTTCTGTCAAAGTCGCTAGACTTGCTCTCATTCCCTCCGTTTCTGTGTCCTGCCCAAAAGGCGAACTCGCTGTAGGATGCTGGGATCAAAACACTACTCACTGTGGACGGAAGTCCTACAAAGAAAATGACAAATACTGTGGCACAGAATAAGTTTATAAAGATTATGGCATTTAAAGATCTCGCCCTCTATTCTTATCAACTTACAATTATTCCACTACCATCATAACCATGTTGACGCAAATAGGTATGGAATTATGTCGATTAAACCGCTATTTCATTTTCACGTTGGTCAATTGATGTTTAAAAGTTTAAAAAGTAATAAAAAATAATTTGAAAAGGGATACAAAATAGTTTAAAATGTGTGATAACTTTTTTATTTGGAAAGGGATAAAAAATAGTTTAAAAGGTATGATAGTTTTTTTTTAAAAGTTTAATAGTTTTTTTAAAGGATAAAAAACAGTTTAAAAGGATAACAAATTATTTGTTTTCCAATGTAATAGAGTTAAACTTCATTACACATAATTGTAAAACAAGGAAAAAGGCATTATTGCGACCTATTCTACTAAAGACACAGATGTCAAAGCAAGGTATTACGGGTCGTATAAAGTACGTCCGTGATTTTTTGCTTTTTTTAGACTCCCCCTCCCCCATGTCACATTTTGTCTGATTGTTGACATCCCCCTCTAAAAAGTACTTCCTAATTCCCGTAACCCCCATTATCTGTGACGACTACTTTTAGAATTCCGTTGAGAAACAGAAAGAAAACGTGTAATTATTTAAAGGAATCTTCTATATATTTACTTGTTTGCTGCAGAAAATATTTATTATTTAGACATTAATTTCTTCCCAAATGCTACCTGTACTTAATCATTCTGAAATAAAGATCTACAAATGAACGCGTGCTTTCAAGATTTCAACACTCCCGATTATACCATGTACAAAACACGATAGATATGGGAGTACAAATACGAGAACTTAATATTAAAATTCTGATTTGGCTAAATATTATCAGAAACCTGAAATATTTCACACCTTTTTTTTAACAATTAACAGAGGAAAAAAAACCGAAGAAATACCATCCACTATATTTTTGCCGCTGGACGTCCTAATTACTAAACCTCCCCCCTCTCCCATGTCACATTTTGTCCGGTTGTCATGGTATCCCGTCTCCCCGTGTAATCTCGGAGGTATTTTACGGACGGCCCCTTAACTACATTGGTCCTGAGTACTGGAATGGGTTGCATGTGGAGTTAATTGATATTAATAATTTAACATTATTTTAAAAATATTAAAAATATACTTACTTAAATAACTAAAAAAAAAACTAACATCTTTCCCTTACTGCGTTGACACGACAAGTGCTTGACTCATTTGTTCTATTTTAGGGATTCAGGTCATGTCAGGTCTCTGTGTGGCCTAATCCCTGTTTTCACTTGCTGCTATTAATTTTTAATTGCACATAAATATCTCTGTTTCATGATGTTATATTGTAACAGCATAAATATTGAACTAAATAAATAAATAAATAATTTCAATGGTGGTGACGGAAATAACCTGTCACAACACACAGTACATCGAACCCTGTTGTAAACGGGTCTGCGTAGCCTCAGGCCACTCCGAGTGCCCATGCTTCTACAATGGACACGCGGGCATCGCAACGGGAGCTTGAATGATTGGAAGCAGGTCTTGTGGTCCTATTGAACCATGTGAAAAAAACGGATGCGTCGTTTACCTGCTGGGGAAGTATTGGCAATAAGGTGCACCATAGGACGAGAGCAAGCTGGTTGACGAAGTGTAATGCTCTTGGCAATGTTCTGGTGACAAAATCTAGATCCAGTCCAGCGGCGCACTCGGGAATTAGGAAGCCCGAAAAGGTTGTTGTCCAGAAATTTCCTATTTGGCCAGCGTGCACATTTATCTTGGGTTTGCGTTGTTACGGAAAAAAACACGCAAACATTTTATTATGTATCCAGAACTGCAAAATTCAGGCATTGATTTTGAGCATACGGTAGCATTTCTTTTACACTGGTGCGCAAAAATTAAGGACGAGACGGTTTTTCTAAAATGTAACGTCGTGCAGAAGTGCTCCACATCGACTCAAATCATACTATAAGATCCCCAAGATGTAATAATATGGGAAAAGTGAACAAAACCGTTTAAACAAGGAATCGAAAGGATTCAAAGGCACTTTATTGAAAAGGTAGCTTCGAGCACAACTGGACAGAAGACAGAAACGTCCATATGACAGGCGGCTGCCAAGAAAAGTCCAGTCTTTAGTAGGGGATATGATCACCCCTGACTGCGTTGCAGGATTTACGACGTCTGTCCATGCTGAGGACGGGGTTGTCAAGGAATTGTTGAGGCATCGCGGCCCATTCCCCTTATAGCGCCAATCGCAGCTGCGGATTCGTTGCTGGCGGCTGGTGACGTGCTGCCAAGCGTCTCCCGAGAAGGTCCCACACGTGTTCGATTGGATTTAGGTCCGGGGACCTTGCGGGCCAATCCATGCGTTGAATATCTTTACTCTACAACAGCTCTGCGACAGCCACTGCACGATGAGGTGTAGCGCTGTCGTCCATGAAGAGGAACTCAGGACCCACAGCGCCTCCAAACAGACGCACGTGAAGCAGGAGAACCTCGGTATAATAGCGGACACCAGTGACTGAACTTCCTTGGAAAATGTGGAGGACAGTACGGCTACCAAGCAAGATACCGCCCCAAACGAGAACTCCGCCACCTCTAAACCGGTCCCTTTTGATGATGTTGGAGGTGTTGCGTGTTCCCTGCTCTCTCCAGATGTGTATACGTTCAGAATCGCTCGTCAGACTAAATCGGCTTTCATCCGTAAAGAGAATTCGACCCTATTGCTGATGTGTCCAGTTCTTGTGTTCCTGTCACCACAGAAACAGCAGTCTCCGATGAGCAGGCGTTAATGGCACACACCGTACTGGTCGTCGTGCAAATAGACCACCATAGTGCAGCCTCCTGGCCACGGTAAAACGCGATAACGGACGTCCAGTTGTCTGTTGCATGTGACTTGCAATTTCTCCCGCTGTCTGCCGTCTGTCTCTTCTCGCCTGTAGTACAATATACCGGTTGTCCGCCGCCGTGGTTGCTCGTAGACAACCGCTGCTAAACTCTCTGGCAGCTGTTCCTGTCGTTTGAAATACTCTCCAAGCTCGTGAAACGATGCTGTGAGCGATCCCGCACTCCTCGGCCACACTTCGATCTTCTTCGAACTTCCCAATGACGCGACCTCGGGTAAAGTCATCCAGATGTCGTCTGCTGGATTGCCTGTTGGCCATATCACACTGTGGCAGCAACTCGACGTCGTTCAAACCGATTTGCACCGTGCAATAGCTTTCACCGAATTGCTGAGCGTACACCGCCCGTGTGCTTTATACCCTTCCGACACTCCCCCCCCACGTCACGCTGCATATATGCGCATGCCCTACCGTATCGGACTCTAGTCTATCTCCTGAGTAGTCTTTCGGTCCGTTCTGCCTGCTCGTTCCATAGTTATGCTAATTTCACCTCTTCGTCCTTAATTTTTGCGCACCAATGTATTTAGCAGTCGTCTAATTACACAGTCGAATTACAATAACTGTTGCCGCCTCTTATTATTTATGTCAATAGCGCGTAGCCAATGAAAGAAGGCACATGGTGAGCTGGCTTGGAGGGTATATAAGTTGTGCTGTAGGCATTCTAAAAACATATCACTCGTTGCTATTATGGATAAAAAGAGCGATTTATCAGATTAGCAAAAAGGGATGTCACCGAGCGAAAATTTTTAGCGGAAAACATGTGTCCATGTTGTGAATATGTTCTAAAAACAATCTGTCACAAATTTCTCCCGTCTATGAGAACCTTTCAATAGATGATCGTTTCTGAAAACAGACTGCTTTATTTGACATTCTGGGAAAACCATATCTACACAAAACTCAACAGTCTTGCCGCTCGGATGTTGCCACTCACTAAGAAAGCATGAAATTCTTGATTTATCTTCATTATTACAACATATCGCGCACTCTGGAATTCGAAAGGAAAACGAGCCTTTTCAGTTTTTCGCATTCTTCAATATACTGCTGGCAAGAAGGACACGAGATAGCAAAGCCAGATTTACTGGACACATAATAACAGATACAAAGATGAAACGATTGAGTTTACAGGCCCGTGCGACTTGCGGAACACGCAGCCATGAATAGTTCGTGTGGCCTCCATGGCTGGAAACAACGGCAGCTACACGCCGCGGCATCAAACAAAAGAGGCTTTGAATGTGGGCTTGGAGTATGTCGGTTCAGGTTGCTTCCACACGTTGCCACAGTTCATCAGTCGTAGCCGCGGGTGGTGCTTGCCGGGCCACTCGGTTGCCGATCAGCGACTAGACGTGTTCGATGGGCGACAAATCAGGAGAACAGGCGGGCTACGGCAGCAGTGACACCTGGTGGGCCGTGAAGAATTGTTGCACGATACGTGCCACGTGCGGGCGCTCATTGTCCTGTTGAAACGTGGCCGCTGGCAGGTCCTGCAGGTAAGGAAGGACTAGAGGCTCCGAAACGTCGGATATGTAGCAAAGGCTGTTGAGTGTGCAGGCGATGCGTACCAGAGGGGTGCGGGTGTCATATCCAATTGCGCCCCAAACCATAACGCCAGGCGACGCACCGGTATGGCGATGCATAATGCAGGCGTCGTACAGTCTCTCGCTGCGGTGCCGCCACACGCTGATCTGACCATCGTGGTTGTTGCAGGCAGAAGCGGGATTCGTCGGAGAAGACAATGTCGTGCCATTCGGTAGTCCAGGTGCGGCGTTCAAAGGCCCACTGCCACCACACTCGCCGGTGGTGTAACATCAATGATAATCGGAGCAATGGGCGCCGTACGACAAGTCCCCGCTCCTGCAGACGACGTCGAACGGTACGTGCTGACACAGGTTGTTGCACAACACACCCTAATTCCTTCGCTAACGTTCGTGATGTGACGGTGCGAGCCGTCAATGCCCGCCGTACAACAAGCCGGTCCTCTCATTCGGTGGTGTGCCGCGGCTGCGGCAATCGCTCACGTCGGTCCGTCCGTCCCTGCTGCACCGACCGAATCCATACTCGCCTCACTGCGGCTGGATGTCGTCCCACACGGGCGCCGATGTCGCGGTAAGCCACTATTCGTCCTCTGTTGAACCCCGAAACGTGCTGGAATGACTGCCGTATTCTGCGACGAGGCATCAGGAAGCTTCCCACGCACAAGTCCGGCAGCACAACACTCTTCCACTACTTACACCCCGCCTTCTGTGCACCCTTCTTATAGTGCTTCTTGGTGGCGTGCCGGGCGCACATGATTTGCATTTACCCTGCAATGCTAATCGTTTGCATGTCCTCTCGCGGGCGACGCATGCTGCGAATTTCAGGCCAATCGGATGCTTCCTTCTTGGTGTTGCATTTTGGGTGGCCAGCAGTGTAGTTTTCGATGCTGCAATTTCGAACTCAAAGGAATATTTTTAGACTTCGCCTCTCATGATAGAAACCTGGTGGACGAATTTATGAGACACAACAACTCAGCAAATAGTCTCAGAAAATTAATAAAAGGTTCGAGTACTTCATGAAAATTTCCATTCCGATCTGAAAAATTATATGTTAAAACAACACATTTATAATACACATAAGATTCCCTTGAAGCAATTGGAATTACAAGAAAAGCTTGATTAACTTCGGCTTTTAATTAATAACGTGAATCTGGATATTTTTTCTGTCTCACACGTGCGCCCATTGTCTACTTATGTTCCATTAACTACTCACCAAACTTCCTCATTGTTATTGCTCTTAAATGGCGATATGGAAATATACTTTTTCTTCTGTGAAAGTTGTGTGGATTAAATATAATATTTATTTAAAACGAAAACGAAATGTCTGGAGAACAATTGTTAACCATATGACTCGAGGGTAAATTGTGCCAAAGTAAACGAAATGTCTGCAAAGCATAATTAAAAGCTGAATAAGTCAACAACGAACAAATGTTTCTAACATCAAGTTCGTCTGAGATTTTCAAAGAAAGAATTGAACTAAACTTTTGCGGCAATCTGTTTCCTAGTTTTCACTTCTGCTTTCTAATTTCCAATTTCAAAGACGACTTTTATGAAAACATGTATATGTTATCGTTAAAGTATGAAATCCGTTATTTCATAGAATACCTAGTTATTTCATGAAATAACTGATCAAGTCAGTTAAAGCGTAAAACTCACTTGTATTCTATAGTTTAACTAGTTATTTCATAGAATAACGATCTACACCCCGTTAAAGTGTAAAATAACCGAGTAAATAAATTCCAAATTCAAAAGGCTGTAAAATGAGAACCAATGGTCAGAAATAGCAAACCATTTTCAACCCACTATAAAGTGTTGTATAATAATAATGATATTAACGTATGAGTACTTCGTCTTAACCTGATAATGAAGTGCTGGTTGAAAAAACAAGGTTAAATAATGTCATTACTAAAGTATGTATAGTTTGTTCACAAGAATGCAGTGAAAACGTAGTTTGTTCGAAATGTAATGAGCCTGTCGACATGTCATGTTTAGAAGACTATGTTTTGGAAGATAAAGTTGTACAGAAGATCTGCAAATTGTGTTTTAATGAACTGAATCTTCAGAGGGAAAGAGAAAACTCTAAAGAATGTTTGGAAATTCAAGCTAAGCAGATGAAATTAATGTGCCGCCCCGGTGGCGCAGTGGTCTAAGGCGTTGGCCTCTGATCATTCGTCCGAACGGGGTCCGGGTTCGAATCCCGGTGAGGCATGGATGCTGTGTTTGTCTTACGGCGCTGGTTCTCTCCCTTCCCTGGAACCAGTGACCCTAAATTAGGGACGGGCGACTGCTTATAGCCCATTGAGTTGCTCACGGTGGTCGTTAAAACTCCAATCAAAAAAAAAAAAAAAAAATTAATGTCAGATAAATCTCATTCTGAAGCCTCTGTGGGGCTGTATCGTACCAGGAGATGTGACGTACCTGCCAGAAGGACGCACACGACATAAAGGCAGATATGAATCAGAATAAAAAAACGTCAGCGTAGCTCAATTGGTAGAGCGACTTATTCCGGAATGAGGGGATCCGGGTTCGAATCCTGGCGTGGACAGAAATGACGGAGAAATTTACTTCGTTATAATGGCGCCCGAACTATCCGGATGACCCGACCGTTCAAAATCTCGCATTGGTGTGATGTTCTTTCCACACCGCGAGATAGGAAAAATAAGAGAATCCCTTCTCCAGCACTTCGAAAGAAAAAAAAAAAAAAGAGGGAGATGATGTAACGTACCAGGAGATGTGACGTACCTGCCAGAAGGACGCACACGACATAAAGGCAGATAGGAATCCGAATAAAACGTCCGCGTAGCTCAATTGGTAGAGTGACTTATTCCGGAATGAGGGGATCCGGGTTCGAATCCCGGCGTAGACCAAAAATGACGGAGAAATTTACTTCGTTATAGGGCTTACAGTTCGTATCCCAGTACCTGAAGTTGACAGAGGAAGGGGTGACGCCAGATCTATTTTAGCTGTTATCATGAAAATAACCGAAGAAAGATTTTTTTCAATTGGGAACAAGAAACGGCCGCATAAAACAGCTATATTCCCGATCCCAGTTCAGCGTCTGTGAAAAAAAAAAAACTAATTCAGATCGGCGAAGTGCCGGATATAGAGAAATCGCTCCGGTCGGTTGCTGCAGCTTAAAGTTTAGGTACCGATCAGGGATTTAAAAAACTTTCATGTGAAACACAGTGCGTCAACAAAAAATGTTTTTGTTTTAGAAATAATGTTCTATGCAATTCCAAATGCCATTTTAGTAATCCCTGTTGTAACAAATGATTTTATTGTGTCTTTATATAAATAACATTTTGTATGCTTTATAATTCAGTCAAATTGTTTATTTTACACTTTAACTGTCAATTAGTTAATTTATGGAATACCTAGTTATTTCATAGAATAACTAGTTAAAGGGTGGAATTATTAATTTATTACACGCTTTAACTAACTTGATTAGTTATTTCATGAAATAACTAGGTATTCCATGAAATGACTGCATTATATACTTTAACGGTAATGTATATAAACATTGAGTACCATGTCACTTGCGTATCAAGTAAGTTTATATTAAGGCTGTGTTTGAATGAGTGTTAAGTTTCATTTCTTATCCCATATCTGCAATGTAAATTCTTTTGTACACATTTTCACGAAGACTTGTCTGACATTTTGAGCACAAATATAAACGACCTATAGCTAATATATGCCGCAGTTATTATTCCGAAAATACTTTCAGAATTTTTTTTTAATTCAATTTATCTGACTCGAAAGTATTCCAATTTGGCGCTAGATGGCGCAATAAGTTATCCTAGCAGTGGTGTTTTTGTCTGGAAGAAACGAAATCTCTCATTTCTGTCTGATTTTTCTAATTATCTGAGCCAAATAGATATAAATGAATGGGGTAAAAGTGAGATTCGAATCTTTTTTTCCATAAGTGATCTTAAATCCTGTTGTACGTTCATTTGTTGAAGAGGAAATTTGTACATTACCAGAGAACTCCTAAATTTGAGCTACAGAAACTCCCCTACTTACTGGGCTCCACCCTAAATAACTTCATTGATTAAAACGTAACAGCGCGTATTTTGTCTTTTCATTTTGGAGCCAACGAGAGAAAGCTTCCATTACAAATATGGTGAGGCTTGCAGAGATTCGCTGACGCCAACTTCTGGGACAGTCACTCAAGACGTAAAACCACGTCCAAGGAGTGATTTTTGCGCCATCTATCACAGAAGATAAACCGTAACACTCATTCAAAGACATCCTTAAGGAAAAAGCGTAATAAAAAAACCGTTAAGACAGAAAAATCTAATAGTGAAACTACTGAAACATTGACTAGTAATTTTTTCAAAACGGAAAACATGAATGAAAGCTTTTAATATCTCGATTTTTTTATATCACCAAAAATGTGTTGTGATCAAATTTCTTGAAAATCACGAGACAGATAAGACCGAATACTCGAGAGAATTTGACAGACGTAACTCAGATTTATGATATTTTATGAAATTCAAGAATCGGCTGACACCACTGAAATCTTGGATGTAATAATATTCGGTGCCACAGAATTCGCGAATAAAATAAATCTCTGATAACAACTAAGTCTCAGGTAAAACGAATCACAGGTGCTGGCGTAGTTACGAATGAAATATACCTGAGATATCGCCAAACGTTAGGATATAGTGAATCTTGGATTTCAAAAGGGTCTCGAATATAGTATGCATCAAATTCCAGCAAAATCTCTCCATCTTAGTGGCCTAGTAAGCGCTGGTTCGTTACAACTTGTCCGAGACGAGTCTGGCTTCGAATCCCGGTGAGGCATGGATGTTGTCTTCCCTGGAACCAGTGGCCCTAAATTAGGGACGGGCAACTTCATATAGCCCAGTGCTTCCCAACCCTTTTAACTTCGCGGAACCCTTGAAGTCGGCCTTTAGACATCACGGAAACCCAGCCAGCATAATTACGTCAGGATTGCAAGATGTTGAGCAATTTGCCTAATATTTAGTTTATTTGTCAGATTAACTACAAAAAAAAAAGAATAAAATGTGACAACCTAATATGTATATAATCTTCTAGAGCCCTCCTCTTCCTGCGTGCCACTTTTTAAGTCGTCATAGCAACAACCGAGAAACAAATGTTTGTGACATCACGATTAGCTTTTCGTGTAGGTGACGTCATTACCTACACGTGCACAGTCCACGCGTATACCACTTTGTTTTGTTGTCATAGCAACAAAGAACAAAGCTGCTTGCGTGACGTCATCTTATCCAAATCATTCTCACATGACGTCACAGATGCTTTACGTCACACGGTCAACTCTAGAGAGATATGAAAGCTTTTTTTTTTTTTGGTTGGAGGTTTAACGACCACCGTGAGCAACTCAGTGGGCTATTATAAGCAGTCACCCGTCCCTAATTTAGGGTAGCTGTTTCCAGAGAATGGGGAGAGCCAGTGCCGTAAGACAAACACAACATCCATGCCTCACCGGGATTCGAACCCGGACCTCTTTCCGACGAATGATCAGAAGCCATCGCTTAAACCACTGCACCACCGCTACGAAAAACATCACATCAGGAATTTTGGTTTACTACCTGAACCGGTGTTAAGAGTCAAGAGTACGACGATCTGGCGACGTCAAGATAAAAATAAAATTTTGAAGATGACAATCCGATTTTATAAAAATAAAATTTTGAAGATGACAAGTATTATATGGCGTAATCCCGTATTTCTTTCAAGATAAAAATAGTTCATTTAAAAGAACAGGGGAAATTGATACTGGGTTCACAGTCAGTGTATGCGAAAAATGTTGTGTACAAGGAAGTGTTGACGAAATAGGGACTAAAGGTAATATAGACATTTGACGTGGACTAGGAACTTCAAACAGAGGTCATCACTCTTTCCACGTTTATAAGTGAGTCACGGAAAAATTCTCATTGGCCGCCACCGGGAATCGAACCCAGGATCTTCCAGTTACGTGCTGGATATGCTTGAGGATTTCGAGGCAGCTATGGTGCAGTGGAAGCATATCCAGCGCGTAACTGGAAGACTCTGGGTTCGATTCTAGTGACGCCTAATGAGAATTTTTCCGTGACTCACTTTTAAAGGTGGAAAGAGCGATGACCTCTGTTTGTAGGAAACTAAAGGTTTTACATAACACATAACAAACCGTCTGGAACTCAAAAACTTAATAACTAAATGTCAATAATTTTTGTATCATAAATTTTATTTTTCCCCGTCATTACTGATGGGCTTTCATCTAGTGAATAATATTGAATTGGGGTGGAACAAGATATAAACAACAATTCTAACACAAATATTATTATGAAGTAAGAATATTTAATAATATAATATTAATCAGTTTTTTGCACAAATAATGCACAATGAAATAGGACAATGTTCATCACTAGTCCAAGTAATACCCATTGCTAAATCAATGTTAGTAGATGACAAGGTTATGCTCATTCTGCACTTCCGGTGACTGCTTTGTGACGTCACTGTTCAAATCTCCATCGTAAGACTGCCTAGTCGCCACGTTTTTTTGTATCTGTAGCATAGCGGCGTGTTGCAATTATTATTCATAAACCAGCTGGAATAATCTTCATAAATTCTACCAAATGTTTTATTGCATAATGTTTTCAATGTTTAATTTTAAAAATTTGAGGAATGTTGCCGAGATGCTTTTTCAATTCCTCATAAAGGAATTCTTTATTATATGACAATAATACGTCATGCTGTGTGCGTTTTGTCTTATAAATTTACACAAAAACAGCAAAAATTTTCCTAGTAACTGAATTAACATTTAAAAGTATAACCGTTTTCTCGGCCTTTGCGTAACAAAAATGTGCGAGAGGTAGTTTTGAAATCTCTGTTACTAAAATATTCACATGAATGTGAATTTCTTCTGTATTTAATGTAAATGTGCTTTTGCATTAGCTTTTGTTCTGTGTTCGAGTTAGAAAAATTGTTGACAAGACATCTTCTTCCATAGTTACAGTTCGGATCTACGATTCACATGTTAGGATTGTGATGCCACTCAGTAACGTCACAATTAGTCGTATGACGTCACGATTGTTCGTAGTGGCGTCACCATTATTCACGAAATCCTCGCAGTGGCGTTACGATTATTCGTGACGTCACTGCGAGTATTCGTTTGCGGGAAAGGCAGGATGAGCACACTTTACCATTTATGAATTGTGTCTTTGGCTTGCAGCTCTGGTTCTCTCCCTACTATGAGCCAGTAACCCGAAATACGGGACAGGAAACAACACTCATTGTCATAAAAATCCACGCACCAAGAAAAAACCGTGCGATTAGCGCGAAACTCGGCGAATAACTAAGGGAAGGGCAGGAATGCAAATGATTAAAGTTTTGTGCGATTCCGCATGCCCGCGTGTCCAAGACCTGCGCTGCAATCGTAATTCTTGGGGGCTTATAAGGCGAGCATAGGGGACTCCACATGCGTGTCAAAGCGCACGGTAAGAGTCAGATGAGATCCCTGAGCGATAGACATGCCGAGGAGACGCCATAGCTGTGCGTACGCGCAACAGACGGAGTTTGAACGAGACCGTATCGTCGGGATGAGAGAAGCAAGGTGGCCGGCGAAACCAAATGGGCTACCATTTCGGCCGGTCGGACAGTGCGGTGTGATCGTGTTGGGAGCAATGGACACGGGAAGGCACCCAGACACGGCGGACTGGCGCTGGACCACCCAGACACACCACCAGCAGAGAGAACCGTGGGAAGCGGCACGCACAGATGCAACGACGTCATTGTGCAATATCCAGAGACGTATGGCCGATGTACAAGGGACTCCTGTGTCCACCAGAACCATTTCCAGACGCCTGGCAGAGGCAAATCTCCACTCTCGATGGACCTTACGTTTTCTGCCATTAACACCAGACCATCGTCGGAGTCGATTACAGTGGTGTCATCAGCGAGTAACGTGCACTGTTGACGTATAGTGTTCAGCGACGAATCCCGCTTCTTTATGGGAACGGGTGACCACCGTGTGAGATTGTGGAGGACGGCATATGAGAGCTACACCGCTCCAGTGGCGCAGTGGTCAAAGCGGTGGCTTATGACCATTCATCCGATATGGGTCCGGGTTCGAATCCCAGAGAGGCACGAATGTTGTGCTTGTCTTACGGCACTGGCTGTCTCCCTTCCCTGGAACCAGTGAGCTTAAATTAGGGACGGTTGACTGCTTATATCCCATTGAGTTGCTCATGTTGGTCGTTAAAACTTCAATAAAAAAAATATATATATGTGAGAGCTACAATTTCAAACTCACTCTACAGCGGCACACCTCTCGAACTATAGGGGTGATGGTCTGACATCTGAAAATCCCTCGCAGTGATCCGAGAGACGTTGATAGCCCAGAGCTACGAACAAGAGATCCTGCGGTCCCATCTCCAACAAGATAACACCCGTCTGCATACGTCTCGGGTTTTCCAGGACTGTTTATGTCATGCTTCGACGCTTCCGTGGCCTGCCAGATCGCTTGATCTCCCGCCCATCGAGCACGTGGGGGACCTGATGGGACGCCAGCTTTTCCATGTCCCAGTACTTGTGATTTGGAGCGTCAGTTGCAAGAAGTGTGGACCAATCAGTTCCAGGATAACATAGGGCGTCTCTTTGTCTCCATGCCGGACCGTATCAGCGCATGTATCCGAGCAGGAGGAGGCCCAACGAGGTATTAACGCTGACTGGAATATGTACCGTATGTCCGCAGAAAATCGTCCTGCTGCTGTGCTATTGTAATTACTTCTGTCATTGGTATGTACCATCTCACTACTAAAATCTCATTTCAATCCGACGGCTCCTTTTTAGTGCGCTGATTTTTATGACAATGAGTGTATTTATAGCTCATTTAACTGTGGTGGTTAAATCTCCAATTGAAAAGAAAAAACGCGAAATTTCCACTGAATTGAAAATTAAATTTCACAGGGATTTTGCGTCGTACACAGAAATTCTGGAATATTCTGGAAACAATTAAGACATGCGTGTTTGAAGGTGTTGAAGTTCGTACGTCACAGGTTCAAGAAGACGTTGCAGAGAACAATAAACCTACCAGTGACCAAAATATAGTAAGTGATAACGATTCGATGTCAAAACCAAATACAAGTAGTAAGATCCGTAACGTAAAAGACACTAGAAATAATCGCATAAATTGTAAAAACTATTAAGCAACAACCTTGAGCCAAACACACTATCTCGGGATATGAACCCAGGCCCGCCGCCCCGGTGGCGCAGTGGTCTAAGCGATGGCCTCTGATCATTCGTCCGAACGGGGTCAGGGTTCGAATCCCGGTGAGGCATGAATGTTGTGTTTGTCTTACGGAACTGGCTTTTTCCCTTCCCTGGAACCAGTGACCTTAAATTAGGGACGGGCGACTGCTTATAGCCCATTGAGTTGCTCACGGTGGTCGTTAAACCTCCAATCAAAAAAAGAACCCAGGCCCATCTTGGACGAATAGTCAGAAGCCAGCGCTTAGACTACTGTGCCACTAGGTGTGCGCCAGTATTTCAACCGTGTCTGCGAACTACTATTACTAAGTTCAGTATTTCAACGAACTACTATTACTATAGTTCAGTATTTCAACCGTGTCTGCGAACTACTATTACTAAGCTAGAACTTTCTGTCGTAAGGAAAAACATCTAGTAAATATTGCTCAAGAGTGCATCTAGAAGAATTATCCAATCTGATTTTCTGGAAAATAAGAAATAATGGCATTAAAAGGGAAAACAATGTCGCTGAAAATGTATGGGAAATATCTCTCAGCTGGCATTAACAGGTTCGTCATTAAATGTTTTGCTCATTTTTACGAAGAAAATGTAATGCGCCCATTTAGGAAATTTCCTGATCTTTTCGTGTAATGAAGTATATGTGATAAGCTACGAAACCGCACTAAATGAAATGTAGTGGAGTGCATTTAATGAAGTTAATCAGATTAGCATCATTTGTGTGTCAAATTATTCGCGTTTGTTTTCCAACGTGTTTATTCTGAGGTAGGATAACTGCTAACCAAATCTACATCCGCGATATTGTTCCAGATTAACTCATGTAAATGATAAACAATAAGTGAACCAAACTCCCGTTTGTTTCCCGGTCTGATGCATACTCCTCGCCTAGTACCGATGGGAATAAATTACCATCATCATCACTGAAGCAATTACCATAGACGATATAAGACCGAGCTCGAATGCGGATGCAATTTGCAGAGCGCATTATTTCTCTCTAACAACGTTAGTATTTCATTAGAATAGAGGGATTTGTCAAAAGTAATCTGGTTTTCGCTTCAACCCGTGGCAAGTGTTTTATACATACCGCAATTCTAGGAATCTGCCGTTACTGTATATGCAAATTCATCAATTTTGAGAATGCACTTTCTGTTTTTAATTTCCGTCAAGATTTGAAATCATCGCCTTAGCATGAAAATATGAAAGATATCTCTACGCCGTTTAGTCGCAGTTGTTTAATTTTTCTTGTCGACTAAGGTTTCGCTATGCTATGGCGAATAGCACGTAAATATTCACATCGCAAGTGACACCGTTGCAGCGAACTTGATGTTACGGAAGACCTCCTTATACACTGGTTTACGAAATAAAGTCCGGAAGGCAATAGCGGGAAAATAATACAAAGAACTCAACAAAATGTTACAATGTTCACATGCCAAAGGACGCAAGAAACAAATATCCGCAGTGCAATTTACATATCATTGAGTAAAATGCTGCCCAATATACTGTATGAATTAAAGCTTGGAAACTTTATTTGTATTCTACCCACGAAATTTCGGAATTTTAGTATAGTTATACTATTTTGAGTAAAATTGAGAGTAATTTTTTGAGTTGGAAATAGTGTGAAGGGAAATAACCACGCAGACGACTAACTGAATTAAGGTAGTATCTACGGCAACAGTTATTAGACGCGGCAGACGATTTTGGTTTCGCTATTGCGCAGTTGTGTAAGGTTCGTCTGCGTTTCACCATACAGCTATGGAGGTGAGGGATTCAGAATTGAGAAGTAAAATGCGTTGTGGAATAAACTTTTTGTATCGTTTGGGTAAAACGGCTCCAGAAACAGTTCATTTAATGAAAAAGATTACAAAGATAAATGTTTGGGTGAGTCAACGATTTTTAGATGACGTCATGATTTCAAAAGAGGGCGTTTATCAGCAGAACTCGCTCCTAAGCTTGGTTGACCTGAAAGTGTTGTTACGGAGCGTATTGTCAACACTGTTTGGGCAATCCTGCTAGAAGGTCGACGAATGAGGTGTGAAGACATAGCGGCCTCTACGAATATTTCAAAAACGTCGGCATTCCGCGTTTTTTTTTTTTTTTGGGGGGGGGGGGTTTAACGACCACTGTGAGCAACTCAATGGGCTATAAGCAGTCGCCCGTCCCTAATTTAGGGCTGCTATTTCCAGAGAAGGGAGAGAGACAGTGCCTTAAGACAAATACAACATCCATGCCTCACCGGGATTTGAACACGAACCCCTTTCGGACGAATGATCAGAAGCTATCATCGCTTAGACCACTGTGTCACCGGGGCGGCGCATTCCGCATTCCACACAACAAATTACTGCTGCATCGTGTGTGTTTCAGATGAGTACCTCATCACGTGACGAGAGAACAATTGTTAGCCAGGGTTCAGGTGCGTCATGAGTGGAAACAAATAATTGCAAAGGATTCAGATTTTCTAAACACAGTCATAACTGCCGATGAAACATGGGTCCACTATTTCGACCCCCTCACGAAGCACGCAACAAGTGTCTGGAAACACACAGGCTCGTCTCCTCCGAAAAATGTCCGCCAGAACAAATCTGCTGGAAAGGGGATGATGATAATTTTGTTTCATCATAAAGACGTAATCTACCAAGCATGCCGTTCCTCCACGAATTACTGTCAACACTGAGTATTATATTTCAGTCTTGAAGCACCTGCGAGGACTCGTATGGATTAAGCGACCGGAACTGGTGGGCAAGTGGACCCTACACCATGATAATGCCCACTCACATGTGACTGTTTCTGTTCAACAGTTTATTACGAAATGCAGTACTGAAATCATGCCAAAGCCTACCAACAGTCCTAATCTCGCCCCGTGAAATTTCTGGTTGCTTCCAATAATGAAGGGGAAATTCCGTAGCGAAACATTCAACACAGATGCTGCCGTGTTCAAGCTGTACAGGGGTCGCTAAAGTTGCTTCCACAAAATGCCTTCGCCACGAGCTTTGCAAAGTAAACTAAACTGTGGGGACGTTGCCTGTCATCGGAGGGAAGATAAGCACACCGGACAAAAAATGAGTCACCCCTAACAGAAATGACAATAAGAAGTTACCTGTTGCACAGAGGTCGCCGTGATAGCATTGTTGGGAAATAAGTAACCCTGACGCGGTTTAGACGATCATTTCTGTCTCGTGAAGTGGTGAAGAGCAACGGGTATGTTGAATTTAGTCTGCAATATGAATCGTAAGACAGACGTTTCTGAGTGACAAAAAAGGAACAATCGTGTGTGGCAGTGCACACGGACACAAAGTGAATGAAGTCGCCCATTTGTTGGTTATCGAAGCTTACTGTCCAGCGGGTCTGCAAACAATGGTGTACTTCGCAGTCAACTGCAAATCGGCGACGTAACTGTGGCCGGAAAACGATTCTCACCAACAGGGATCGCCACCCTGTTTCACAACTAGTAACTGCAAATCGGTTTCGAACCAGCCAACAATTGCTCCAAACAGTCAATGAAAATCCACTCCAACGAATCACTGGTTGCAAGACCTCATTAACGTAACGTTTGACTGTCAAAGTGCCTGTAGTGAACACCAAAGGTGATCTGACATTGCAGGAAATTGCACGCCACACCATAACACCAAGCTGTCTTAATGTGTGAAGCTCGACAACAAACCGTTCATCTTGGCGCTTACCACGGTGCCAGCGACATCTGGTGGGCCGTGAAGAATTGTTGCACGATGCATGCCACGTGCGGGTGTGCGTTGTCCTATTGAAACGTGGCCGCTGGCAGGTCCTGCAGGTAAGGGAGGACTACAGACTCCAAAATGTCGGAGATGTAGCAGTGGCTGTTGAGTGTACCGGCGATGCGTACCAAAAACAAACAATTCACGCTGCGTTTGACCTAAGGAATGTGTTTTAAGTTTTATAGATTAAACGTTATGTAATTATTACAGATAAATGAAGAAGAATTGAAGGATGTCTACTGGTGTAATTTTGATCTTGGTATTTATTTTAAAAAATCATATATATTTCATAAAGAATCTTTTCTTTATTGAGTGTAGCTGAGCCGGTTCTGTAGAAAACCGAAAGCTTAATTGATCGGTGACTCAAAAAAGGATTGAGTGGATATTTATAAAGCGCAAGTTTCAAAAGTTGAAGAGTTAACCTTTGGACCTTGCATTTTTAAAATATCTTCTTCTCTTTAAACTATTTTAGGAAATTTTTTTTAACCTTGTTCTTTACACTTGGAGCTAATCTAATATTCTACTTCTTACTAATTCTCTTTAAAGACTCGAATAAACCTTTGTGATAAGAATTTTTTTTAGTTTGGAGAAATAATGCCGATTGCAATATGTCAACTTCAGGATAATTGTGCCTCGGGATTTCTTTAACGTCTAAGCGCACACACGTGAAAAAAAAAACTTTTTTTTTTATCTTGAAAAGCTCCAAGAAAAGTGGAAAAATACCTATTCCTGAGTATATTGCTCTAAGAATTCTGAAAAAGATTTAAAGAAATTTAAATATTAAGCAGTTGAACTCTCCTGCGCATGTCTTCATAAATTTTCTTCTTCATAGAAAATCTGACTGATTTTTAGTTTTGCCATTAAGACTGGCAGCTGACTTTTTTATAAATTTTTCATTGTGTACATGGCATGCTTAGAAATGAGAACTCACAACTTATGACCAATTTCCGAAAGGACATTGCGACGAGCGATGGACATCTGGAGCAGAGTACCGCGGAAGAAGCCTCTTTTAACAGCAAGTCACAAAGTCGCACGCTATCAATGGGCTCGGATGCCCTAAAACTTTACTGTCGAGCTTTGGAAGCAAGTAATTTGGTCTGATGAGTATCGGTTTTGTTTGTATTCCAATTATGAGAGGCGACGAATGCATCGTAGGCCAAGTAAAGCATTTAATCCTGATTGTATCGAAGGTGTTGTTCAAGCTGAAGGGGTTCTGTGATGCTTTGGGGATATTTTTCGTACCACGAAATGAGCCCTCTCGTTGCAGTGACGATGAATTTGAACCAATACGCGTACCTCCGCATTCTGAATGACGAAGTGTTGCCTACATCTCCAGGAGCAGCATCACATTGCCACTTCTGACTTCCAAGACGACAATTGCTATTTGCACAGGAATAAAACTGTGTCTGAGTGGCTCGACGAACAATCAGCAATACTGTCTCACCTCGACTGGCCAACCAAATCCTCAGATTTAAATCCTATTGAAAATGTGTGGGATCATTTGAAACAGAAGGTGAAAAGCCGGAATGCACACTCACGTACTGTGACGGCACTTCGGGGCCAATTGAAGCACGAGTGACTGCAAATCGATGCTCAGTACAACCACAACCTCATGGAGTTTCTACCACACCGGATTCATGCTGTTATCAAGGCAAGAGGCGCCGTCACTCGTTGTTAGGTAAGTTCTGACATGGGCGACTAATTTTCTGGCCGGTGTGCTTACTTTGAGAAAGAATAACATATATTTTGCTGTACCTATACTTCTTCATTTTGTGTGATTTTACTCTGATTTTTTATGGAATATCCGTTGTACATTGAAGAGCAATTGAATTAGAGACAGCTGGCGTTATGCAAACGTGGCGCTGTGGGCGGCCCTGTAAACGGAAACGACATGACGTATGCAGCGATCAAACAATATAAGGAGTGATGCGACGGGAATCAGTAAGAGTCGGACGCAGTATGGGTAAGACGAAGGATTTAAGCGCACTTGATCGTGGGCAAACTGTCGGGGCCCAACGAATGGGTCACTCCATCTCGGAAGTCGTGCAGGCACTGGGATTTTCACGAGCCACTGTGTCCCGGGTGCACCGTGAGTACATCGAGTCCGGTAAAACCATCCCTGCAAGGGCCAACTGCCGTGCACAACAGCGTGTGAATGAGAGGGGTCATCGTCAGCTAGCTCGCAGTGAAACAGCAGATAGACGGGCCACAGTGCAAGAAATCACTCGGCAATTTAACGCTGGTGCAAAAAGCGGCCACACCATCCAGAACCATCTCCTCGCTATGGGGTACAGAAGCCATCGTCCCACGAGGGTACCGCTGCTGACTACACATCACAGGGTGCAAAGTTTAGCATGGGCTCGGGAACATCGCCACTGGACCCCAGACATGTGTAAAAATGTTGCCTGGACTGATGAGTCGAGATTCACGTTGGTACATGCGTATGTCAGGATATGAGTACGGCGCAAACCACATGAAGCGATGGATCCTTCTTGCCAGCAGGGTACTCTTCAAGCTGGTGGGGGTGGCATTCTTGTCTGGGGACTGTTTATGTGGACTGAAATGGGACCCCTGGTATGCGTGACATCGTCCCTCACAGGTCAACGTTACCGGGATATCCTGGACGATCATTTGCTCCTGTTTGTGCGTCTTCAACATCCCACTGGGGTCCTCATCCTGCAACAAGACAATGCAGCTCCCGAATTGTATCCGAATGGTTGGATGAACACTCCACCGACGTGACCTCGCTTCCTTGGCCAGCTAGGTCACCTGACCTCAATCCCATCGAGCCCATCTGAGATGCCATCGAGAGAGATGTTCGAGGCTCTGACCCCCTCCATCAAATCTTCGTGAACTGTGGGAGCTTGTTCAGGGGTCGTGGATCCGTATGACTTCCCAACGCTTCCGGTGTCTTGTCGAGTCCATGCCGAGACGAATGGCCGCCGTCATCAGGGCGAAAGGTGGTGCTACACATTACTAGGCAGGTATTTCTAATTCAATTGCTCTTCAGTGTATATGGAAGTTTTGAAAGTCATTCAGCAAGATATGGAACACGACTGAATTTGGATGAAACGGTAGACAAATATGGTGGTTATATTGCTCACGTACTTTGTGGAAAATTGGATGCACCGTCTCGTGGAGATCTGCATGTACCTCCCTGGTGACGCAGTGGTCTAAGCGATGGCCTCTGATCATTCGTCTAAAAGGGGTCCGGGTTCGAAGCCCGTCGAGGCATGAATGTTGTATTTGTCTTACGGCACTGGCTCACTCCCCAGCCTGCCGGGTGGCGCAGTGGTCTAAGGCGCTGGCCTCTGATCATTCGTCCGTAAGGGGTCCGGGTTCGAATCCCGGTTAGGCATGGATGTTGTGTTTGTCTTACGGCACTGGCTCTCTCCCTTCCCTGGAACCAGTGACCCTAAATTAGGGACGGGCGACTGCTTATAGCCCATCGAGTTGCTCACGGTGGTCGTTAAAATTCCAATAAAAAAAAGCCTGCATATCTAAAAAGCTCTGAAAAAACTATGTCATTCGCTAATAGTTGGATTTATAAATGATTCATTGCGGCTTTTTTGGCCAGAAAATGATTCATATAGCGAAAATGTTTTAAATTTTTACGGCAATTCGGTGTCTTTCATGGTAATATCAGCGACGTCAGCTTTAAAAGTATTTCATCCTAACATTTTGCATATTCGTGTAGCAGAACAGATTCGGGAAATTTTCACTCCAGTTAATTAAATTATCTCGTGAGCGAAAAATATTTTCTTAACAGCTCCGATATGGATCAGATTTATATAGAAATGTACCCCCATCTTGCTCTTCCACCAAAGGACCTTTTGATATGTCGTGGAACATGGACAAATATGCATCTTTACTTTGTGGGCAAAATTCGAGATCAGTAAGCAGTGTTGTAAACTCGTTATACAGTCCAGATAGCCCTACTATTTCTTCTGATAAGGACATGCATTCAGACAACTCGCTTCAGAAAATATCATTAATGATCGAGACACACTTTGTCCTGCGCAAAGAGCGAACATTGCTAAGCTCCAAACTTACGGCATTTTACAAAATGATACAATAAAAGAAATAAAGTTGAAGATGTCATTTCCATCGTGCCGGTGAATCTGGAGGAAATTTTAAAAGGAAACTGAAAGCTGTTTTAAATAAATTCTCTAAGTCTCGGGAATTGAAAAACGTTAATGACGTTATCAAAGGTAATGGTTGTGAATTACCATAATACGTTTCAGCAAAGAAAACGAAAAACCATAATTACTGTCCGATAAAGTTTGGAGACGTAGAGCGAACATGTTCTTCAACAAAATTCAGTTTGCAAAACAGTAAGTTGAATACTTAAAAAACCATATTGCGGTCCATCGCAACAAAAGTAATGGTCTGTAAAACTACAGGGTGTTCACAAAGTCTTTCCGACATTACAGAAATTAATATAAAATAATGTATTACACGTACAAGAAAGGGACTGCACGACAATGATGGTGCACAAGTAAAGTTTTTTTTTTCCAGTGTCAGTACACCTCCACATGGGCGCCATTTGTGGCTCGGAGGACATTTAAAAGATATTTGATTTCACGCCATGTTTTTTTTAACATCTCAGCAGAGACAGAACCAATGGCATCCGTTATTCTGCTCTTCAATGTCTCGACATCCGGAACACTGCTAGAGTAAACTTGGTATTTTACATACCCCCACAGGAAAAAAGTCTAGAAGGGTTATGGCGGGAGATCGAGGTGGCCATGTCATGGGACCGTCGCGGTCAATCCATCTGTTCTGAAGTGTAGCATTCATGAACTCATGAACCATTATTGACCAATGTGGTAGGGCACCCTCTTGTTGGAAAATAACCGAAAGTTGGAGTGCATGCAACTGAGGTGCAACAAAAATTTCCTGCATGTCCAGGTACATGTTACATGTTACAGTCGGATCTGTAAAAAAGAAGGGTCCGATGATTCTGTCATGCATCAGGCCAAACCATACGTTCACTTTCGGGCTAGCCCTCCGTTGTTCGATGACATAATGGAGATTTTCTGATCCCCCGATCCGCACATTTTGCCTATTTACTGTACCGGAGACGTGGAATGTGGCTTCATCTCAGAAACAGAAACGGTGCAGATAATCACCATCATGGGCTATGCGCTGCAACATCTCCGTCGCAAATGTAACACGGCAAGGCCGGTCATCAGGTTGAAGAGCTTGAACGATCTGTACCTCATAAGCATACAGATGAAGACGTTTTTGTAAAATTTTGTGAACTGTGGCATGAAGAACCCCAGTTTCCAGTGAAGCACGACGAATTGTTTTCCTGGGACTTCGCAGAAATGTCTCCTGAATAGCTGCAGCTGTCTCCTGTGTAACCGGTGGTCGGCCCGGTCGGGGGAGATCGCCAATACTACCTGTCGCTTTAAACTTTTCATACCAAGCTCTTATGTTTTTTTGTCCCGGTGGTGATCGTCTGTACTCTTTTCTGAAATGACGCAGGACAGTAACCGCCGATTTGGTCTCATGAAACCACAACACGCACGCCGCTTTTTCTCACATGGAAACCATTATCGATGAAATGCTCCTCTTATTCAATAAAGGCGCTCACCCGAAGAACAGAAAAACAACTGTATGAGTGCTACTATATTATGTTGACAACCATTTTATTTTAACTTAAAATGGATTTTTTAAATTCAATTTTGTTATATGGACACCCGGCACATCATTTAAGGCGCTTTTTGTTCTTAAATTACTCGTATGTAAGTTATTGCTCATTATTAGTTATTATATTTAACAGTGCTGTATTGATTTTTGTGTGGTTCATCAATTCGTATTCGAGCAATCTTTTCTATGTCCGCTGTATTTATGTGAGAATAAATAAGCCAAAATTATAAAAGCTTTCGTAAATTTTACGTGCATATTTTTCTGATATTTTAGTGCATGTAATTCAGCCTCTACGTTATAACGTTACCGAATTTTCAATGTGATTCCAACATAATTTTGTCAAAAATTGAATTCGAAAATATGAAGTGCAAATTTTGCACGTAATATTTATTTTCTGGGGTTAAGTAAAGAAACAAGACATGAAGCCAGACATTAAGTAGGTGAAACGTGCGTGAGATCACATCTTTTTCTCTCCTCTCTCTCTCTGTCTTTTGGTTAGATCACTTGCATGATGCCGAAGATGACTTGTGCTAGGACAGCAGCTCGTATGAAGGTAATAACAATGTCTAGTATTCAGAAAAGCGATGAGAAAGAAGTATAACTGCATTGACTAAATAAATTTAACAAAGTTTACCGGTTATATTTTACTTTGTTGTGATGCCTTCAAGATTGGGTAATATGATATAAGACGCAAATTTGTCCCTATGTGCCTCCCAGAAAATGGGAGTATTTCTTACAAAGAGGTGGCGTGGGTAAATATTGCGACGCAAAAAAAGCGATGTACTCTACGTGATCACTGAATTATGACCGCCTACTTATTATGACCAATAATGACCACCTCAGTACAGCAGCTATCCGACGTGGCGTCGATTTAACATACACTGAGTGATCACTGAGATATGACCACCTACCTAATACTTTGTAGGTGCTACTTTCGCCCTCAGTACAGCAGCTATTCGACGTGGCATCGATTCAACATACACTGAGTGATAACAGAATTATGACCACCTACCTTATACTTCGTAGGTCCTTCTTTCGCACTCAGTACAGCAGCTATCCGACGTGGCATTGATTCAATAAGATGCCGGAAGCTGTTGGGAGGAATGGCCAACCAAACAGTGTAATGCGGCCTTCAATGTAGATATTGATGTGATCAGTGTATCCAAACGCCTGATATGCAGTTCCATAGTGTTCGACAAGTACTCTATGATATCGAGAGAGTTCGGAGTTTACTTGATATGCTGTAAGTCTTAACTGTGTTACTCAAACCATTCCTGCACAATATCGGACATGCGGCGCGGCTTATTGTCATCTTGGAAGACACTGTCGCCATTCAGGAAAAAGTGCATAATTGCTGGGAGTAGTGTCAGCAAGCGATTCACGATGGTGGGCATCAGGCCTGCGTTGCTCCCCATACACCAGGGGTCCAAGTTCCTGCCACGTAAACATTCTCCACACCATACAACGACCTCCGCTGGCTTGCGATGTGGAGACCATGCAGTATGGATCAAGTGCCTCATGTTGTTTGCTCTAAATACGTAAGCGACCATCCACAGAGTGGAGTAAAAGACAGCACACTTTATCTAGTCATTCGACGTCAAACCTTCACGATCTTTGCACCAGGCGAGTCTTTTGCGCTGATATACCCAGGTTAGGAGAGGATGTCATCTGGGTCGACTGATGTTATAGCCCATACGAGCGAGCGTGTGACGCCTGGTCATAACAGATATTGTTCCGGGTTGACGTCTGTTGTATTTGGTAGTCAACTGTTGAAAAGTGCTGCGTCTGGTGACCTGTACGCGTCCGCGAACCCGGCGCTCACCTCTTACATCAACCTTTCTCTGTCCTGTGCAGTTTTGCCTCCGGGTCGTTGTTTGACCATTTTCACGCCAGTCCTGATACACTTTAACTACAGCAGCTCGCGAACAACCCACCAGTTCAGCCGTTTGGGAAATCGAAGCACCCCCTTCCCTATCATCCACAATCTGCCCTTTCTCAAAGTTTGATAAATCCTTCCGTTTACACATCACACTCCGAATTTTACCACCAACTGCTTCACTCGCACCTTACTCATGCATCAGGGAACACAAGTCAGCTGAACTTGTTGCACGATTATAAAGAAAATCATCCTACCACTAATGACTAGTTAAAAACCGTCTTCAGTTACTAAAAGGATTTATTGATGATAAAAATAAAACAGTAAAATCACTAAATCTTTCGGGCTTCCTAGAAGCCCATCATTAGATGACATAAAAACCTAGCCCTGATGGAGGTGTGATATATATAGTCACCCCGTCAGTGATTATGACGTTACACGTGAGCAGGTAGAGACAGCGCCACACTTGGACGTAACAATTCGACAAAGCAACTAAGGTGTCTTACACAAAATTACATAGAGTGGAATTCAAGAAATACAAATGATAAAAAAGGGAACAATTACAAATAAAGTCCGTCATAATCATCCATAATACTATACACAGGCCTTTGTAGAAATGAAAGGCAAAAAAAAAATGTCCTGAAAACAAAGAAGAATATTTTTTTTTTTTTTGATTGGAGGTTTAACGACCACCGTGAGCAACTCAATGGGCTATAAGCAGTCGCCCGTCCCTAGTTTAGGGTCACTGGTTCCAGGGAAGGGAGAGAGCCAGTGCCGTAAGACAAAACTAACATCCATGCCTGACCGGGATTCGAACCCGGACCCCTTACGGACACAAAGAAGAATACAAAGAATCGGTGATAAGAGTTAAAACATGTATAATATTCCTGTTTATAATATAACAGGAATACTGTTTATAATTGACAATGAATTCCTTCAAAGGTAAAAAAATCGTTACATTGAAAAAATAAATTCAAAAATTATATAAAAGAGATATTTACGGAAAATAATGGCGATATTGTAAAATTAGAAGAAACGTCTCCGTTCAACACATCGCGCAAGAAGGGTTCACCTTGAGACAAACTCACCCAACTGATAACGCGATCTTGCGGTTATGGCATTTGTTTTGCAAACAGACTGTCTTGGGTTTGATGATAGCCTGACAACAACCGATTTTTTCAGGTCGATGGAGAAAATTTCAACAGTGCTGTGACGTCGCCCCGTAAAATTTCTGACGGGTAACAGTTACATCGACCACGTGGAGGGAAAAAATGGCGTTGACCGGGAAGCGTCGAGGAGTTTTGATGTCGGCAGCTATCAGAACAGTGAGGTCATCCAACATTGCGGAGCACCCAACACGTAGAGCACAAAAAATGACGCTATCCGAGAAATGTTGAGTAGTTTTGAAACATCGAACATCAGTTATGCTGTGACTTTTGCTTTATATTTTTCTTCCGATGTTATCCTGCGATGGGTAACTGATGGCCCTGTTGTAGCATATGACAAGTGATGGGGGTGCCAGCTGCTGGCCCCAACTGCTGGCCCACGTGGTGGCCGCCGAGGCAATTTTTTAATTTTTGAGCACCGCCTCCACAGTACTGGGGAGCTGTTGGCACTCTATTGCGCTGCTACCCAGCTAAATTGTTTTTGCTTGGACTGTTCAACAAGGATGATTTTGATAACCAATGGAAAAAAATGTGGTTCCACCAAAATGAAGTCAGAAACATTTGCGCTAAACTGATGGGTTTACACATTGGCAAAACATGTTCAGGAGGTCATTTCCATAAATTAAGCAACAAACCGAAACATCGCGATAGTTTAAATTGCCCGAAAATTTGCCTAAGCAACAGGCGAAGGCATACAGCATCGATGCACGGAAGGCAAATGAGTGGCGCTGGCAGCACTTTATGCAAATGCGCAAGAACTTAAAACCAGATGTTTCGGAGAGTTTATTTCGAGACAGCGATTTTATTAACATGGCTTCGAGACGTCATTTACAAGCGGAGTTACGCTACAGGGTGATAGGCCGACTCGAAGCAGGGCAACGGCAGGCGGACGTCGCAAGATGACTCAACTTCGATCGTTCTGTGGTCAGCAATATGTGTCAGCAGTTCCAAGCCACGGGTGCAGCTCCGCGAAGGTACAGCGAAGGTATGCCAAGTGCGATGACCTACGCGGATGACAGGTATTTGCGGCTTTCGGCACGGCGTCACAATACGGCTACACCGACACATCTCAGATCTGTGGTGCGGCAGCCACTAGATGGACGGTGTCAGCTTCGACGGTAGGCAGAAGGTTACATGCAGGAGTACTGTATGCTCGGCGACCCGTATTATGAGTGCCCCTAATCTCCCGCCGTCGGAAGGACCGTTTCAATTGGGCACGAATGCATGTAAACTTGACTAAAAATTAGTGGAGATTCGTTATGTTCACTAATGAGTCGCGTTACTGTTTACATAGTGATTTTCGCCGAGGTTACATCTGGAGAGAGGCTGGTACTTCCTATCTTCCCTCTAATATCCAGGAAAAGGACATCTGTGGTGGTGGTGGTAGTGTTCTGGTGTGAGCAGGCATATCGTTAGGCGGCTTTACCGACTTCTATGTGTTGCCAGGTGGAAACCTCAGTGCTCAGAGGTGCTATACCGTGCAAATTATTTGGGACAAGCTATTTTATTCTCAGAATTGCAATGTGATCGCCAGTTGATGTCGGAAACCCACGTAAACCGATTTTATCAGCTGTGATGTGGTGAAACTGTTAAACCTTGATAGTACGAATGCAGTTTGACCGGTTTTAAACAGGAAATAGGCACTTCAGCTTCAATTGTGAGCTTTCGTGTGTGACAGGTGGATGTTAGTTTTTGCTCTCTGTTAGTACGTGTTGCTTTTGTGCATTGAAAAATGGATATTTCCCCAAGGAAGCGTGAAAAAATAATTTCTCTGAAGGATCACACTTCTATGACAGTGAGAGATATCGCTTCTGCAGTTGGTGTAGGCAAATCAAGTGTATCAAGACTGCTTACGCGATGCAATGCATCTGGATTATCGTCTCCCAAAACGAGAGATAAATGTGGAAGAAAACGAAAAACAACTTCACGAACCGATAAATATCTAATCAGAAATAGTAAAATGAATCCAAGAAAAACAAGCACCGACCTTCAAAGAGATTTATTGGCTAGTGGTACGCTGTAGGCTTCTGGAAGTTGGCCGAAAGGCAAGAAGACCAACGAAAAAACAATATTTGAATGCGAAAATGAAGATAAAACGTTTAGCATGGGCCAAAAAATATAAATCATGGACTGCTGACGACAGGAAAAAGGTAATTTTCAGTGATGAAACTCATTTATTTGTGCAGGGTTACCAAGCAAATGTCATTAGACGAAGCAACTGTGAACCCTTAAGACCTGAGCATGTCAAACAAACTGTAAAACACCCTCTGAAACAGATGTTTTGGTTTTTGTCACATCAAATGGCACTGGAAGCTTAGTTCCTGTTCAAGGTATGATGAATTCAGCCAAGTACGTAGAAATATTACAACGTAGGATTGTTCCATTCTTCCAAACTTTTGGCGGGACATTTCAACATGACTTGGCCCCATGTCCCAATTCGAAATTGGTCAAGAATTTCAAGCTGGAAAATCAAATTCATTTGCTTGATTGGGCTGGAAATTCACCAGACTTAAATCCCATAGAAAACTTGTGGAATATTTTGAAGAGACGTTTAGGTAAAATTAACTGTACAACCAAAGAACGCATGATAACGAATGCTATAAAAGTGTGGTTCCACGATTATGAAGTCAAACATATGTGCACTCAATTAGTGGAGTCAATGCCAAAACGAATTCTAGAGGTCATTTCTGCTAAAGTAGGACATACTTCATACTAATACAGGTATTTATCAGTGTATATCAAGGCATAGAATGATATAAAGGCACAGTTTTGGAAAAAAAGAGTGATTTTTTACTTTGTCCCAATTAATTTGCACAGTATAGTATAGAGACGACATCCTGGACCTACTGTTCTTCCGTATGCAGCCACAATTAGTGATACATTGGTGAAAATCCTCCAAATACGTGGCGACAGTAAATAAATAAATACATCGCTCTTTCCACGTGCCAGAAACACACAACAAACCGAAAAATTGTTTTTCAGCCGCCGCTGTGGAATTGAGCCACAGAACTCTCGATATCTAGCCGACTGCGTTACATTTACACCACTGCGGCCAACAATCCGCTGTGCTATGTGTATTTTTAAGTCAGCTTCTGACATCATAAATCCGTAAGATGGGCTCAGCTACTGAGACGTCTTCATCTGGTAGGCATTGACGGCACTGGCTATATATATTATAGCAGTTAAATCCAAAGGGCGAGATCCAAGGTGAAAATCCTCCAAATACGTGGCGTCAGTAAATAAATAAATACATCGCTCTTTCCACTTTCCAGAAACACATAGCATCCGAAAAATTGTTTTTCAGCCGCCGCCGTGGAATTGAACCATGGAACTCTCGATAACTAGCCGAGCGAGTTAACTTTACACCACGGTGGCCAACAATCCATGGTGCTATGTGTATTTTTAAGTCAGCTTCTGACATCATAGATCCGTAAGATGGGCTCAGCTACTGAGACGTCTCCATCTGGTGGGCATTAACGGCACTGGTTAATATATATATTATTGCAGTTAAATCCAAAGAGCGAGATCCAAGGTGAAAATCCTCCAAATACGTGGCATCAGTAAATAAATAAACACATCGCTCTTTCCACGTTCCAGAAACACATAGCATCCGAAAAATTGTTTTTCAGCCGCCGCCGTGGAATTGAACCACGGAACTCTCGATAACTAGCCGAACGCGTTAACTTTACACCACGGTGGTCAACAATCCACGGTGATATGTGCATTTTTAAGTCAGCTTCTGACATCATAGATCCGTAAGATGGGCTCAGCTACTGAGACGTCTTCATCTGGTAGGCATTAACGGCACTGGCTATGTATATATTATAGCAGTTAAATCCCAAAGGGCGAGATCCAAGGTGAAAAACCTCCAAATACGTGGCGACAGTAAATAAATAAATACATCGCTGGAACGTGGAAAGAGCGATGTATTTATTTATTTAGTGATACATTTGTACTTTAGGTGGATAACGCCCGCCCTAACACAGCTCTCCTCGTGCACCAGTACCTGGAACAGGAAACTATACTCCGTATGGAGTGGACAGCACGCTCTGCCGATCTGAAACCGATTGAGCATGTCTGGTTTGCTCTCGGGAGGCGTTTTGCTTACCTCCAGCCACTCTTCGAAACCTGCGGGGCCTCCGCACTGCTTTGCACGAGCAATGGACGTAGCTAAACACGGAACTGCTCGACAACATAATTAACAGCAAGGAAAATAGTTGTCGGGCCTGTATTGTTGTTCTGGGTAACCACACTCCGCACTACTTTTTCCTATTTCATTCTGACCTACTTTTTCCTATTTCATTTTGATACCTATATTTCTGTATTTTCATATTTGCATCACTCATACAAAATGTAATTGCTTTGTATCACATGTTCTTACGCTTTTTTGTTGCATTTATTTGGTCTGATAAAGCTTACCACCAAATTTAATCCGAATCGGTTGCATACTTTTTGAGTTATCACGATTTTTCCATTTGTTGCTTAATTTATTGAAACCAGTGTATTTCATAGTAATATTAAGTAAGGTTATTGTACGTTACATTTTTTCTTAAAATACGTAAAACTTGAAAGTTTTTAGTTCTGTAGAGGTAAGAGAAGTTCTTGGTCACACGAAACCTAATGACTGCATGAGGTAGCATGTTGAACACCTCCCATGGATTCACCCGTACAAGGATTCCGAGCCAGTCACTGCATAAAATGAGCCCCCCCCCCTGTTTTTTTTTATGTGCATGCGACTTTCTGTTTTGTCGTCTAATCTTCACTATTTTCTGGTAGAGATACAGTCTCGTTAAATGTGCCTATTTCTCTAGAGATACATTTTAGCAAAGTGAAAGAAAGAAGACAAAAAATCAAGCTCTTGCTCACTTCGTACGAACTCTGACTTTTCGAAGAGCTTTTGTCTCACCTCTTCTCCCTATTCGCTCTACAATAAAAAGAAATGACTGATTTTTTATCAAGTTTAATTTTAGAAGCTTGTTAAGCTGAATTTCTTTGTGCTGAGTCTCATCATACTTTTTATGTATCCAGCTCATTAACGGGGAAATTGGTTTCGACATAATTGTTTAATCTCTTGCAAAAGATTTTTCAAAAAAAAAAAAAGGGGAGTACGTCAAAGTTAATTTTCACTTAATGACTTAAGTATACTATAAGAATAAGGAGCAAAAATATTATCTTATCCATCCGTTTTAACTTAGATAACTGGCATCTTGATTAGCTAGCAACGTTTTCGTTTTCAAAGTCGGCAGGTTGCTCTGCGGCTGATTCGTACAAGCCGCTGGCTTTTGACTCTTCCTCCGTAATGAGGCTCGAGTCCCGGGTGAGGCTTGGAGGGTGTGCTTATGCTACAGAACTGTGCCTCACTAGAGCCAGTGGCTCCAAATTAGAGTCAGACGCTGCTTATAACTCCCTGTGGTCGTTAAACCTTTAAACAAAAACAAATCAGCAGACGATGTTTCTACACTTGTCACGTACAGTTAAAGATATTGAATGAAATGAAGGATGCACGTTGTGTAGAAACGACATTGTGGAACAAATTAAAAACACAATTAGTGTGTTTAAAGGTAGAATTAACTTCCATTGGACGAAAGCTCACGTGGGTACTAAAGCAAATGAACTGTCTGACAAACTTGCAAAAGAAATAATTGATAAAAGAGAAATCCGCGTGTTTTGTAAAACGCCCATGAGAACAATTAAGACTCATAAGAAATGTCCTTCTCGCCAGGTGGCAAAGATTATGGGATCAAGAGCATAGAGGTAGAATAACACATCGGTTTGTGCCCTCTGTTTTCGTAAGGAGATGTATTGAAAATGGACTCTTAAATCAGCTGATAACTGCGCATGGAGTTAATCCTAACTACTTTAAGAGATTTCGTTTAAAACAATCAAGTTATGGATTTGGAAGCAATGAGGCATCAACTTTTCATTTTGGGAACAGCCCACCTTAGCCTACTAGGGCGCCAATTCATGGTGCCTGGAGGAGAAACCAAGCTGGTGTAGGTAATGAACGACGGTTAATTGGGAAGTCCCCACCTCAGCCTACTGGGGTGCCAATTCATGGCGAACCATTCGTTGGCGTCTGGAGGAGAAACCAAGCTGGTGCAGGTCACGAACGATGATGGATTGGGAAGAGCCCACCTCAACCTATTGGTGTGTTAACTCAAGGAGAACCATTCGATGGCGTCTTGAGAAGAAACCAAGCTGATGCAGGTGACGAATGAAGGTGGATTGGGAAGGCCCCACCTCTCTCTACTGGGGTATCAATTCAAGGGGAACCATTCGACGGCGTATGGGGGAGAAACTGAATGGTGCAGGTGACGAATGATGGTGGATTGGGAAAGCCCTACCTCAGTCTACTGGGGTGCCAATTCAAGGGGAACCATTCGACGGCGTCTGGGGGAGAAACCAACTGGTGCAGGTGAAGAATGATGGTGGATTGGGAAGACCCTACCTCATCCAATTGGGATGTTAATTCAAGGAGAATCATTCGATGGCGACTGGAGGAGAAACCAAGCTGGTGCGGGGGACGAACAATGATGGATTGGGAAGACCTCACCTCAGTCTCTTCGGGTGTTAATTCATGGGGATCCATTCGATGGCGTCTAGAGAAGAAACCAAAGTGGAACAGGTGACGAACGATGGTAGATTGGGAAAACTCCAGCTCAGCTCCAAATTTTCCTATGGTATCGGGGCTTGGTGACACAGCTTCGATCCGTGTGTCAGTGTTGGTGGTAGTTAGACGGCCTGATCACGGCGTGCCTGCGAGAATGGTACCTCCAGCACTGAAACACCGTAACCATTGGCATGCAATGCTGCTGTCCACTGTTTCCTCGCAGTCAACTGCACAAATTCTTCGCTCCAATGTTGCCGTGTTTAACTCTTTCTTCCAAAATGGTGTATGAGCACCCTAACAGCACGTTTGTCGACCTCAATCCTCTGTTGACCTGATATAGAATGTGGCTCTGTGCAAAATGCCACATCATTCTTCACGTCATCGAGGTGTCCAGTGGACGCTGGGGAGCTTTTTTTAACAAAGGCCTGTCGTTACGTTTAGCCCAGAACGGGATGAACTTTCAACTCGCACTGGTAAGAGCGGTTTTGCAATGTAATAATTGGGAATGGTATGTCTTATCGTAACAGGAATTTTATTTTGTAGCAAAAGTTACTCAGGTTCTTCATGGGCACATCTTAAGCACAGTGCTTTATACTTCTTATTTAATTTCCATACAGTAAATAGCATTAAAGTGAACGAAAAATTGTCCTTTCGTTCATTAGTGTATCTGCATAATAACGAATATTAACTTTGCTTGATCTCAAAGACTACAGTCTTGTGACGATTATATATATTAAGATAATACAACGTAATTTGTCACAAATATTTATTTTTTCAAGTCAACCATGGTTTCGCTGGGTGTTGGCCAAGCTTCATCAGGACGAATGGAACGTAAATATTCAAATTGTATATGATATCATAAATGGTGTTTACAGTCACGGGTTTTGGTTAGTTGCTTCCAAGCGCTTGATAGAAATGGAGTGGATGCCATGCCATTAACAAGTTGCAAAGATTTCTGATATACATGGAAAGCTTCCAAAATATCAAGTTTTGGTAGATATTTTGGAAGCTTTCCATATATATCGTTCAACCACCAAACTTCATATTTTTGGAAGCTTTCCATATATGCGAAGACTTCTGATATCTATGGAAGCATCCAAAATATCAAGTATGGTTCAACAACCAAACCTGATCTTTTGGAAGCATTCCATATATATATATATATATATATATATATATATATATATATATATATATATACACTATCTACCAACAAGTAATTTGACACCTGTGATAGCAAAGGAAAACGAAGTTTATTCACCTTCAATAGTTGGTGGAGCCTCCACGAGCGGCGATTACAGCTGCGACCATCCGGGGCATATTCTCAACCAGGTGTTGTATGACGGCTAGCGGTATTTTCTTCCACTCGGCTTGGAGAAGACAGGTCAGTTCCTTCACAGATTTCGGACGGTGGGGGCACCCCTTAAGTCGACGCTCCAACTCGTCCCAGAGGTGCTCGATAGAGTTAAGGTCCGGGCTCTGCGCAGGCCAGTCCATTCGATTAACCCCATTGTCACCATACCAAGCCATGGTGGACCTCGCAACATGACAGGTGGCATTGTCATCTTGAAAGTAACATGGGTCCACCCCGTAAAACTGCCACAACGTAGGAAGCGCATGGTCATTAAAAATGGTGCAGTAGGTCTCGGCGTTGAGTCCAGGAGAAACACCCCCATAGCATATCCATGATAACCCAGCAGATTGGCTTCCTTACGGATGGTATTCATCGAAAGAACATTCCCAGATGCCTGTTGAAACTCCTAGCGGATGTGGCCCATCTATTTGGTGCGGTTCTTCCGAATTTCTCTGGCCAGCACCCGTCGGTCTCTAACTCCCAGTTTTGTGGGTCTGCCTGGTCGGGGCGCATTCCGACAGTAACTTCTCATCTTCCATTTGCCAATCACGTAGGCCTCTGTCGATTTTGGGTACTTCGACTTGCTGGATATGTCACGTATGGATCGGCCATTTCTGTGATACCCGACGATTACACCTTCCTCGAAATCAAAGAGCTCCGAACTGCGTGGCATCTTGCATGCGACTGGTTGCGTTGTTGTTTCCCACAAGATATTCAACGGCGGCGGCCGTGACGTCTATGAGGTCCGCAGATATCGTCGATTGCAGAAGTATTCGCAACTTGTTAATGACATGGCATCCAGCCCATTTCTATCAAGCTCGTGGAAGGAACAAACCAAAACCTGTGACTGTAAACACCATTAATGATATCATATACAAATTGAATATTTACGTGTCATTCGCCCTGATGAAGCTAGGTTAATATCCAGCGAAATCATGGTCGACTTGAAAAAAATATTTGTGACAAACTACGTTGTATTTCTTAATACATTAACTTTACTTTTTTAATTATTTGCCCTCTTTTCCTACTGCGTAGCAACGCTTTGTGCTCGTTTTTCTGCCTTTGTGACGTCACTTTGCAAACAGTGCCTGTAAGAATAACACAGTGCTGCTGTGCCAACAGAAAAAGCGTAGCATAAAAAAATTACAAATGATTTAATTACTTGTGACGATAATATCTTCACTATTAATTTGATTTCATGTGTTCATTATTAATCTGATTTGCAGAGATAACATTAAATTCAGTGGTCTCAGTGGATGCGTATTGTGTTTCAAAATGAAAAACGAGCCTTAAGTGAAATTTCAAAGAGTCTTTGAGAAAACAACGAACGTTCTGCATTACCGTCAGATAATACAATTATTAAATCTATCGATCGAGTAAACGACTTAATGCAAACGTAACTCTTCTTCCTTACGTTAACGATAAAAATTGCCTTAAAGGAAGAATACGTGCATTAAGTAGAGCTTGAACTTATCTAATAATTGCACTTGTGGGCTTAGAAAACGTACAATTGTGTCCATTTCTCAAAACTTTATATATGTTCCCGAGAGTACTTAAATTCAAATCAACTTACGTTGAAGAAAACATGATGTGCATAACAAGAAGAGGAAAGAAAATAACTGAAATATGATCCGCAGAGAGGTAATAAATGTGATTAAGTGGGGACAGTGTCATAAAGTACGGTTTTAAAAAAATCAGAAAAGTGACGTTTTCCCAAGAGAGCAGTCAGTTTACTCAAACGCTGTAGATAATTAGATAATAAAGTTTTACACATATACAACATAAAAACAGATTAATTTCCAAGATGCAACATCGACGAAAGAAAAAACATGTTGTTTCTCAACAAGATATATTAAAAACAACTTTGTTTTTTCAGCTCAAACACATGTGTCATTGCACTGATAACGATATAGAACAGTAAAACATACATTTTCTTGTACCATTAAAAAAATATTTTATTTTCACCGTTTTTATATTGATGTAAAGCGGACCTTACACGTTCAAGAATGCTGTGATTACTTGAAAGTAATAACAGTATTATTGAACGTGCAAGGTCGCTGGAGATGGGAAGTAATGATGCGGATCCGGATATTCTAATATTGAAGGCAGTATTGGCAGTTGGAGAGAATACTGTCATTAATACTGATCGTGTGAGGGCGGCCTCAGCATTAGTGTTGGCAATGTTAGTGTTGGCACTAGGATGCACCGTGGGACCAAAACAAGCAGGTGGAGGAAGTGTAATGCTTTGGGTAATGTTAGTGTTGGCACTAGGATGCACCCTGGATGAAGACAAGCAGGTGGAGGTCGTGCAATGCTTTGGGCAATGTTAGTGTTGGCACTAAGATGCACACTGGATGAAGACAAGCAGGTGGAGGTAGTGCAATGCTTTGGGCAATGCCAGTGTTGGCACTGGGATGCGCCGTAGGACGAAGACAAGCAGGTGGAGGAAGTGTAATGCTTTGGGTAATGTTAGTGTTGGCACTAGGATGCACCCTGGATGAAGACGAGCGGGTTGAAGTAGTGCAATGCTTTGGGCAATGTTAGTGTTGGCACTAAGATGCACCCTGGATGAAGACAAGCAGGTGGAGGTAGTGCAATGCTTTGGGCAATGCCAGTGTTGGCACTGGGATGCGCCGTGGGACGAAGACAAGCAGGTGGAGGAAGTGTAATGCTTTGGGCAATGTTAGTGTTGGCACCAGGATGCAGCATGGGACAAAGACAACCAAGTGGAGAAAGTGTAATGCTTTGGGTAAAGTTAGTGTTGGCACTAAGATGCACCCAGGATGAAGAAAAGCAGGTGGAGGTAGTGCAATGCTTTGGGCAGTGTTAGTGTTGGCACTAGGATGCACCCTGGATGAAGACAAGCAGGTGGAGGTAGTGCAATGCTTTGGGCAATGTTAGTGTTGGCACTGGGATGCACCGTGGGATGAAGACAAGCAGGTGGAGGAAGTGTAATGCTTTGGGTAATGTTAGTGTTGGCACTAGGATGCACCCTGGATAAAGAGGAGCGGGTTGAGGTAGTGCAATGTTTTGGGCAATGTTAGTGTTGGCACTGTGATGCACAGTGGGACGAAGACAAGAAGGTGGAGGAAGTTTCATGCTTTGGGTAATGTTAATGTTGGCACCAGAATGCAACGTGGGACGAAGACAAGCAGGTGGAAGAAGTGTAATGCTTTGGGTAATGTTAGTGTTGGCACTAGGATGCACCGTGGGACAAAGCTAAACAGGTGGAGGAAGTGTAATGTTTTGGGTAATGTTAGTTTTGGCACTGGGATGCGCCGTGGACGAAGACAAACAGGGGGAGGAAGTGTAATGCTTTGGGTAGTGTTAGTGTTGGCACTAGGTTGCACCCTGGATGAAGACAAGCAGGTGGAGGTAGTGCAATGCTTTGGGCAATGTTAGTGTTGGCACTGGGGCACCGTGGGACGAAGACAAGCAGGTGGAGGAAGTGTCATGCTTTGGGTAATGTTAGTGTTATCACCAGGATGCAACGTGGGACGAAGACAAGCAGGTGGAGGAAGTGTCATGCTTTGGGTAATGTTAGTGTTGGCACTGAGATGCACCCTGGACGAAGACAAGCTGGTGGAGGTAGTGCAATGCTTTGGGCAATGTTAGTGTTGGCACTAGGATGCATCCTGGATGACGACAAGCAGGTGGAGGTAGTGCAATGTGTTAGTGTTGGCACTGGGATGCACCGTAGGATGAAGACAAGCAGGTGGAGGAAGTGTAATGCTTTGGGTAATGTTAGTGTTGGCACTGGGATGCGCCGTGGGACGAAGGCAAGCAGGTGGAGGAAGTGTAATGCTTTGGGTAATGTTAGTGTTGGCACTAGGATGCGCCGTGGGACGAAGACAAGCGGGTGGAGGAAGTGTAATGTTTTGGGTAATGTTAGTGTTGGCACTGGGATGCACCGTGGATGAAGACAAGCAAGTGGAGGTAGTGCAATGCTTTGGTCAATGTTAGTGTTGGCACTGGGATGCACCGTGGGACTAAGACAAGCAGGTGGAGGAAGTGTAATGCTTTGGGTAATGTTAGTGTTGGCACTAGGTTGCGCCGTGGGACGAAGACAAGCAGGTGGAGGAAGTGTAATGCTTTGGGTAATGTTAGTGTTGGCACTAGGATGCACCCTGGATGAAGACAAGCAAGTGGAGGTAGTGCATAGCTTTGGTCAATGTTAGTGTTGGCACTGGGATGCACCGTGGGACGAAGACAAGCAGGTGGAGGAAGTGTAATGCTTTGGGTAATGTTAGTGTTGGGGCCAGGATGCAACGTGGGATGAAGAAAAGCAGGTCGAGGAAGTGTAATGCTTTGGTCAATGTTAGTGTTGGCACTGGGATGCACCCTGGATGAAGACAAGCAGGTGGTGGTAGTGCAATGCTTTGGGCAATGTTAATGTTGGCAATGGGATGCACCGTGGGACGAAGACAAGCAGGTTGAGGAAGTGTAATGCTTTGATAATGTTAGTGTTGGCACTAGGATGCGCCGTGGGACGAAGACAAGCAGGTGGAGGAAGTGTAATGCTTTGGGTAATGTTAGTGTTGGAACTAGGATGCACCGTGGAACTAAGCTAAACAGGTGGAGGAAGTGTAATGCTTTGGGTAATGTTAGTGTTGGCACTAGGATGCGCCGTGGGACGAAGACAAGCAGGTGGAGGAAGTGTAATGCTTTGGGCAATATTAGTGTTGGCACTGGGATGCACCGTGTGACGAAGACAAGCATGTGGAGGAAGTGTAATGCTTTGGGCAATGTTCTACTGGAAAACCCTGTGACCAGTCATACATGTGCAGGAAACTATGACGTTTACCACCTACCTAAACATCAGTGGTGATCAGGTGCATCCTTTCATGTCAACGGTAGTCCTCTGTAGTCGTTTCTTCTTTTAGTAGAATAATGCACCATGCCCCATTGCTCGGATCATTGGAGAATGAGCATATTTTGTTGGAACAGGAAATGCGATCTGCGGCGGCTCAGACACGTAGCTGACGCGAGTTAAAGGTTCTGCTGGTAATATATTGGTACCAGATACAATACGAGATCTTTAAAAATCTTATAGCGTCCATGACTCGCCGTGTAAAAGCTGTTATGGTGGCATGTGGAGGACCAATATCATATTAGGCAGGAGGTCATACTGTTTTGGCTCTTCGGTGTAGAAATGAAGTTAATACATTTAAGCACAAGGTGTATGTGAAAAAATGCTAAAAGATAAAACATTTGTAAAAAAATACTTTGTATTTGTCGTCTTGCTAGTAATGTCAGTGACGTATTTTGGATCCGAGACCTGGGCCATCCCCCCCCCTTCTCCCCCACAGTACTGTTTTTTTTTAAATTGCGAAGTTTATTTTTTAATTGTTAAGTAATAGAAGTAACATTTTTTTCTAAATTTTAGGTTCATGCTATTGCTAACATGATACCAAATAATTATGAGGATTAGGAACACTTATTTGTACATGAACTCCATTCTCTGTCTGAATACTTTATTTGTACATGAACTCAATTCTTCTTCTGAATACTTTATTTGTGCATGAACTCCATTCTTCTTTTCTCTTGTGTGAACTTGAGTGTTACGTTTTCACAAAAATGCTTCTTCCGAGTACTTTTTATATTTAAAAATAATGTTTTCCTCTCTTAACAAACCAGCCAAGTTGCTCGAATGTACACGTCCTTGTGTGGCTCTAAGATATATCTTGATTCTTTTTAATACGGAAAAATTTCTTTCGGCAGTTGCAGTTGTTGTTGGAAAGTTTAATAATAGATCTGCTAATTTGTACACCTCAATAAACACTATGTCCAATTATTCAAATTTATGTAGCAAGTAATGTCTCTTACTGATTTGTTTTGTATTCATCAAGGGTATAAAACACCTTCAGTACATTTTTAATCGAGCTGTATCAAAATTTGAAGCATAGAGTTCTTTAAGCTCTGATAGTAGATGTTCAGAGAAGCTTTCTCAAAATTTATCAAAACAGTTCGAATCCAACAAAGCCACGAATTTAGATATCACTGATTTTAATTCATTGATACTTTACACAAACTGAAACCACTCTCGCGAAACACGCATTGTTAAAGGCGGAAGCATGAAGGGACTGCGTAGTCCGAAGTCTTCTCTTTTCTGAACGAACCGTTGCGTAAAGCAATGATCCATTCACCTCCATACGCTGATTAATGTTGTCATGGAACTGATAGCAGGCGATCGTATCAAAGTTCTTCTCATCAAAACACCGAAGACTCGCTTGCGTTATGCCGATGGTTTTCGCTCGCCATACTGATTGTCATAATCGAAAGAAGCGAATCCGATCGTGTGTTTTTTCTCACCGAAAGCATCGACACATCTTAATACCGTCGATAATTGACTTTTATTTGTGTATATTTAATTGACTTTTATTTGTGCATTCTCTGGGCTGCGCTGCTAGCCTAGCTAACTTCGAATATACGTCACTGATGTAGTTATCAGACAAACGGAAAAGTGAAAAAGCTGATGAACATTTCATTAGAAATGACATTAACAGTGTAGCAGAAATCTAGGTGTGTGAAACAGTTCATCGAGACCAAGTCAATAACGCAAGTGCAGTGGAATCCACCATCACAACGACACATAAGAAACTGATAAGGTCACTTTATAGCAATGGGAAGTGTTTAAAATAGTTCTTCCTGAGGAAATGCACGTACCGTACGAAAAGACGGAATTCATTACACGTGCATTACAGCACAGCCCAAGCAAACCGACATGACGGATATTTCGGAAACTTCAAATATTACATCCAACTGTCCAGAAAGGGCTCCTTATGAGCGACAAAAATGGTTTGTCTACGAAACGCAAGATGTTTACACACAGGCGTAGCGTCGTATGGGGAGGAGGGGGGGGAGGCACGGAAGGGCACGTGCACCCTCTGACGTGCTACACGTGTCAAGACGACATATCTGCAGCGATACATTCTGTCGGTGTAGTTTAGTCGGTTACAACTGATTTCGGAGCGAGGAGACGCGACTTTGATCTCCGTCACGGACAAATTTGGGTTTTCACATTGGCCCCCGATTGTCGAAAATGGGCGTACTGGGTTATTCGAAAACTGTGAGATGTTTCTTCCACACATCGTCTGGAATTAATACAAATTCCTTCTTCGGTTCAAAAAAAAAAAAAAGAAAGAAAAAGAATAAGAGAGAAATGATGTGACGTACTACAGAGGTAAAGCACGTGTCAAGACGACAAAGCCGCACCGATACATTCCGTCGGTGTAGTTTAGTCGGTTGAAACAACTGGCTCCGGAGCGAGGAGGCGCCTATTCGATCACCCACAAATTTGTGAATTTCACATCCTCAAATTTACGTGCGATAGTAAGCCCATGATAGCGTGCAAATACAAGTGGGAGGCTTGGTGGATTCTCTACGAAGTTCAAACAGGAGAAACCGAGGGATTTATAAACACACACACACACACACGCACACACACTATTATACTCCCCTTTTCGATTGGGATGTGATTCATGTTTGTGAGGAAGAACAGTAAAACCATTGCGAAATGCAATCAAAGTATAGTGACCATTATATACCGTTATTCTTCTATCAGTAAAGATTTGTAATATTTAAAAGAATTTGTAATAAAGGAGATGATTTTATTTTCAGAAAACCTAGAATCTTGTGAAAAACACGTTGGACTGTTCATCATTGTTCATTACCAGCAGCAGTTGAAGAGCACTGCATAATGAAAAACGTTTATTACGCAGTTAAAAGAACCGATTTTTTGACATTCACAGAAAAACTCTCTCTAAATTTGGAAACAGTTTCTCCGCGAATGTCAAAACTTCTTGGAATGAAAACATAATCTTGCTTTTTTTGCATCTTCCCCAAAATGAGAACATAATCTTGCATTTTTTCGTACTCGCCTAAGAAAAACAGCACTTTACACTCCCCCGCCCCCCTCGTGAAGGAAAACATCAGTTTGAAGTTATTCGTACCCCCTCTTCCCCAATGTTTTAGTCACGCAACGATGTATGTCTACACAGAAGACAAACCAAAGCAGCTGGAAGTCGCGGTACAGCTTAGGGATAAAATTGATAAGGATAACACGTTTTTGTAGCCTATGATTTTTTCGAACGAAGCAACACTTCATGTTTCATGTCACGTTAACCGCCATACATTCAAATACATGGTTCTGAATCCTTCGTGCTGTTCTAAAGAATAACAGAAACCGTATAGACATCGATCTGCGGTGTGGTATCATTTACTCTCATTGTCATAAAAATCCGCGCACCAAGAAATGGGCGTTGGATTCAAATAAGATTTTAGTAGTGAATTGGTACATACCAAGGACAGACGTGATTGCAATATCACAGCAGCAGGACGATTATCCGCGGACATACGATACACATTTCGGTCAGCGTTTGTACCGCGTTGTACCGCCTTCACCATCTGTACATCTTTCGTTCTATCTTCTCAATTATTTTCTTCTAACTTACTGCCATTGTTGTCAACATGTACAAGCTATTCGGCGAAGTAATGAGTCGTTCACTGAGAAAATCTTGAACCGACAAGTTACATAATTTACTTAAGAAAACAGAAATTTAAATGGAAGGTTGAATTGGAAGTATTCGTTACGAGCATTAGTAACAAAATGGAGTTGACAGACCTGTCTGCAGTTATAAATCAGTTTGAACACATGTGGGATTCTTTACGGAAACGGCTTGCCACTTTACCCTTTGAACCATGCTCAAACTGCAAATGGAAGCCAAATGGATCGTGCACATCCAAAAAGCACAACAACAAAAAAACAGACTTCAAGAGCGGGACCGTTGTTCGGTATGGAGGCTTGTCTTGTAGAACAGATCCCGTGTGCAGCAACTGAGTGTTGAAATCAACCAAGGCCAGAAGCATTCAATTTTGACCCGAATGATGAGTTCGAAATTAAAGAAATTGGGTCTCGAAATTGGTATTCGAAAGCTGCTTATCTCAGCGAAAAACGAAAAGTCTCGTTACAGTGGTATCGAGATCGTCATGAATGGGAAGTAAAGCAATGGAAGAAAGTGATGTGGTCAAGTGAATCACGCTATTTGTTGTTTCGCACTGATGGCCGGCCGGTGGATTTGCGAGAGCCTCACGAAGCAATAGTCTTGGTATGTCTTGTACACATAATCCAAGCATCAGGAGGTTGTTCCGCATCATAGGGGATGTTCTGTTAATGCGGACTGGCTCTGTTGCTAGCAGCGGAATTTAGGATGGCATAGAAAGAGTACCAAAGTTTTGTAGCAGACCAAGTGCACTTCCTTCCTGAGTGCGATGGCATTTTCATGGATGATAATGCAAACAAAACATCATGCCAGATTCCTGCAAAAATGCTGAGAACGAAGAGGACTTTATCTCCTCTCACCTCCATAGTTCTCAGGTCTTAATCCTATTGAAAATGCATGGCCATGGCAGAGCTGTTCGGTGTAAGTGTCCTCATCTCGGGGCCGGATTAAGGGGGGTCTAACGGCGCTGTAGCCCCAAGGGGTCCATCATTGCCAAGGGCCCGAGAGACATTCCGCCGACCCACAAATACACAACATATATACATACATATGCCAAAGAAAAATTAATATGCTACTCATATAATGTAAGCTACAACAAGACCGCTGTGTGATGCAGGACTTAGATGTAGATAGCATACATAAAATAATATTAACACACAAGCAAACAACCCTCATAAACAACTGGGACCTTATGACTTCGAGATGGAGAAAAGAAATATAAAAGAAATTATAAAAATGACAAAGTAACGTTAAGTAAATTATTACAAATACACACTCACGACCCCTGGACCACTCTTCATGGAAAGACATCATGAGGCTGTGAGAAAACAAATTCGGTTCAGGTTTTGTGAGAATGCTAAATATTTCAAAAAAAGCAACAACAGATGTCTGCTTTAACATTTTGTGTTATTAATTTCAATGCATTCTGTCTTCCTTACCTGAACTGTAATTTGCAAAATAGAACCTCTTAAACTAAAAATGAACTATAAAACTTCTTACCAAAACTGTAATCCACCTGAAAAATAGCTGCCATAACATAAATCCTTCCATGAAACTCCCCTTGGCACAAATGAAAATATTCATAAATATCACGGTTAAGACCCAAATCTAACTCAGAAAACCAAACTCCAAGTGTGTTCCCAAAATCTCTGTAAACAAATTTAGCTGCTCTTTCCCAGGTACGTTCTGAAGTAATCTAACAATTAAGCTATGTTGAACAAGTCCTTTAGGGGATGCAAAGAATAGATGTTGTGGAGGAAAGCATGACCACACTTGTAACTTCTTTCTCGGAGGAAAGAAGTTGCAAGTGTGACCCTAAGAAATGGTTAATCCATAGATTTTTCAGGGAGTAATATTACAAAATCTACTCTTGAAGGATGAGTGCAGGTTGTAAGAAGACAAAAGATTACAAAAATAAGATTTACAAAATTTAAACAGATAAAAAATTTTCTTCAATATGGAAAACATCATTTTTAACTGTTTGGTGGTGTTATCTCTATTATTGCAAATGCGAGTAAAACGTAGAAATTGATATATAATATTGTAATATTCCTATGTATTGTTCTTGGAATTCGTGAAGTCTAGACACTCAGCAATTTAGGACAGAATTCAAAACTTCTTATATCAAAAACATCCATTGAGAATCTTCCATGCCTTAATACACTGCTGGACAATTGCTAAGGATGGATCATAAACGGCTATATAGCGCATAAAAAAGTAAGTGTGGTTGGATGCCAAGTGAAATAAAATAATGTCAGAATGCCAGGACATTACAAGAAAGACAATTTATTGTGCTCTGAAATCCAGAAGGCTTTGGAACGTGTTCAAGGGACAAACAGGCCATTTTGTGCAGAATACGTAAACGTGAAAAAAAAATGCAATTACCGTCCGCAGGCGTTCCGGCGTAAGATGTCAATACGGGATATGGCCACCATGGAGGGCGATGCAAGATTCCACACGTCGTGTCATGCTTTGCACAACATTATCAAGCAGCTGTTGGGGTAATTTATCCCATTCCTCTGTCAGTGCACGGATGAGGGTGTCCTTGTTTATTGGAGAGCATTGGCGACCAGCATGACTCCTCCCCAAAGCATCCCACACATTTTCAATGGGATTCAGATCTGGAGAACGTGCTGGCCATACGAGGCGTTGAACATCCTCGCTCTCAAGGCACTCCTGGACAGCGACTGTTCTATGACATGTTGCGTTGTCGTCCATGAAAATGAATCTATCACCAACAGCACCACGGAACATGCGAACATGAGGTAGCAGAACATCATTAATGTATCGTTGGCCAGTCATAGTCCCAGTTGGAAGCACATAGAGGGACGTATGGCCATTGATCATGATGCCAGCCCATACCATGACACTACATGTCGGATATCGGTCCCTTTCCTGTATGTTTGCTGGACAATATGCAGTACCACTATCACGCCAGATCAGTTGTCGTCGACAATCAGACGATAGACTGTACCTACTCTCATCTGAGAAGAGGACAGCAGACCAGTCGTTATCAGTCCAATTGCGATGTTTATGGCACCATTGCAAACGGGCGGTACGGTGACGTCTGGACAATGGGATGCACACAACAGGACGGCGGGCGTATAGTCCTCCTTCATGCAAACGTCTGGCGACAGTTTTTCGGGAGATCCGCTTGCCAGTAGCAGTCATAAACTGATTTGCTACCTCACTAGCTGTGCTGCGCCGGTGTCGTTTTGTTGATAGCACTATGTACCGATCTTCTGCAGGTGTCGTACTGCGAACACGACCTCCCCCGTGACGTTTGCTACACTCTCCATTTGTTTGAAATGATTTCCAAAGCCTTGAAACAACACTGTGGCTGACGTCGAACTTCCTGGCAACATCTGTTATTTTTCGCCCTTCTTCAATCTTGCCAATAATACGACCACGGGTAAAATCATCTAGGTGATGTCGGGAAGACATACTGAAAATTGCAAGTTCGTCAATTGATTCTTTCCCTTTCAACTTTGCGTTTGAACAACAACGGTCAATACGCGTAAAATCCTTTATATCTCTTATCAGCGCTATGACGTCACGAACAAGTTCGGCAATCCAAAATTTGCATGCACACAACACGTCTTACTGTATCCCGCACTTATAGTAATTTCCACATTTTCCTGCCTTCCATTTTATGGTTGCTATCGTTGCTATTGTCATCCGTCCTTAGCAATTGTCCGGCAGTGTATAATCTGTAAGTCCAAAACAGCAATCTCAGAATTCTTGTTTGTTTTTTCTAAAACCAAACTTGGGGGATAGCTACCTTGCACATCAGAAGTCTTGTTTTGAACACTAAAACTAATAAGGTCGTTCACATATCTAACATACGTAAAAACTAATAAAGTCGTCAATATGTTTTAGTAGCTATTTTTCATTAAAACTGATAAGCTCTTCTACATATGTTATGGTAGTTATTTTTCAGGTGGATTAGAGTTTTGGTAAGTAGTTTTATAGTTCATTTTTAGTTTCAGAGGATCTTTTCTGTAAATTGCACTTCAGATAGGGGAGACAGAATGCATTGAAATTTATAATATTAAATGTTAAAGCAGACGTCTGTTGTTGCTTTTTCTGAGAATTTTGACATTCTCACGAAACCTGAACCGAATTTGTTTTCTCACAGCCTCGGAATGTCTTTCCCTGAAGAGATGTCCAGGTGTCCTGAGTGTGTATTTATAATAATTTACTTAATATTACTTTGTCGTTTTGATAATTTCTTTTTCCTTGCTTTTCTCCATCTCGAAGTCATAAGACCCCAGTTGTTTAATGAGGGTTGGTTGCTTGTGCGTTAATGTTTTTTTGCATATATACAGTATATACAAACCTCTTCTACACGTGAGCATTCACCAGTCTTCAGGTTTCGTTAGGTTAAAATTCTTTCATTCTTGAAAATCATCATCATCATCATCATCATAATCGTCAACCATTATCAATCCACTGCTGGACGAAGGTCTCCCCAAGTTTCCTCCACAACGGTCTGTCTTGTGCCAGTCTTCTCCATGTCACTCCTGCATACTTTCGAATTTCATCCACCCATCTCCCATGTGGTCTTCTTCTGGGTCTTTTCCTGTCCCTTGGAATCCAATCTAAAATTTCGGCTGTCCATCGATGATCTGTCCTTCTGGCAGTATGTCCAGCCCATTGCCATTTCAGGGATTTAACTCTGATCATGATGTCTTCCACTCTTGTCATTTTTCGGATCCAAGAGTTCCTCTTCTTATCTCTCCTGGTTACACCAAGTATGCACCTCTCCATGCTTCTTTGAGTTGTCTGCAGCCTTTGCATGTCTCTTTTAGTTAAGGTCCACGTCTCTGCACCATACGTAAGCACTGGAAGGATGCATTGATCAAACACTTTTCGATAAATCTTATTTTTTGTAAAAGCATTGAACATATATATATATATGGGATGTAAGGTCAGGTGATGCATGCCATTATGTCTTAAAAGAAAAGTGTTTGATCAATGCATCCTTCCAGTGCTTACGTATGGTGCAGAGACGTGGACCTTAACTAAAAGAGACATACAAAGGCTGCAGACAACTCAAAGAAGCATGGAGAGGTGCATACTTGGTGTAACCAGGAGAGATAAGAAGAGGAACTCGTGGATCCGAAAAATGACAAGAGTGGAAGACATCATGATCAGAGTTAAATCCCTGAAATGGCAATGGGCTGCACATACTGCCAGAAGGACAGATCATCGATGGACAGCCAAAATTTTAGATTGGATTCCAAGGGACAGGAAAAGACCCAGAAGAAGACCACATGGGAGATGGGTGGATGAAATTCGAAAGTATGCAGGGGTGACATGGAGGAGACTGGCACAAGACAGACCGTTGTGGAGGAAACTTGGGGAGACCTTCGTCCAGCAGTGGATTGATAATGGTTGACAATGATGATGATGATGATGATATATATATATATATATATATATATATATATATATATATATCTTCTTTATAGAATATATATATATATATATATATATATATATATATATATATATATGGAGATTATCTAACCCACCTTCGTTTTGCTGATGACGTAGTCATTTTTGCAACGAGCCCATCAGAGCTGCAGAGTATGATCCAGGAACTTGCTGACAAGAGTAAAGAAGTGGGATTAAAAATGAACTTTCAGAAGACAAAAGTGATGTTCAATGCTTTTACAAGAAATGAAGATTTATCGATTGATGGAGAAAAGCTGGAGATAACAGATACGTACGTTTATCTTGGACAGCAGATATCAAGTGAGGGTCACATTGATGAAGAAATTAATCGGCGTACAAAACTTGCCTGGAGAGCTTTTGGAAGAAACAGCATAATTTTCAAGAGCAATATGCCATTATGTCTTAAAAGAAAAGTGTTTGATCAATGCATCCTTCCAGTGCTTACGTATGGTGCAGAGACGTGGACCTTAACTAAAAGAGACATACAAAGGTTGCAGACAACTCAAAGAAGCATGGAGAGGTGCATACTTGGTGTAACCAGGAGAGATAAGAAGAGGAACTCGTGGATCCGAAAAATGACAAGAGTGGAAGACATCATGATCAGAGCTAAATCCCTGAAATGGCAATGGGCTGGACATACTGCCAGAAGGACAGATCATCGATGGACAGCCGAAATTTTAGATTGGATTCCAAGGGACAGGAAAAGACCCAGAAGAAGACCACATGGGAGATGGGTGGATGAAATTCGAAAGCATGCAGGGGTGACATGGAGGAGACTGGCACAAGACAGACCGTTGTGGAGGAAACTTGGGGAGACCTTCGTCCAGCAGTGGATTGATAATGGTTGACAATGATGATGATGATGATGATGATGATATATAGATATATAGATATATATATATTAATGGCGAAAAACTTGAGATAATCGATGCGTACCTTTACCTAGGTTAGCAGATATCAATCAAAGGTCTCATTGACAAAAACATTAATCGACGTATTAAACTTGATTGGAGAGTTTTTGGAAGAAACAGTACAATTTTTAAGAGCAATATCCCATTATGTCTTAAAAGAAAAGTGTTTAATCAATGCATCTTTCCAGTGCTTCGTACGGAGCAGAGATCGGAACGAAAAAGACATACAAAGACTGCAGATAACTGAAAGCAGCATGAGGAGATGCAGGCTGGGTGTACACCGAAAGATAAGAAGAAATATTCGTAGATAAGGAAAATGAAAAAATCTTCTGGGTCTCTTTTTTACGCATCACGATCAGAGTAAACTTCCTGAAATGGCAATGGGCTGGACATGTTGCTAGAAGAACGGACCACCGATGTACAATAGAAATTCTAGTCCGGATTCCAAGGGACAGTAAAAAAGGGACCCAGGAGACCACATAGGAGATTGGTAGGGGAAATGCGAAAATCCGGCGGAGTGGCATGGAGGAGACTGGCGCAAGATACACCATTGTGGTAGAAAATTCAGGAGACCTTCATCCAGCAGTGGACTGATAATGATTGACAATAATGATGATGATGATGATATATAGACGGTCGAGTCACATTATTGTGACCACCAATTAATATCCGGAGTAACCGCCGTGTGCAGCGCGGATAGCAGGTAGACGGGCTGGGGGTGACTCAATAAGGTGCTGGAAGGTGTTCACAGCAATATGGAGCCATGCTGACTGCTGTGCATCTGACAGCTAATGCCGGGTGCTTGGTTAAGGATCCATAGAGCGAACAACACGATCGAGGTGGTCCCACAGATACTCAATTTGGTTTAAGACTGGTGAATTAGGGGGCCAGGGAAGTGCTTTGTAATCTTCATCGTGCTGTTCAAACAACTCTCGGACATTTGTAGCTGTGTGACACGTCGCACTGTTATTCTGGGAGATCCCATCCGCCACAGGGAAGGCAATCGGCATGTATGGGTGTACGTGGTCTGCAAGGATGGATTCATAACGAATTCGATCCATAGTGCCTTCCACAGGTATGAGTGAACCCAGAGAATGCCACGAAAACATTCCCCAGACCGTAACGCTGCCCTTCAAGCTTGTGTTCCTCCAACACTGGTTGAACAGTGTTTGTTCTCCGATGTTTCTCGCCTTATACGCCAAGGTCTATACGTTCTATGAAGCAGAACATGCGACTCATCGGAGCAGGCAACCCTTTGAAAATCAGCGGAGGTACAATTCCGAAACTGCCGTGAAAATGTAAGCCTTTTCTACCGACACACCTTCGTTAGTATAGGTGGAGTAACCACCCGTCTGCATCGGAGCCACATACGCAGCAGGGTTCGCTGAAATGTCGTTTTAGACACACTTCCGGTAGCCCACTGGTTCATTCGGCCCGTGAGTTGCTCCATTGTGGCGTGTCAATCGTCCATCACTCACCTTCGAAGCCGACGTTTACCTCTCACATCAATGGCACGTGGTGCTCCGCAGTTTCCACGTCGCTTATTTCTCCAATCACGGTACACTTTAACCACAGCAGCACGCGAACAGTTCACAAACTGCGCTGTTTCAGAAATACTGCCACCCTTGGCCGGAAGCCGATAATCATCCCTTTTTACAAATCTGATAAATAACTTATTTTATCCATGACAGCGACAAGTGATATGTTTTCAAATTGCCTACAGCACACCTTATATACACTCCAAGCCAGCTCACGACACGAGCCTTCTTTCATTGGCTACGCTCTGTTGTCGTCAAAAGTAGGAGGTGGTCACAATAATGTGACTCGACTGTGTATATATGTACTTGCATTTGGGACCGCTAATGGCGGAAGTCCCCCTGTGGTTTCACTTTTCATAACAAAAACGATGCACTTAGAAAAGTATACAATGCAAAATCATTAATAAATTCATGACAAAATCTAAGAATCTTAAGCTTTTAACTGATGTTCTTGTTATAACAATGAAAAAATACGGTGTGTTGTTATGAGAACTGCCTTTAATTTTTTAAATTGAAGAATGCATATAACGAAGTAAATTTCTCCGTCATTTCTGTTAACACCAGGATTCGAACCCGGATCCCCTCATTCCGGAATAAGTCACTCTACCAATTGAGCTACGCGGACGTGTTATTCTGATTCCTATCTACCTTTATGTCATGTGCGTCCTTCGGGCAGGTACGTCACATCTCCTGGTACGTTACATCATCGCCCCCTTATTTTCTTTTTTTTTTCGAAGTGTTGCAGAAGGGATTCTCTTATTTTTCCTATCTCGCGGTGTGGAAATAACATCACACCAACGCCAGATTTTGAACGGTCGGGTCATCCGGATAGTTCGGGCGCCATTATAACGAAGTAAATTTCTCCGTCATTTCTGTCCACGCCAGGATTCGAACCCGGATCCCCTCATTCCGGAATAAGTCACTCTACCAATTGAGCTACACGGACGTGTTATTCTGATTCCTATCTACCTTTATGTCGTGTGCGTCCTTCGGGCAGGTACGTCACATCTCCTGGTACGTTACATCATCACCCCCTTATTATTTTTTCTTTTTTCGAAGTGTTGGAGAAGGGATTCTCTTATTTTTCCTATCTCGCGGTGTGGAAATAACATCACACCAATGCCAGATTTTGAACGGTCGGGTCATCCGGATAGTTCGGGCGCCATTATAACGAAGTAAATTTCTCCGTCATTTCTGTCCACGCCAGGATTCCAACCCGGATCCCCTCATTCCGGAATAAGTCACTCTACCAATTGAGCTACACGGACGTGTTATTCTGATTCCTATCTGCCTTTATGTCGTGTGCGTCCTTCGGGCAGGTACGTCACATCTCCTGGTACGTTACATCATCTCCCCCTTATTTTTTTTTTTTTTTTTTTTTCGAAGTGTTGGAGAAGGAATTCTCTTATTTTTCCTATCTCGCGGTGTGGAAATAATATCACACCAATGCCAGATTTTGAACGGTCGGGTCATCCGGATAGTTCGGGCGCCATTATAACGAAGTAAATTTCTCCGTCATTTCTGTCCACGCCAGGATTCGAACCCGGATCCCCTCATTCCGGAATAAGTCACTCTTCCAATTGAGCTACGCGGACGTTTTATTCTGATTCCTATCTGCCTTTATGTCGTGTGCGTCCTTCTCGCAGGTACGTCACATCTCCTGGTACGTTACATGCATTACGTGTTAATTATCACAACATACTCGTATGCTGCAATATAATGTTTCTACGGGTTTCACAATGATACTCTGTCATACGTTCTTTGGGGCCCACTCTAAAGTCCTAGCCTAGAGTCCCACTAAAAAATCCTGTCGTGCATCTTCCTTCAGCACAGAAAATTGCGAGATAGTTTTCTGCAGAAGTTGGACCAAAACGAACTCAGCTCCTCATGAAACAATGCAGCGTTTCATACTTCACACTTCCTGTCCTTCGTAACAAAGTTGGCCCGATTCGATAATAAATAAAAGTTCGTATTTTTTGGAAATTGCGAGTATTTGTTCATTTATATTGTACAGACACTGTGCGTTGATTTTTCCTTTACTAGCAGTTTCGAGCAGAGGAAGTGTTTTGCGTAGTTTTGTGCAAAGTTAATGAAGCTTATTGATCAAAACCTGCTTTTGTCGATCGCATGTGCTGCATTTCAAAATTTAAAACTTTTGTCGATCGCATTTCAAAACTTAAAGCCATGTGGCGTAGAACTTCTCGAAATGCCCAGAGGCAGAAGCATCCGTCTGTTGTTCCTACAACCCCTGAACAAAGAGTTACTGCAATATTTTCGTGCGCGTGCTCAGACGTTGTTTTAAATCATCCATGCGCATCTTCTGGACCGTCAGGAAAATTCCCCCGCAGACATATACGCACACAAAAAAACACGAGATATTTTTGCTGCTCATGTCTAAAAGAACAAATGAGAGAAGTCTGCAAGAAAATATGTGCTGAAAACGAATAGAAAATATCCGCACAAATGAATAATCTGGACATCTTTCTGATTCAGCAACGATGGAAGAAACGCAAAACGCAAGGGAAAAGAGCTACATCTCTACGATATGGCATTCATTCCCAAATTATGAAAAATAAGGAACTGCAAACTATGCAAGCCCTGTCGATTTTTTAAAATGACAAACTTTTTAAAACAAACGGACAATGTTCTTACCTGAGGTGAACAGAAAATGCACCTAAATATGATATTTTCTTCTGCAAGGTTACGGATGTTTAGAAGCAAATATGTGGAATAAAACGTATTTTTGAATTCAACATCATCTGCATTTACGTCCTCTAGCGGCGAAATTGTACATCGTAAAAGAAAAACGAAATAAAGGATCATCATTCGCATATTTCAAGCTTCCCAATGCAAAAAGAATTTTTTTTCAAATCGGACTAATAGTTGCAGAGATATCGTGGGTACAGACGGACGGACGGACAACCCGGAAACATAAGCACGATCTTTTTTTTACAAAAGACGTGCTAAAAATGTGAAGATACACGGAAGGAATGATGGGTTTGTAAAATGATGCTATAGCAAGTACTTTCTCACCCGAGAAATGTTCCATAAATAAACAGTAAAATAAGAATTAGTTCACACCATGTTATTACATGAGAATTATTTGCAATGTGGCAATGGAAGGGTGACAAAAAAGAAAAGAAAAATGACACCAAATTTTCGGGTGTGATAAGCACGTCTTTTGAATCCGTTCTGACGCAAATTAAATTTTTCAAAGCTATTCAAAGTCAATGGAACCTGTATGGAAAACAATAGTATCTGACGGAAGAAAGACGTTTTTCAATAGGGTTATTAATCCCTCAGATATTGCTGTAAACGGAATCATAAGCTTACCCCTCTGGTTGCAAAGAAAAACATGAGTTTCTATGAGAAGCATTTCTCACCGGAAAGGCTCTCCAACACAGAAATATTTTTTCAAATCGGACTCTTAGAAACAGAGATATCGACAAAAATGAGATGTGACTTTACATCCCTTGGAGGGAAAACCATGCATTATTTTAGGAAGAAAGTATTCTCAAAAGGTTTTTCCATATTAGCGGTATCGGTACAAGAAAAAAAAATTCAGCGAGTTTTCAGGAGCCCAGATTTTGCTACAAATAATCAGAAGCAGAAATTAACACTTACCTTACCCCTCGTGCTGTTCTAGAGAATAACAGAAGCCGTATAGACATCGATCTGCGGTGTGGTATCATGTACACTCATTGTCATAAAAATCCGCGCACCAAGAAATATACCTTTGTGCCCCCACCCCCGCCCCCAGCGGAATGTCTATGATTTACTTGAAAATTTTAAATTTATAGGAGAAACATTTCGCATTGGAAACACTATCCAGCAAAGAAGGAATTTTCCAAATCGGACTACTTGAAGTAGAGATATTGACAAAAATAAGATATACATCTGCGCCCCCTGGCGTAGAAACCATGCATTATAATAAGAAGAAAATGTTCCTAAAAGGTTTGTCGACATGATTACTATCGGTCTACACGCGACGTTTTTTTCAATATAGTATTTAGAAGCTCATATTTTGCTGCAAATACATCAGAAGCGGAAGTTAAGATCTACGCCCCCTGGTGGCCAAACCATTTTTTTACAAAAATTAGAAATTATGGGCAAACGATTTCCCATCAGGAGCTGTATCCGGTGAAGAAAGAATTTTTCAAATCGGAGATTTAGAAGCAGAGATATAGGGGGAAACGCAATTTACCTCTACGCCCCCTATCGGAAAGTCTATGAATTACTGGACAATTTTGAAATTATGTAAAAAACATGTTACATCGAAAACACTATCCAACAAAGAAGGAATTTTTCAAATCAGACTACTAGAAGTAGAGATATTGACAAAAATATGATATAAATCTACGCCCCCTGGCGGAGAAACTGTTCAATATTTTAAGAAGAAAATATTGCAAAAAGGTTTATCGATGTGAGTGGCATCAGTTCACGAAAGAATTTTTTCAAACGATATTTTAGTAGCTCAGATTTTATGGCAAATACATCAGAAGCAAAACTGAACACTTACGCCCCCTGGTGGCCAAAGTATTCTTTACCAAAAATTTGAAATTATATGCAAAAGATTTTCCATCAGGAGTTGTATTCGCTGAAGCAAAAAGTTTTCAAATCGGAGTTTTAGAGGAAGAAGTATCGGGGGAAATGTAATTTACTTTTACGCCCCCTAGCAGAAAATCTATGCGTAATTTGAAAAAGTAACTAAATTTAAAACACTCTTCGACATAAATGAAATCGAAAGATAAAAGATTTTTTCAATCGGATGTTTAGAAGCAATTATGTCGAATAAAACGTATTTTTGAATTCGACATCATCTGCATTTACGCCCTCTAGCGGTGAAATCGTACATCGTAAAACAAAAACCAAATGAAGGATCATCATTCGCATATTTCAAGCTTCCCAATGCAAAAATAATTTTTCAAATCGGACTAATAGTTGCAGATATATCGTGGGTACAGACGGACGGATTATTTGACGCCGACAACAGATCTCAGAGGTGGGAGATGAGATACAAGATTTGTAAGAACAGAACAGCTAAGAATGAGGCAAAGATAGACAGGTTGAAAATCGTCCGGCGATATGCTTTCCTTAATTTTAAGAAAGAAGCCAAATGCTTAGCCAAAATTTCGGGCTGTCACATCGAATAGCAAATCTTCTTCGCTCTACAATTACGGAAAGCACTTTTTAAATTCTCTTGAGAAATTGAGAAGTTGCGTTTACTGGGGAAGACACTGATACCTCCTAAATCTCTAAAGATTTGTTTTTCTATTATTTGCAAAGGCTTAGAATAAAATCAACACATGACTTAAAAGAGAAAACTGAGCTTCGAATGCTTATCTCAATATTTTCAACCGTCTGCGTCTGGTCTCCTTTACACAAAACTGTGCCATTATCTCTCCTTTAATAATGCTCATCCATCATGCTTTGGAATATTACTTTCATCATTTCTGTCAGAGAAAGTAAATGTGTTTGCTTTTTGAGGCGTTTTTAGATGTGTCGATAACACTAGTATTGAACTTTAGTTAGCAAAGAGATATATGGCTTCAGAGGTCGAACGTGATTTCATGTTGTTATTTGTGCTTCCCTTCAAGGTCTTGCACTTACAGATTTCTTTTCACTTTTTTTTTTAATGTTTCTGTTTTGTTTTGTTTGCTTTTCATAATTACTCTCACTCCAAAAAAAAAAAAAAAAGATTTATCATTCACTTTCCCTGACATGGCTTAAAATTCGTAAAAGGATAGGTAAAAGAACGACAGTGGTCTTTTTATTATCCGCGTTTTTAGGTACCCTTAGCGAAGTGATTCTGAAACGAGTTTGAGGATGAAGCAACAAAACTCTTCATAAAATTTATCTCGTGCTTTTGAGAATGACAAACGAAGTATGTAGAAAAACAACTTTTTTGTGAAGGGAACTGAAACACACTTCTTCCCAAACTCAATCCGTCGTAAACAAATAATTACTCTGGTTGACACAGTAAATGACACGCCATAAAGGAATACTCCAAATGAAACGAAACTTACTGCACATGTATGACACATACCTTGAATTAAAAAATGTTTATTCAATACCCGGTTGGACCTCCTTCAGCGCTAATTACAGCACGAAACGTACTACACACGTACATATTCCCTGAATTAGAATTTTTTATTAATACCCAGTTGAACTTTCTTCAGACCGAATTACAGCATAGAACATTTACACATGGAGACACGTTCACTTACGCTGAATTAGAAACTTTTATTCAATACCTAGCGGGACCTCCTTTATCCCGAATTAAAGCACGAATGTTTTTACACATGTAGACACGCACACATATCCTGAATAAGAAATCGTTACAGGCAGCCATCCGCTGTAGAACGTGCGCTTGAGAACTCCTAGTCAATCTAGTGGTGGAATGCAATGTCACACACGTATATTTTTCGAAGCGCTGGAGAAGGGATTCTCTGATTTTTCCTATCTTGCGGTGTGGAAAGAACATCACACCATTGCGAGATTTTGAACGGTCGGGTCATCCGGAAAGTTCGGGCGCCATTATAACGAAGTAAACTTCTCCGTCATTTTTGTCCACGCCGGGGCTCGAACCCGGGTCCCCTCATTCCGGAATAAGTACACTCTACCAATTGAAGTTCTTTCTGACTGCTATCTGCCTTTATGTCGTGTGCGTCCTGCTGGCAGGTACGTCACACAACCGCTGCATTGCCTTTTTATCTATCGTTCTTATCTGGCCACACATGCGTCATTCTTGTTTCGACCTCAAGGTGTTGCCAACAGTATTCTCGTTTGAAGGAAAAGGACGTAACGTTAAGTTTGGAAAGTGTAAAAGAGAACAAAATCAAATTTACATAGGAAAAGGTACTAAACATGAAAGTAAAATTAGAATATACGTCACACATTCTTAAAATTAACCAAACAAGACTATGGAAATCCCTCCTAACATCTTTTTTGGCTTACCAGAAACCACTTACTCTAGAACAGAGCCCCGCAAAAAACACAAATTATATTAGAATGAAATTAAAAATCAAACAAAACCTGTTTATGGAAGCATAATTTTGCTAAAATGTCAGATAGATGCGTGACATACAGGACCGACCTGACGACAAAGAGAAATCGCTTTCCTTACGCTTGTTTGGTATGCTTTTATTTTGAGCCTCCGTTTCAGTGATCCAGTAGCCCGAGACGCCGGCCAATCGTTCCAAATGAGCTCGGATGAGCTTGTCTGATGACACTGGCTTTGTCGTTTTCCTGGAACCAGGGGCCCTAAATTTGGGTCCGGAAACCGCTATAGCTCTAAGAGTTGCTCGTAGTGGTCTTCAGACCCCGAGAAAGAAAATAACTTTGTTATTACTTGATGCATGAGATGCACTTGATGCGTTAAAGTTCGAAAAACTTTACAAAACGTAATCTGGATGGGGAAATGAAAATAAGATTTTCCTGCTGCCTATTGCTCATTTGATGTGTTTACCGAAAATTAGGGAAAATTACTCTACCGAATATGTCAGGACGAGAAAATTTCACATATCATGTAAAAGAAATTTAACACATATTACAGTCATTTGCAAAAGTTTAAGACCACCTGTTGGCATTAGGAGATTTCTTCCGATTGTGTCAGCTACTGTCTGTATTACTCAACTTCCTGTCGGTGTTGCATCATGCTACAGCGGCAGCTGTTGATAGAGTTGGGGAAGCGTGAGAGCGTCAGTTTGCTTCTGGTTTTCATACTGAGAGGTTTACTACGTATTTTCTATATAGCGAAAAATGGGCAAAAAAAAGCGTCCTTAAGTGTTACTCAGAGCGCACAAATAGTAACTTTATATCATGAAGGATACTCCGACCGTGACATAAGCAGAAAGATGAATGTGGGCAAGACTACTATTCATAATACGATCAAAAAATATCGAGATACAGGTGAATTTAGCGACCAAAAGAGAAGTGGACGCCCGAGGAAAACAACCCCACGTGATAGCAATACCATAAGACGAATAGTTATGGCTTCTCCGAGGAGTCCGTGAAAGAAAATCAAGGCCTTTCTACATTCAATAGGGTCTGTTATTAGTATCAGCACTGTTTCCCGTTGTCTTAGCAAAGCGTTTGGATTAAAGTTATATAAACCAGCACATAAACATAGACTAACCTCTGTGATGAAAAAGAAGAGACTACCGTTTGAAAAAGCGTCATCAGTCATGGACTGCTGAAAATTGGATCCAAGTTCTGTGACGTACCTGCCAGCAGAACGCACACGACATAAAGGCAGATAGCAATCAGAACGAACGTCCGCGTAGGTCAATTGGTTGAGTGACTTATTCCGGAATGAGGGGACCCGGGTTCGAGCCCCGAACCCGGGTCAAATGGCGCCCGAACTTTCCGGATGACCCGGCTGTTCAAAATCTCGCAATGGTGTGATGTTATTTCCACACCGCGAGATGGGAAAAATAAGAGAATCCCTTCTCTAGCGCTTCGAAAAATAAATGTGTGTGACGTTGCATTCCACACACAAGATTGACTGGGAGTTCTCAAGTGCACGATCTACAGAGGATGGCTGCCTGCAACGATTCATGGTCACTGATGACCCGTGGGCCATGCCCCCGGCCCTCTTTCGGGGGGGGGGAGGAGATGTGACGTACCTGCCAGCAGGACGCACACGACATAAAGGCAGATAGCAATCAGAACGAACGTCCGCGTAGCTCAATTGGTAGAGTGAATTGTTCCGAAATGAAGGGACCCGGGTTCGAGCCCCGGCGTGGACAAAAATTACAGAGAAATTTACTTCGGGATAGTCCTTTTTTCCGATGAATCAGATGTGTTTGTATCACGTGAAGCACATGTTCGACGACCAAAAGGCAAAAGTTTTGATGAAAAAGACACCGTTTGCAGCGTGAAACATACGCCTAATCTGATGATATGGGGTACTATGTCAACATTCAGTACTGCTTCATTATCCTTTTTGCCGACAGGTACTACTATGACTGGTCCTTTTTATGTGGGAATGTTTCATGAGAAGCTGGTAACTCATATGCAAGTGCATAGATGCACAACCTTTATGCATGATGGTGCTCCATGCCACAGATCAAAAACAGTAAAGGACTACCTGCAGAGGAAAAACATAACTGTGCTTGGATGACCTGGAAATAGTCCCGACCTTAACCTCATCGAAAATTTGTGGACCATTTTAAAAGACAAGGTAGCTGAAAAACAGCTATCGAATTCCCAAGCTTTGATTGACGCGATAAAGTACGTGTGGTACAAAGACATTTCAAGTGACTACGGCAAATCCCTCATTGTGAGTATACGTCGTATTCTGTCCGTTATGAGAAACAAAGGTTGCCACACAACGTACTGATTTCGGTCTTTTTGCGTTCTAAAGGATGTAAGTATCCATCCGCAGTGTCATTCCTTCAAAAAATGAATGACACCATTTTTGACTAGTAATTTTTTGTTTCTTTGAAAATCTTAATTTTCAATAAATTGACAGGTGGTCTTAAACTTTCGTAAAGCACAGTAAAAGTTTGTGAAAATCATCTCTGTAGCCATTAGACAGGAGATCTTTTTTCTGTGTCTGTTGCGAGTCAAGTCTAAGACCGCAGAATAATCCTTTTGTGAACGTAAATCTCGAGACTCTCTAAATCAATATGAAGGTCGCAATGAGTTTGTTATTAATGACGAAAAAGAGCTAGATAGCGTAGAGAGCTCCCTTAATCTTCCTAGTCCGTACAAAACAAAAAGGAGCGCTAAACACATCCACCGGGAAACAAAACTAAAGGAGAAATGTACCGTAAAACTGCGCTTGATTAAATAATTAATCAAGTGGAGCCACTTTTTAATATGCTATTTGTGAAGAACGCCGCTCACAAGAAAAGCCTACGAAAAGAATCTGCTTCTGTTTCAAGGGTGTGTTTTCCTCAAATTGCGGAACCATTCCTTTTGTCTCTCACCAGTTTTAATCAAAATCTGAAAAAGAAATTAAAAATACTGTGGGTATTTTTTTTTTCGAGTCTTAATATAAGCAAAAGCGTATAATTATGTACATACTTTATTTTTACCTGACCATTTCTTTCTTTAAAAATTTACACATATGCTTATGATTAATCGTAAACCTGTCTTCAGAAATAAAGAAATAAATGAATACCACATATTTCTATTGATATCAAGGACGTCGGTCACTCTGTGATAACTCCAAAAAAAAAAAAAGTAAAATGAAAAATCAAATGCCAAATTCCTTGCAACAGCAAGTTATTTTGAATCCCGTACGTTTTTTTCTCGGCAAACAAATGCTTTCATTATTTTTCTCCATTTGTTAATTAATTTTTTATGGTGCTCCTCTTATGTTTTTAAGATTTGCTAAGAAGTCGTCAAACCAAATGTTTTTTTTTCAGATCATATGTAGAGGATTTTGGAGAGGGAGTGTCTGACCCCAGGCCTTAAACAACCGTTAGAAACAGGAAGCTAGGAGATTTGGGCTAGAGTGCCCGATAGGAAAGTGACATGGAAGCGAGGTAGAAAGGGGGAGGAACACGCCCTTATTTATTACCGGGGGCCAGCACCCGGGGCCCAACGGCTTAACGTGACCATCCGACCCACGGCGGATATTTAGTGGTTCGAGCATTTGTACCCGCCTGGCATTGAACCCGAGGTCTTCTCCGTGGCAGTCACGAACGTTGACCACTAGGCCATCCGAGGCCATTAAATGTTTCCTTAAATATGAATCAGGCTAAAGCGTAAGTTTTGTTTTTAAAAGAAATACCGTATTTTTCTCTATAAGACCCGTATTTGACAAAAAAGTTTGTTTGGGAAAAATATTGTTTGTGAGGGCTGCACCCGAAAATTTCGTTATCTCTTCACAATCGATGTAATATCTTCGACAAGTAACACAGTAACACGTTTGAACTCACAGAATATTTTTAGAAGTAATTTTTTCATGAAATTCCCAACACCATTTTAAGTTATTTTTGCTCACATAATGAGCTAATATAAACCAGAAAAGGCTGATGGCCTTAAAAGTTCCGAATGTTCTTTCCTATATTATCTTTTTCGTTTATTTGAGGTTAAGAGTCGGTTTTAGAAGGTGATACTATATTAATAATTATTAATTCCGGCTGCATTCTTCGTGGCATGGGTTACCGAATTTATTTTTAGTTGAAAAAAACTTCTTTGTGCCATTAAAAGTGAGAAATATTAAATAGCCATTTCTTATAGATGAATGTTTATGAAACAGAATCTAAATAGATGAATAAATGATGCAGAAACGTACTGTAAAAAATAAATAAAAATAAATTGAATTTTTAATTTCAAGTACTTTCCCCGCCTGTTTGAGAGCCATGAATATCATTTTTGATAACAGTTATAACCCTGTTTTGTAGAGCAATACTAAATTATCAGAAGTATTTCAGTTGTGGCATGCCAAAAAAGTGAAATCACACCTGCGGATCTCCGGCTTTTATATTTGGCTTTTAAGTTACTGCTGACCGTGTATTAGAAATTTTCAGAACTCCATTATGCAATGGCAGTCGTTCTAACTTCCCAGGTAGGGAGGAAACGATCAGTGACGTCGCGAAGGGAGTGCGAGGGGAAGGGCGAGTAGCAGCCCACCCTGGCATTTTTCTTGCCCACCCAGCCGCCTACCCAGTTTTAAAACGTTCCAGTTTTCAATTTTTTTTTAATTTTAAAATACAATCTGTATTAGGTGTACAAATAAGTTTTGAAGCGTTTTAACACAACGCAACATGTAATTTGAGAGAAAACAACAATACCTTTACGAATCAAAATATGCGCCGTCTTTATCTATGACCTTCCGCCATCGGTCGGGCAGCTGACGAATTCCAGCCATTAAGAACACTTCGTCGTGTGACGCGATGAAGTCGTCAACCCATTTTTGCACTTCGTCACATTTCCGGAAGCGTACAGCAGACAAATCATGTTGAATCAATCGAAAACAAATGATAGTCGGAAGGAGCTATGTCGGGAGTATACGTCGGGTGCTCCAAAACTTCCCAAGCAAGTGTCAATAATGTTTCCTTGACCGATTTCGCGACATGCTGCCTAGCGTTGTCATTCCGTAATTTCACGGGGCCCAATCCTTTGCCTGTGAATGGACGTTTACGACAGATTTCCTGGTTCAATCGTTGCAATTCCTATGTAGCGATCAGCAGTAACAGTTTGACCCTGTTCTAATAGATTATAGTAAAGCACACTATTCATATTCCACCAGATGCACAGCAGAACTTTCTTGGAGTGAATATTGCGTTTCGGTGTCGACGTCGTTGCTTTACTGGGATCTACCCAATGTTTTTTGCGTTTCGGATTGTCGTGCCATATCCACTTTTCATCACCCGTAACGATTTTCCACAGGAAAGACTTTCTGTGTTGTTTATTCAACAGATTCAAACACTTCGTGACACGTTCATCCTTGTTACCTCTGGCTCAGTTCATGTGGCACCCATTTTCCTTCCTTCTGAATCTTTGCCCATTGTGCGTAAACGATTGGAAATGGTTTGTTGAGTTACCCACAGTTGTTAAGCTAGTTCGTTTTGCGTTTGAGACGAATCTTGATCCAACAATGCTTGCAGTTCCTCGTGTGCAACCTTCTGCGGGACGCCGCTACGTTCTCGATCGCTAACATAAAAATCACTTGTTTCAAACCGTCTAAACCAAAATTCACACGTGCTTTTCGATACAATATTCTCCCCCAGAACAGAACAGATCATTGCACATGCTCTTGCAGTAGTTTCTCCTTGATGAAATTCGTAAGGAATGCAGTGTCGAATAAATGCAGTATCGCTTGCCATCTTTCACCTACCGATGTGCAAGTGCGTTTGACTATTGGGCAAACTTCTGTGTCATATTTTATACTCTGCACCAGTTACGGCCACTTGATAACAACGCGGGAGAAAGTCGGATATGTAAATTAGCGGTATATGTCACACAAAAAACGCTTTAAAACTTATTTGCACACCTAATACATGCCAAGTAATAGTAAGTCTCCTTTTTTCGCACGTGGAGAATTTTCCCCTAGGAAGCGCTTTCCTAACTTCTCAATAGGAAGGTCATCAAAGTAGCGTCCATAGGGCCATGAAAATTCAATTGTCCACTTTTCCAGAATTCTTAGTTTTAGCTTTTGTTTTTCATATGAGAATGGCCTGGGGCGAATGAGGAGGGTTGATAGGAATTCACTGATAAGGGTTATTACTAATTTCTCAGCGGTTCGTTTAAGTAGGAAATTCCAAAACTGAAAGTGAAGTCTAAAGCTATACCATAGATTTTAAGCCTGCCCTATGGCAGTGAGGGAGCGGGACGTGACTGCCAACCTTTGCTCAATACGGTTTTGTGAGAAAAGTGCAAATGACACCCACGTAACTTGGAAAAAATAGCGGTGATGAATCAACTTCTCCTTTTCAATAACCTTGCAGGGATAAACGTATGGTTTAAAAAGTGGTAGGAAATCAAGGTTATTTACTGTGAGAATGACATCCCACGCAAAAGCACAGTTGCTGTGTGCGGAAGTGTTGTTTAGGAAAAAACTGTAGCTGCCCCAAAATTACGGTAATGTAAAATTTCTGTATTTAACTTACTTGGATTTGCACACATAGTACTCCAAATTACACTGAAGTTCCAAAAGTCATGGGATAGCATTCTGCAAATCTTTAACTGGAGCTGCCGTCGTGTAAAGGCTTCGAAGCACGCCATGATTTTATCAGTTGCGAGGTGTAATCTCGTGAGTCAGGTTGAACAACCGCCAGTAGGATTATTGCAAGCCGACGTGAATTATCGGAGTTTGAACGAGGCATGGTTGTGGGAGCCAGACGGATGGGACATTCAATTTCCGAAGTTGTGCGAACATTCAACATTCCTCGATGTCACGTGTGAACCGCGAATACCTCGTGGAAGGCAATACCACCCACCGTGGACAGCGCAGTGGCCGACCACGGGTGCTGAATGACCGTGACAAACGGCGTCTGACCAGGATTGTCCATTCTAACAGACAAGTGACACTGGCTCAAATAATATCCACATTCAATGCAATAGGTACCAGAGACATATCCATCAGGTCAGTGCAGCGTAATTTAGCGTCCATGGGGTATGGGAGCAGAAGACCCACCAGAGTGCCTTTTTTAACACCACTAAATCGTACACAGCGCTTCACCTGGGCTCGTGAACACGGTAATTGTACCCTGGAAGACCGGCAACGTGTGGCGTGGTTCGATGAGTCACGGTACCAGTTGTTACGACCTGATGGTAGTGTTCGGGTGTGGCGCTAACTCCATGATGTCATGGACCCAAGCTGTCAACAAGGCAGTGTGCAAGCTGGTGGGGGTTCCATACATGTGTGGGATGTCTTTACGTGGCACGGTTTGGGTCCTCTGGTCCCCGTAAACACCTCATTAACCGGCAATCATCTCTTTGTTGCTCTGCTGGGCGACCATTTTCAGCCCTTCATGGACTTCATGTACCCCAACAACGATGGGATTTCCAGGCGGACAATACCCCATGTCATCGGGCCCAAGTTGTCCAAAATTGGTTCGAGGAGCATCCTGGACAGTTCGGACATGGTGTGGCCACCACGTTCGTCCGACATGAACCTAATTAGAACACTTATGGAACGTGATAGAAAGGTCCATTCGCACAGCTACAAATGCCAGGGAACTGTGGGCGGCTGTTCTGATTGCATGGACCAACATCTCTCCATAAGTCTTCCGGCCACTTGTGGAATTGGTGCCACGTCGAGTTGCTGTACTTCGCCGGGCTAGAGGAGGTCATACACGTTACTAGGTACATATTCTATAACTTTTAGGACTTCAGTTTATAACCTGCCACATAAGAAAGTGTTGATCACCGGCACAGTTTTATGGTAATTAACCGAGGCTTAACTAGGGCGGGAAGGAGGGGCTGTTCCTTCGGGCGTAACTCAAGAGAGGGCGCAAAAATTACTCCTTACAATCTGATTAAATTTGACCCCGAAACTTTTACACAATTTTCTGGTAAAGTATTTTGTCATTTATCCATTTACAGAATTTGCTTATAATTAGCTTCATCAGTTGTTTTCACAATTTTCATTCAAAATGTTCAGGAGATGTTAATTGCTCACTTGCAGAAATGAAGGCGCTGTATTTACATTGCAAGAATTCTTTTTCCTCCTTTCAACTGATGAAAGATGCCGCTCACATAGCTGAAGATCCCTTGATGACTGTTGGATCATTACTGTGACTGCGAGCCACAATGTTCAGCTTCATTCAATCCGTCTGATGTGGCACCGACGTTCTGAACTCCGAAGCAGAGAAACCATACAAGCAGTCACGGTTTTATTGTGACCTTCACATAGAGATGGCATTGTGGTGTGACTTAATTTTGTTTTGTCGAGCAATGTGTACCCTTGTACATATATACTAAGCTACGCTATTAAACTCTATACAGAGTCGTATCAAAATACTCGTAATATGACCACCCCCGGAATCACGGTGTACCCGCCCAGGTGCATCATAGAGTGCACGTGACAAAGTCGACCACACGTAAATATAAGCGGCCGGCCAGGGCAGATGAGTCATTGTGAGTTACGTGAGCACAATCGATAGAGGTAGTGCTTTGACGGACGTTCAAAAACGAATGATCATCGGCTACCACGCCAAGGGTGGAAGCATCTCAGAAACACCAGACTTCGTGGGCTGTTCGCGATATGCTGTAGTAAGGGTGTACCAAGAATCGACCACTGGCACACCGAGCTCCTCCCGACGTCATAACTGGAGCCCAAAGGCCATCGACAACAGAGGAGAACATCACCTCCGTCGACTGGTAAAGAGCAATCGATGCGCACCAGTGCAGCAACTAACCACGCAAATGAACGCTGGGTACCCAGGTACGTGTCCCCGATAACAGTACAGCGAATCCTGTTACGCATGGGTCTCCGAAGTCGACGCTGCGTCAAAGCGCACATGTTAACCTGGGTCCATTGGCAACGACCCCTGCAGTTGGCATGGGACTGTCGTCCTTGGACAATGGAAGAGTGGGAAAAGGTTGCCTTCTCCGATAAATCGAGGTTTCTACTCTACAGAAATGACAGCCGGTGGCGGATACGGCATCAGACTCAAGAGAACCAACACCCGGATACGCTTTCCGGTCACGTACAAGCCAGCGGTGGCAGTGTGCATGTCTGGGGGATATTTTCCTGGCATGACCTGGGACCGCTGGTACCACTGGATGGGTCTCTCAACTCTAATGGCTGGCAGTCCACCCTCGCTGACCACATGTATCTCTTCATGTTAGACGTATACCTTGTGCTGATGGTGTGTACAAAAATGGCAATGCGCTGTGCCATGTCTCTAAGGGAGTGCGTGACTGGATCCACGAACACGACAACTATTTCTCCTTTTTCTTTTAGGCCTGCAAAATCGCCCGACCTCAAACCCATAGAACACTTGTGGGATTATTTGAATCGACAGATTCGACGTGCCGACCCAAAGCCATGTCATCTCCGGGACCTTCGTGCTCTTCTGCAATCCGAATAGCCACGTGTGACTCGGGCAACCTTCTAAGGTCTCATTGCGCCCATGGAACGCCATCTCGACGCGATCATCTCCGCCAAGGGACAATTCATTAGGTAGTCATATTATTCTGATACGACCATGTGTACTCTCTTTGCCAAGAAAAAAAAACAGAAAAAGAACGAAGCACCCACAAAGAATAAATGCGAATTTCACACTAAAATTTTTATGTACAATGTACAGGAAATGACTGTAATTACAGAGCAATTGGGACATTTATTCTGATAAAACAGCTTGCCTAGTTGAATAAGTCAGTACGTTGTAGCGCCACCTCTGTCTCGGATAAAAACGGATTCCTGGCTGGGCATAGACGCATACAGTTCACGGACACTGTCCTGAGATATAGCATGCCAGATGGTGTCCAAATTACAGGCCAGTTCATCGATATTCCGTGACTGGAGAAGGTGGTGCCCATGAGGTCCCAAACATGCTGGATCGGTGAGAGGTCGAGCCATCTGGCTGGCCATGGAAGGGTGTCGACATTGTAGAGCCAGGCTTCTAAGAGCCGTGCGATGTGTGGGCGGTAATTACCCTGTTGAAGAATTTCTCGGTGATGCTGTGACAGGAATGGTAACACAACAGATCGTATAATGTCGTCGACGTACCGTTGAGTCGTAAGGGTGGTACGGAGGACTACAAAGGGTGTCCGGCCATCGTAGGAAGTGACTCTCCAGACACTCACTCTCTGTGTGTGAGCCGTATGCCGTTTCACGGTAGATGCAAAAAATGTGCGCTGGCCGGCTCCTCTATAGACAAGAATGCCCTTGTGATCGACGTCAAGTGCGAACCGGGATTCAACGATCAATACAACACGACGACATTATCTCACGTTGAACGGGACAGACACCACTGCAACCGGTGCCGGCGGCGATGCCCACTGGTCAGTGGTAGGCGGGGAAGTGGCCTCCTTGAATCCCCTCTCCGCGCAGCTAGTCATCTGAAAACGGTCCGGATGAGCACTTCCGTACCCGTAGATGACGCAATACGGCCACGCATGGTTCTGTTCGAGCAGCTCTCACAATCGCTTGATACTCGCGTTATGTCGTTGCTCTCGACCGTCCACTCCCTGCGTGTGGCTGTGTTTTGCCCTCCTCGACCCATTGGCTACAAAATCGTACGACTGCCACGTGACGCCGAATTAAAAGCCTGGCGATACGACGATTTGACCAACCGGCCTATCTCAACTCAATTGTATGTCCTCTTTCACACTCGCTAAACTACTCGTATTGTGAACGGATCTGACGTCAAAGCATCCTAATGCTCCGTGGCGGTTAATGCAACCGCAATCCGCTGTCACAACTGTCACTACGGGAGAGCTATAGTTTTGATATACCTTTTTCGATGCGCGGTCCCCATGCGCTGTGGCGGGCAACTGTTCAGCCATTGGTCGTTATCTTTTAATCATTTTCATATTCGGTTCTGAGGTACTTGCATGCGGATTTTTCATCAGGATCGAACCAATTTCTCGGCGTGTTTCATTTTTTCTTTTTTTTTTTTTGGCAATACATATACACTGTATTACAAAAATTCACCGGACACCCCTTCAAAAGCAAATTAACGGATCTGCTGCGTTTTTAAGATGCGCGGTTCAGCTGCAAACGGTATAACAACAAGCCTGCAGCTGACCGCGATTGTATCGCGCTGTGAGGTTGACTGAAAATGTCGAGGCGGGAGAGAACTGACTTTGAGAAAGAAAAAACTGTTGGGTGTTATATTAGTGGGTTGCCCATAAAACAAACCGAGAGGCGTTTAAACATACCCAAGTCAACCGTTTTGGATGTATTGTATTAGTAGAAGACGCACGGCGTGCCTGAAGCAGCAAAACTTACCGGAAGACCAAAGAAAATCAGTGATAACGAACGTCGAAGCCTCAGCAGAGTCGTAACAGCTAATCGACAGAGTACTTACTGCACAAGACCTCAGTGTTCAAGGGAGTAAAAATGATGGAACCTGGGTATGTACACGTACCGTTCTCAGAGAACTTCATTCCATGGGTTACCGTGGTCGTGTTGTTGCTCATAAGCCTTTCATCTCCACTCGGAATGCTACTCGTCGTTTAGCATGGTGTAAAGAACATTTATCGTGGACCGTAGATCAATGGAAACGGGTCCTATGGACTGATCAATCCAGATACACGATCCATCAGTCTGGTGGCCGTGTGTGGGTGTGGCGGCAGCCGAGGGAACGATATTTACCACAGTGTACTTACTATTCCTACGGTCAAGTTTGGAGCAGGCAGTGTACTCGTGTGGGGGTGTTTTTCGTGGTATGGTCCCGGCCCTTTGGTTATTTTGGTAAAACCTGTTAACCAGCACGTCTACCTCGATATTCTGGACAATTATGCCCTACCAACTCTGTAGCAATACTATGGAACTGAGCCTTGTTGGTAATAGCAAGATAATGCGCCGAGCCATAAAGCAAGGACTGTTAAGGCGTGGTTTGACGATAATTCCGTATGGTGTGTGGACTAGCCAGCACAGAGCCCTGATCTCAATCCCATAGAGCACCTATGGGATGAATTAGAGCCCCGCATAAGAAGTTTGGAACCTGGCTTATTACTAAGCATCAGTTAGCGGCAGCATTATGTACTGAATGGAAGCGCATACCTATCGCTGTGTTCCATAACCTTGTCGAAAACATTTCTCGAAGGGTCAGTTTTCACACAGCATTTATTAGAAGAAAGATACAGGAGATGTGCTTGAATAAATCATCTCAAATGATGTATGACAAAAAAATATGTACAGATGCTTGTAGCTTACGCTACTGCTGATTTACATGGTTCTGTACATTGATGATAGTAAAAAAACAGTTAATTACACTCGAGTGTCTGGTGAGGCAACAAAAGTCTCTGACAAAGCAAAGAATAGGAACAATTCAGCTTGAAGAGCGTTATACAATATTAATTTTGCACAGTATTGATGCAAGGAATAATACAGAATTCGAGCTTGCAGACATAGATTCAAAAGACAGGTGATGAGAAATTAACAGAATGTGCAGCTTGCGCTACGTTAATTACAGGATTCGGTGCAACGTTTGCATGACAACAGTTAAGTGCAGTAGAAATCTGGCGAGGCAATATGAATCTCTGGTAATACAGAGAGTAAAATCAATCCAGAATGATCAGCACTATAGAGTATAAATTTTATACAATATTGATGAAAAAAAAAAAGTTCTGACCGAAAGGTGATACATTGTGCGTGACCTGGAAAACCAGGAGGTTGCAGGTGATCAAGAGACAAACATGAAATCGAAAGTTCGAAAGACAGATGATGAAAAATTTACAGATGAATGTGGCTCGCGGTACTACATGTTACATACAACGGTGATATGAAAAATAGTTATATACAATAATTTTTCTGAGAGTACAAAAGAAAAAATAATCTCTGAAAATACAGAGAGAAGACACAACTCATCACAGTGAGTATTGGAGAACACAAATTTACACAGTTGAAAAGTAAAATTACACTGTTGAATCAGGAATTGAATATAAGAATATACTGTAAAAACGACAAAGTTTACAGATGTCTGTGGTTCGTGAAACGACCTATATACATGATTCTGTACAATGAGAAGTTACAATTTATATATATTGGTTTGTCAGAGGTGGTAAAAAGAAATAGTCTCTGACATCGCAGAGAGAATACATAATTCAGCAAGATGAGTAATGAAAAACAAAAACATTTACACATGAGTTATACACGAAATGATACATGTGAAGAGGATGAGAACAGAGTCTTAAAAAAAGCGTGAAAAGAAATTGACAATTATAAGTAGCTCATGCTTCGAACAATTAATAGGATTCTATACAATAATTGATCTACTAAAAGTGATGTACAATAGTGAGACAAACAAAAAAATTCTGATAAAATACAGAGTACAAATAATATAGTACAGTTGAGGAACAAGATTGCACTCAGTTGCGAAGCAAGAAAAAAAAACAGGAAATGTGTATAGAAAAATCGTCTCAAAATGACATATGAAAAGAAGATTTACAGGTGCTTGTAGCTGACGCAACGACCTATTCACAAAGCTCAATATAGTGGTGAGAGAATACAGTTTATGTATGATAATTTGTCGGAAAAGACAAAAAATAGTCTTTGATGAAGCAGAGATTGAAGACAAGTCAGCATGGCAAAAATTGTATCTATCAGGAGGTAGGTGAAACAAAAGTTCCGACTGTAAGGTGAAGCGTTGTGGGCGACCCTGCAAACCAAGTGGTTGCTGGTGACCAAGTTGATAGGAACTGTGGTTCACTGCAGCGTGCAACTGCAGTGGTAAGTTCTAGTCGAAGGCGGGAGAGTAGGCGATTACGAAAATGACAAAGTAACGCAGTACTGACTTTATTTATGTCAGTAGAAGCTTCGGGGGACGCTGAAGATGATACACGTGCATTATATGTTTTACAAGCACGAAGATGTAGGAGCAGACTGCCGGAAGGTGAATAGGGCGAGAAGAGTTCAGAAGTAGTGTTCGGTAGGCGCTGAAGGTGAGGACGGTCTCACAGGATCGTTGCGCTAGCGTGAAAGCGAGATGGAGTATTGGCAATAATACTGTGCAATACATGAAGACATGCTGGACGTCAGCCTCCTCGCCACAATACGGACAGGAGGGTGAAGATAAAATGGTCATGCGATGTAAAATCGACGGCACAGGGAGGCGGTTGTGTAAGAAAAGCCAATGTGAATTGACTTCAAGGGGTGCTGAAAGTGGGGAAAGCGCAGCGGACCACACTGCGGAGGTAGAACAGAGTGGAATACCAGAAATGGGAAGAGGTGCGGAAGAGCGAGAGAAAAAACGGTAGATATCAGCTGTTGAGAAAGAGACAAGAGGAAGAGGTGGACCAATGGACGACAGAAAAAATGGGAGAAGGAGAGAGGCAGAGTGAACAGAAATGAGACCTGAGGGAGTAGCAAGCTCAGGGAACAGGGAGATTATAGTAGAAATAAGAGAGTTGTGAACAAAGTGAGCGTTGGCATTGAAACGGAGAGCAGAGGGTAGAGAAGAGAAGGGGAGCCAGGAAAGATCGGTGTTAACAAGATCGCTGACAGTAACGACTCCAGCTCGGAGCCATGAAGGAAAAGCAAAACATGGGAGATGGGGAGGGTGTAGCAGAGAAGAAAAAAAGAGGTTCGGAAAGTAGGTCATTTGTGGAGGCAGGGAGAGAGCGAGAAAGAGGGAGGGAACGAAGAAAGGAGATAGCCTCTTTGTAGACAGGAGGGAAAAGTGTGAGAAGGGGACAGTGGTCCATGAGTAAGAACGAAAGGAGAGTAAAGCGTGGGTTATGCGGAGAGACTATGACATCACGAGCAGCAACTGCAGAGGGAGCAGGTGCCGCAAGTGATCGTAAAAACGTAGACACACGATAAGCCTTGTAATAGGATCTGACGTCGGGTAGACTAATGCCTCCGTTGGAAGGAGACAGGCTGAGTTGAGGTGCTCCGACCCAGTGATGGCCGGGCCAGATAACCTGAGTTTGACAGCGGGTGAGTTCAAGAAGACGTAGTGCTGGTTGCTTCGAAGCCAACCAGGAATACGTGCACATTGAAAGCAGGTAAGTGTGCGTTAGACGTGCTCTTTGAAAGACGGAGGTGCAGAATTGTGCGCGCCGCCAGATTGCGACCGAGCGATGTAGGCGTCGCCGGAGAGTCATCCAGGTGACGAGTGAAGCAGTTGCTGGTTTTCCAAGGTGGACTCCTAGGAATCGTTGAGAGGTGTTGGACCACTCTGCTCCCCAAGGAGACTCAGTGCGGTTAGTCCACGAACCGGTCCATAGGCCTGTGCTTTTCGTTGTGTTTAGCGCTGCTCCGGAACATGAGGCGTAGGTATTGTAGAGATTGTGGAGATCGTGAAATTGTGAGTCTTGCCGAATGCAGAATGTAATATCGTCGGCGTAGGCAACATAGGTAACAACATGATGACGTGTGCTGGCTACCACCGGTGGTAGTGAAGCAAAGAAGGATCGATGGACTGCGCGTAAAAAAGGTTCTATTGCGAGGACGAAGAGCTGCCCGGATAAGGGGCAACCCTGACGCACGCCGCGACGAAAGGGTATGGGAGCTGTGAGAAGGTTGAGCAGCTTGACGTGGAAAACTGCGTCCCGGTAGAGGGAGATGAGAAGAGAAGCAAAGGAAGGAGGAAAGCCGAAATTTAGTAATGTAGCAAGAAGGTAATCATGAGAAATATTATCGAACGCTGAGCGTTGATCGAGGGAAAGAAGAGCAAGGGGTTCTGAGCGAGAGCGGGCGAGGTGAATTAGATCATTAAGAAGCTGAATATTATGGGAGATGGAGCGCCCGGGTACAGTATAGGTTTGATTAGTGGAGAGAATATGAGGGAGTATGGGGTTAAGCCGGCGGGACAGAAATTTAGTATAGAGTTTATAATCAGTATTTAAGAGTGAGATGGGACGCCAATTCCCCAAGTCAAGCGGATCACCCTTCTTGGGGAAAAGTACAACATGTGCGAGCGTGAAACTCCTTGGAAGAGATGTAAGATGCATGGCAGTAGAAAAGGCTCAGAGGAGAAATGGAAGGAGGGCAGGAAGAAAAGCCTTATAGAAAGAAACAGGGAGACCGTCCGGGCCAAGTGAAGCCCGGGGGTTGAGGGACGAGAAAGTGTCAGAGAGCTCAGTTAAAGTGGGAGGATGGAGGAGGCTGTCTGAAAGATGAGAAGGGACCTGAGGCAAAGAAGAGAACAGAAGAGCAGAAGCAGTAGGGGAGGGAGGAGGAGTTTCACAAAATTTTGAAATGTAGTAATTACGTACCATAGAACAAATTGGAACTGGTTCGGATGAAACTACTCCAGTTGGAAGACGAAGGTGCTGTAGAACAGAAGAGGATCGGCGAGTTGACTCAAGTGACGTAAGGAATTCGTACGAACAAGCATCAGGTTTCAGGTGTTGTAGTTTAAGGCGTTGAAGGGCTTGTTTTGCAAGTGGCACCAAAAATGAATGTAATTCTGCCTGGTAGACTTGAAATAGGGGATCAGCAAGATTGAGCAAAGAAAGCATTTGCCTAGTATGATCAAGTCGCATCCTCCGTTGTGTCATGATCGAGTATGACAGGTTTCGTACCAGTAGTATGAGGTGGCGTTTTACTTCCAACCAAACGTTGAGGGGGCACGGTGCAGAATGAAGCCTTGTACGCCAATCCACAAGAAAATCTCGCACCGATGAGCAGAAGGCTGAGTCATCTAAAAGAGTGTCGTCAAAAGTCCAAGGCCGGATTGTACGTGGCTGTGTTGAAGTAGCAAAAACTGTTATGGCAATGGCGCAATGATCCGAGGAGGCTGTGGGTGTACAGCATGAATCTGATATTGCTGGTAGAAGAAGAGAAGTTGCATAAAAGCGATCCAATCTTGCTGTAGAAGGATCAATGGCTCTTGGTGCACGCCATGTATGTGTAGTCTGGGTTGGTGACAAATGGCGTTGAACATCTACGAGTGAGAAGTCTGAAGTGATAGACTGTAAGAGATGTACTACTTCCGTACGGTGTTCTCTGGAAGCAGAAGAGCGATCAGTTAGGGGATGTAGAGTGCAATTGTAGTCACCTCCGATAAGTACCCGGTCGGTGATGGGAATACGTGACAGAGCCCGTCGAAGTTTTGCAAACAGCTCTGGCACGTGAGTAGGAGTGCAAGGAACATAAATGTTGAATACATGAAATTTTTCAGCTGCTACGGTGAAAGAGACTCGTTGTAATAAGTCTCGACATAAGTTTTTCACTGAGAAGGGGGAAAGAGTTGAACGAAAACGTGAGTGAACACCAACTGCCATGCCACCACGCGACAGTTGGCTGTAGGCGTGATGGAAAGTATGATCCCACTGACGCCATTGATGAAATTGAGTGGTGGAAGTACAGTTTGTTTCCTGCAGAAGTAATATATCAGCATTCAGCGGAGCAAGATCCTCTCGTACCAGCGCATTCGCAAGAGGTGTCGCAAAACCGCGACAATTAATTGACACCACCTTGAATGTCCAGGTTAGTTGTGGGATGCAGTAGGAATTTACTGGCTGTAGTGATGGAGTGGAGTCGACGGAGAAAACAAGCACTCCACGGGACCTCGACCGCAGTGCGCCGAAGAGTGTTTTCAAGTGAGTGTAATTGAACCAGCACTTGTGGAAGAGCTGCTTCATACTGCTGAATGGAAGTGCGTGCTGAGGAAGGGCTAGAGGACCCTAAAAGGCAATCCAGCACGTCCTCGTATGTCAGAGGCTCAGCAGGGAAAGCATTTTCAGCAAGAAAAGTTGTGAATTCTTCTAGTGAGGGAAAGGCACGCTCACATGCTGTCTCAGAGGAAGTGTGTAGAGGCGACCTGGAGAACGGTCGTCGAGAGCTGACGGAGCGAGTGGATGAGCGGGTAGAAGAGCGAGATGATCTTCGGGACGCCAGAGTCTTTGACTTCTTCGTCTTGGGGCGAGTAGCACCACTGCGTTTTCCAGCAACCACTAAAGCTTCGTGATCGTCTGGAGAGTCTGAACCCGAAGCGTTACCTGTGACTCGTGTCATGATGCCAACGGTAAAAGCTGAGGAGTGGTCAACATGTACATCAGCAGTGGTTGTAAAAGTACAAGGGGGAGTCGATTTTGGAAGCCTGGGAAAATTCTTAGGATCAGCAGGAGGTGGAGGCATCAAAGTCGTTTGTTGACCAATGGCAGTAAGCTGACTTTTGGAAGATCTTGATTCCGCGACTTTCCTCGAATAGGAAGAAGTCTGTGAAGCGTTGGTGGACAAAGTAGAAGAAGATGTAGTGTGTGGAGCTGTTTTCAGGGAGGCACGTGGGCACTGAGCCCTTATGTGACTTTCGCTCTGACATATAGTGCAATACTGTGAAGTGATTATCTCAACTCTTCGGCGTTGCTGTCCACAGCGGATGTGCAAAACATTCGGAACCGCTTTCAGCTGAGCATCAGATGAAAAGAGGACGCGAGCAGTGCGGCGAAAACCTCGAATCGATTTGTCTTCAGGGTCTCTGGGAGCCGCAGAGAGAGTTGTTATGGAGCCGACAACTCTGCCGTACCTGCTGAGCAAGGTGCAAAGTGCAGCGTCGGATACTTCTGGTGGTACGGGGTAGAAGGTCACCTTCACCGGGCGGTGCGCAACCGGTTGTGCTAACAGATGCACGTCATTGATGGTTAGACCTTCCGTAAGGACCTGGTCAACATGCGCTTTATCCTTAAAATAGACCAAGACAGATCTGGGTTTTCGAGCTATAAAGTCTATTGCATCCTTTGGTAAGATAGTTTTGAGGGCTCGGCTATATTGCCACAGCTTAGTGTCGGGAAGCGCATCAAAATAGACGCCCCGTTCCATAGTGGAGGAAAAAAGGTGACCAGCTCGGGAATCCTCTGGTATGTCAATTGTAGCAGTAGAACCGACGACAGTGACATAGGATTCAGGAAAAGGCATAGCAGATGAAACTGGGGGTGTGAGGACCCCAGAAAATGCAGAAGCATAGGACGCTTGGGCAGACATGGGTCGAGAATTCGATGAAGCGGCTCCTAGCAGTGAGGGCGGATCAGAAAGTTGATGAGAAGTAGAAGCTATGAGCTCAGTATTGCTGATAACGGATACGTCATCATCTGCTGAAATGTAGATAGGAGACTTGGCACCACCGCACTTGGTGGGAGTAATAGCTGGAGAAGAAGAGGTGTCCATGACGTCGCAATGACGCTCGGGAGCCACCTCATTAAGCTGAGTGGTAGAAGAAGAAGAGGAAGCTGGCTGATCTGCCAAGATAAGGATGTGGGCGTCACCCTTGTCTGCCTCCGCCATCGAAGCAATGGCGAGACTTTAACGAAAAAAGACCAGCTTGGTTGAAAAATAAAACAGTGAATAATGAAAAAATATGGCACTCACCAACCTGGGAGATACACGAACGTAAAGCGTAGAACTTCAACTTGAAGATACACGCAACCACAAAAACTAAAGCACTCAATAAACACCTTATAGCAACGAAAATCACGGAGCTCAAAACCCAACCACTTCGAGCTTCGAAGGGTCAGTGCATGCATTAAGGCCAAAGGTGACCGACACCGTACTAATGTATGTCAATAAATGATATGTTGTGTTTCTCTTCTAGGTATCCGGTGACTTTTCTCAATATGGTGTATGTATATATACATATTAGGGTGAATGAAATACGCCATTACCCCATTGTATAATACAAATTTGGTAGATGTTAATCCACTTATTGGAGTAAATTTGACATGGATGTTACATGAGGACAACGTTAAGTCGAATATTATCTGACTTAACATCAATGTCATATTTATACCGATAAACGGATTCACAACTTTCAAATTTGTATTGTACAATGGTGCAATCCCGTATTTCATTCATTGATATTCTGCGCATCCGGGCAATCACGGGAATGACTTAAAACCTCCAGATTCGTTACATATGAATACTGGTTGCTTCAACTAGCGAATCCTGTGATGGTTATGTACAAATTAATCGGAAACTTGTAAGTTCGTCGTTCTGGGTGGTGTAGTGGTTAGCATACTCGGGCGCTACCCGGGAGACGTGGGTTTTATTCCCACTCCGCACGACGAAGTTTTAAATTTTTCGGATATTATCTGACTTTACATCCATATCAGATTTACACCAATAAATTTTATTTATTTATTTATTTATTTTCTTTGCCACACTACACCATTCACCACACAATCAAATCACAGATACAATTTCTGTACCAAAAAAAAAATATATATGGACCAAATTACAAATCGCACCATATGCAAACACAAAAGAAAAATTCAAAAATATGTATGATAATACAACTAATACAAACACATAAAACATCAAACATGCGAATACAAATATTATACAGTAATATTATACATATATTGAAAAGTATAAATGAAGTAATTGGAAACACAAAAACACGTATGATAATATGAATAATTTTGGTTTTTAGTTTTAGTTTAAGTAAATTGAAGCACCACTACAGGTTCTTAAAAAAAATCAGTGCGGTGCACTGTGATTGTTACAAGGGAACCAGGGAAAAGGCTAAGAATAGCCTGACGGGCCCCTAGTCTCCCCCCCCCCTCCAAAAAAAAAAAAAAAAGAATCTAAATAGTCAAGCCAAGGAACAATTTAACCATTATGCAGTAAATTAAAGTAATAATACGTACTATATAACAAAACGGTAATCAACCATTAATTTTGAAAGTCTTTAGTTGTTTTTTGAATACCGAAAAGTGTGTAATCGTCTTGATTCAAAGCGGCAACCCATTCCAGGACCTAGGGCTGGTCAAGTTATTATTATTAAATAATAAATTAGTACGCGCTCTAGGTATTAAAAAACTAGTATTTCCACGAGTGTCATGATAATGGGAACGGAAATGCAAGGTGATTAGATCTGAATATTTCTTAGCATATATACATTCATGCATAAACAGTAATAATACAAAACTGTATAATTTATCAAATGACATTATCTGATAACTGAGAAAAAGAGAATGTACCTGTAAAGTAAAAACAATTTTGTAAAACATAAATTCTATTAACATTCCCAATAGTTGTGCGACCCCAAGCCAATAGACAATAAGATAGAAATGGATAAATAAATGAAAAATACAATAGCAACTTACCCCTGGCTGGCAACAAACTTGAAATCCTATAAATGACCTCAATGCGGGATCTGAGCCCAACCGCAATTTCACTAACATGTGCATCCCATCTCAAATTATCTTGCAAATATACACCCAAGAACTTTACAACAGCCTGAAAGTCAAGGGGCACTCCATCAAATAATATCCCATTTGCAATATTCACTCTTCGCCTACATCGCGAAAATAGTACACTAGTAGTTTTGGAAGGGATCAACTCAGATAGAGTGTCCCCGGAAATAAATAGGCTTGTGTCATCAGCATATAAAATAGGAGTAGCACTTGAAGTAATAATAAATAAATCATTAACATAAATAAAAAATAATAACGGGCCCAAAACCGATCCTTGAGGAACACCATGACGAACCATAAAAGCAGAAGATTGAACACCCTGTATTTGTTCAAATTGCTTCCGTTCTGTTAAATAATTTTGGAATACAGTCTTAACAACCCCCCCCCTCCCCCTGATGCCAGTATTTTCTAACTTAGATAACAATATGTCGTGACAAATGGTATTAAAAGCGCGGGAAAGATCACAAAAGACCCCCACCGCACTAGTGCCATTATCAAGACTGAAATGCAAATAGTTTAATGCATCCAAAGTAGCAGTTTCTGTCGAAAACCCCTTGCCAAACCCACGTTGGCTTTTATTTAAAATATTTTTTATCAATATAAGATAACAACTGTATCAGTAATGGATTCACATCTTCCAAACAAAATTAAGGTTGTTCCGAAAAGGGGCTAATTTCGGAAAAGTGTTAAATTATGCGCTCTCGCCTCTTAAAATGTTGTGGATTACCAAAAAAATCGTGTGTGGAAATATTTGTTGGCAATCAAAGTCATTTTACAGTTGTCCCAAACAACATCCGTTTACTAGAAACGTGTTAAAATCGTAACGTACTACATTACTACAATGATAACATGTGATATACACACCGATGAACTATTTCATTATGATCACCCCAAGCCTAGATACATGAGCGGGCCTGGAGACCGAATGGTGCCGCAGGCGAAGTTCACAGAGTAGCATATATGCAACCCGAGAACAGGCTTTTGGTTAGTAGAGCGTTCAGAGTCAGAATGGGAAAAGCTTCCGATTTATCGGAGTTTGATAAAGGACAAATTGTGATGGCACGGCGCCTCGGAACTACGATCTCGGAAACAGCGCGGCTTGTAGGTTGTCCACGTGGTGCTGTAGTGAGTACCTATCAAAAGTGGTGCACAGATGGTCAAACGACGGAACGTCGTACAACTTCATTGATGCCAGAGGGGAGCGGAGACTGTCGCACATTTTTCACAGCGACCGCAGGGCCACAGTGCGACAAATCAGCAGCCGCTACAACAGTGGCGATCAGGGCAATGTGTCAGAGTACACAGTTCATCGCAGCCTTCTGCGCATGGGCCTGCTTAGCCGAAGATCAAGATGGGTAACCATGCTCACTGCACGTCATCGCTAACAACGCATGAAATAAGCTCAAGGTCATCAAGATTGCACTGTGGATGATTGGAAGAAAGTGGTCTGGTCTGACGAATCAATATTCCTGGTGCATCACGTAGACAGCCGAGCGCGGATACTCCGATTACCAACGGAGGGGATGCACTGTTGGGCGGAAACAGGCGGGCGGCGACGGTGTTATGCTGAGGGCTATATTTTCTTTGGGACACGTTAGGTCATATTATCCCAATAGCACAATCCCAGACAGGTGTCTGAACACCGTTGCTGACCATGTTCACCCATTCATGGCAACTGTGTTTCCTACTGGTGATGGCCATGGCCAACAAGATAATGCGCCATGCCACACTACCAAAATCGTCAGTGAGTGGTTGGATGAACATGCTGGTGACTTTATGTTAATGCCCGGCCTTCAAATTCACCTGACATCAACCCAATCGAATATTTGTGGTTTGACTTGGAAAAGCGGGTTCGCGCTAAATCACCACCACTCCAAAATGCACGGGAACTGGAGAATCTGCTTTTTTACGCTTTCCAACCGCAGGTTGAAGAAGCGTATATTCTCCAGCTATGTCCGTCCGTCCGTCCGCACGTTAACTCACGTGAAAATGGTTCGATTTCGACGAAATTTTAGTATGTGGTAGGGGACCACATGGGAACGAACCATATTGAAAATGGGCGAAATTGGGTCAAAGGTCAGGACATAGGAGCCGGATCCATTCTATTGCGTTTATGCGTCATAACTTGCGTAAATATAGTTCGATTTCGATGAAATTCTAGTATCTGGTAGGGAACCGCTGGAGACAAACCCTATTGAAAATGGGTGAAATAGGGTCAAAGGTCAGGACATAGGAGCTGGATCCATTCCATTGCCTTTATGCGTCATAACTTGCGTAAAAATGGTTCGATTTCGATGAAATTTTAGTATGTGGTAGGGAACCACACCTGGGCACAAGCCCTATTGAAAATGGGCGGAATGGGGTCAAAGGTCAGTCAGGACATAAGAGCGGGATTTATTCCATTGCCCTTATGCGTCATAACTTGCGTAAAACTGGTTCGATGTCCATGAAATTTTAGTATGTGGTAAGGAACCACCTGGGGACGAACCCTATTGAAAATGGGCGAAGTGGGGTCAAAGGTCAGGGCACAGGAGTGAGATTTATTCCACAGCCATTATCCACATAACTTGAGTAATAATTTCTGGTATGTTGGAAAGCGTATCATAATCAATGCATTGCATGATTTTACTAACTTGTGGTATTATGGTGCGAGATACCTCAGGATACCTATCACCAGTTCATGGAATCGATGCCTCGCCGAATGGCCACTATTATGCAGGCTAAAGCGGTCCTATAGCTTATTCGATAGGTGGTCATAATGTGATGGCTCATCGATGTATGTTTGTATGATTCTGTAGATTTAAACTGAGCATTAGTTGTTTTTTGTTTTTCAAAATACGCGCACAGTGTTTTACTACGCTTCCTAGCCAGTGTAGTTCTGTTTTTCGAGGTTTACTTAAACGTAAGCGTTTACAATCATCCATGGGTTCAACAGGTAACCTTTCTATATTCATGGGGTGAGACTGTTTCAAAATATCTGTAGCTTGCGCCTATTTTTTAAAGGAGCTTTTCTTCCATTGTTTAAGAATTTCAGCACCAGATTTCAGAAGAACTCCATTTTTTATTCACGGTCTTATCACACCTCCTCGCTTGCCACAAAACCCACTGCGCCTTTTCCTTGAAGCGCATTCTCCGTTCCTTTTAAGTAACGTACGTGTGTGCATGAGTGGGATTTTCGGTTGAAGCGTGGGAAGCCTGCATTTGAAGTTCGAGGAAATGTACTCGGTTGAGTGAACAATCTGATAAGTGCCATCTGTGAGTTTCAAACGGCCTAGGGGTGAAGAGATGGCGAGATACACTTGCCTAAAATAAAAATTCGCATTTCATAAAAAGCTGGTATGCTTAGAAATCAGAATTTGAATTCAATTCTTTTGCATTTGTACATAACAATAAATAAAAAACGAACAATGGCGCAAAAATTTTAAAGAATGCACCCTACTCATGAATAGAATGCGGGATTACATCGTACAATACAAATTTTGAAGATCCGTTTTTTGGTGTAAATATGACAAGAATGGTAAGTCAGATAATATCCGAAAACGTGAAATTTTCGTCGTTCTGGAGATGGAGCCGAACCCGCGTCTACCCGATAGCGCCCGGGCATGCAAAACACTACACCACCCGGAACGACCAAGTTTCAAATTTCCGATTAATTTGAATATAATCATCCCAGGATTCGGTAGTCGAAGCAACCGGCGAATCTGGAGGTTAATAATTCTATGTTTAGCGAATCTGGAGGATAATAATTCTATGTTTAGCGAATCTGGAAGTTAATAATTCTATGTTGCGATTGCCAGGAGGAGCAGATAAATCATGAATGGAGTACGAGATTACACCATACAATCCAAATTTGGAAGATGTGAACCCGTTTTTTGGTGTGAATATGACAAGGATGGTAAGTCAGATAATATCCGAAAACTTGAAATTTTTCGTCGTTCTGGAGATGGAGTCGAACCCGCGTCTACCCGATAGCGCCCTGGCATGCAAAACACTACACCACCCAGAACGACCAAGTCTCAAGTTTCCGATTAATTTGAATATAACCATCACAGGATTCGCTAGTCGAAGCAACCGGCGAATCTGGAGGTTAATAATTCTATGTTTAGCGAATCTGGAGGTTAATAATTCTATGTCGTGATTGCCCGGAGGAGCAGATAAATCATGAATGGAGTACGGGATTACACCATACAATCCAAATGTGGAAGATGTGACCCGTTTTTTGGTGTAAATATGACAAGGATGGTAAGTCAGATAATATCCGAAAACTTGAAATTTTTCGTCGTCCTGGAGCGAGAATCGAATCCGTGTCTCCCAGATAGCGCCCGGGCATGCTAACCACTACACCACCCATTGGTTATATTCAAATTAATCGGAAACTTGAGACTTGGTCGTTCTAGGTGGTGTAGCGGTTAGCACACCCGGACGCCATTTGGGAGCTGCGGATTCTATTCCCGCTCTATGACGATGAAGTTTTTGGATATTATCTGACTTACCATTTCGTCATATTCACATCAAAAAATGTAGTCATCTTTAAAATTTGAATGTACCCTACTGTTTGTGAAAACTGCAAAACCATGAAGGACTGCTGGTATTAGCATGAAACTTAGAGTTTGTACAACAGATAGTGATATGTAAATGATTAAGATCTCAGTGAAAATACGCATACGGTTTCTTCGTATATGTAATAGCAATTCATAGTATTATTTGTTGAATCCTTTTAGCGCATGACCAAACTTCCACTATATTTATTGTAACCTCGTTATTGTTATCACGTGCTCGCGTAATTTGAAAATGCTTCTTGCTTTTATCCGTTGTTTTGTTTATGTATATTGAAATACCTGACGATGGAGCACTTGGTGCTTTGAAAGATCTTGTAAGTTGCTGTACCTTAAAAATGTCTATTTTAAGTACAGATAGTATTAATAAATACCTTATCGTGCTGAAAAGGTTTTTCTAATTAAAATAACCATCAGTAACGGCAAATAGAAGATTCTTCCACCTGTTACAGTGTGGAAATTATGGAATATATAGCAAAGTACCGAGCCTAGAGACTTCCCACACCCCTCGTCACCAATGTGTTAGGACCGTCTCATTCTTCAGCTCGGCCACCAAGTTGTTATTCGACGCCCCTGAGGCTCTTTCATAATGCGTTTTTCTGTCAACTAAACTAGGCAGGGCTCAAACTGCGAGGAGCTGTACATCATGAGCGAGCATTCACTTAAATTTAATTTCGCATAAATTACTCTGCCTCAGCATCCGTTAAAATGAACCATGAGGATGGCGGGCACATAAAATACATTTCTAATTTAGACAACTATTTTTACATAATTTATGATGTCGAGTGATCGGTCACTACGACCAAAATTATGGCTTCCAACATCGCGGTGTCCAACCTTAAGTGCTAACACAGGTTGAATCAAATGGCTTGTAGCAGGCAACTTGATTAGCATCATCTGTCTTCATAGACAATAGTTCTCAGCAATAAACTTATCTCTTGATTAAGAGATAAAGTTTACTTACTGTTATGTCTTGGTTATGCGATGTAATCCAAATAATGTGTAATCTCATGTCACACTAGCGCATGACATTCCCTTCAACTAAACCCACCAATCCGCCGTGGGTGAGTCAACGGCGGATTATTTCAATTGCCTGGAGATGGGCAAGTCATTGGATCATTGGCTGGAGATTGGCTGATGAGGGATAATTTCATTGGCTTGAGATTAGCTGATAATGGATCATTTCATTGACTGGAGATAATCATTTCAGTCAACGGCAATCATTGGCTGGAGATGGGCAAGTGATTGGATTATTGGCTGATGGGATTATTGGATGCTAATATGATTATTGGATCATTGGCTGATGGATTATTTTATTATGGGCAAGTCTAGAGATTTGCAATTGACTAGAGATGTGCAAGTGATTGGATCATTGGCTGATTGGATCAATGCCTGATGGGATTATTGGATGCTAATATGATTATTGGATTATTTGCTGATGGAATTATTGGATTATGGGTAAGTCTGGAGATTTTCAATTGCCTGGAGATGGGCAAGTGATTGCATTATTGGCTGATCTCTTCATGAAGAGATAAGTTTAGATTATTGGATGCTGATATGATTATTGGATTACTGGATTATGGGCAAGTCTGGAGATTTTCAATTGGCTGGAGATGGGCAAGTGATTGGATTATTGGCTGATGGGATTATTGGATGCTGATGATTATTGGATTATGGGCAAGTCAGGAGATTTTCAATTGGCTGGAGATGATCATTTCAGTCAACGGAGATCATTGACTGGAAATATGCAAGTGACTGGATTATTGGATTATGTACAACTCTGCAGATTTTCTATTGGTTAGAGATGTCAAGTGACCTAATTATTGGATTATGTACAACTCTGGAGATTTTCAATTGGTTGGAGATGGCATGTGACTGGATTATTGGGTTATGGGCAACTGAAGATTTTCAATTGGCTGGAGATGATCATTGTAGTCAACGGCGATCATTGATTGGAGATGGGCAAGTGACCGGATTATTGGCTGATGGGATTATTGGATGCAAATATGATTATTGGATTATTGGCTGATGGGATTATTGGATGCAAATATGATTATTGGATTATTGGCTGATGGATTATTTTACTATGGGCAAGTCAAGAAATTTGCAATTGGCTGGAGATGGGCAAGTGATTGGATCATTGGCTGATTGGATCAATGCCTGATGGGATTATTGGATACTAATATGATTAGTGGATTATTTGCTGATGGAATTATTGGATTATGGGCACGTCTGGAGATTTTCAATTGCCTGGAGATGGGCAAGTGATTGTATTATTGGCTGATCTCTTTATGAAGAGATAAGTTTAGATTATTGGACTACGGGCAAGTCTGGAGATTTTCAATTGGCTGGAGATGGGCAAGTGATTGGATCATTGGCTGATTGGATCAATGCCTGATGGGATTATTGGATACTAATATGATTAGTGGATTATTTGCTGATGGAATTATTGGATTATGGGCACGTCTGGAGATTTTCAATTGCCTGGAGATGGGCAAGTGATTGTATTATTGGCTGATCTCTTTATGAAGAGATAAGTTTAGATTATTGGACTACGGGCAAGTCTGGAGATTTTCAATTGGCTGGAGATGGGCAAGTGATTGGAATGATTGGATTATAGATTTTCAATTGGCTGGAGATGGGCAAGTGATTGGGATTATTGGATGCTGATGATTATTGGATTATGGGCAAGTCTGGTGATTTTCAATAGGCTGGAGATTATCATTTCAATCAACGGCGATCACTGACTGGAGATGGGCAAATGACTGGATTATTGGATTATGTACAACTCTGGAGATTTTCAATTGGTTGGAGATGGCAAGTCACTGGATTATTGGATTATGGGCACCTCTGGAGAGCGTCAGTTGGCTGGAGATGATCATTTAAGTCAACGGCGATCATTGACTGGAGATGGGCAAGTGACTGGATTATTGGATTATGTACAACTCTGGAGATTTTCAATTGGTTGGAGATGGCAAGTCACTGGATTATTGGATTATGGGCAACTCTGGAGATTTTCAATTGGCTGGAGATCATCATTTCAGTCAACGGCGATCATTGACTGGAGATGGGCAAGTGACTGGATTATTGGATTATGGACAATTCTGGAGATTTTCAAGTGGCTGGAGATTGGCAAGTGACTGGATCATTGGCAGAAAGAAGACTGACTGATGATAGATCATTTCATTGGCTGGAGATTATCATTTCAGTTAACGGCGATCATTTCAATTGGCTGGAGATGGGCAAGCCATCACGGCGAACGGCGATTCACATGTAAGCACCTTTTCGCTGGTCAGGCTTCAGCAGCGGGGGACGACCCCATGACCCCTGAAAGATGCTCTCTTCCGAGGAAATTAACAGTCAGTCAACGGAGGCGAGATTCGAACTGGCGCTTTTCAATACATTTTCTCCACAACAGGGAGGGTGTTCAAATCAAGATGATTTCTGCTTGCTCCTCGGATGTCTGGAACTTGTCTGGGCCTCAACCCCTGGTCACGTGACACTCAGTTAAACCATGGGCTCTGATGAATAGATTGTACTTCCTAACTCAGCACTTCTTGAGATATCAGGCCAAACTTGGTCATTGGCAACTTCTCTCTTCGTTGTTGAATCAGAAAGTCTTCTTCTCCGCTCATTTTGGAAGTAGGTGTGCTGCTACTTTTTCTGTCATGTATCTGGAAACAACTGATTCTTCCTTTCTTCTGTTGATTGTACACCCATTAATCGAAATTCCAGACCAGACCATTATTCCATCACCCCTGTAATGGTCGATTTCAACGATGTTTCTGGCTGAATAGACAGCGCGGTGTTCTCGCTAGATGTATTGCCGCTTAGAATCAGACAATAAACAAAATCAGCCTTTGTCTATGAACTGAGCATTGGCTCATTACGTATTAGGTAGGAGTTCTTAGTAATTTACTACTTAGGTGTACACAGTCGTATCAGAATAATATAACCACCCCCGGAATCCCAATGTACCCGCACAGGTGCGTCACAGAGTGCGCATGACAAAGTCTACCATATGGAGATATAAGCGGCCGGCCAGAACAGATGAGCCTTAGTACGTCACATGAGCACAATGCGCAAATGGCAGGGATTTAACGGATGTTCAAAAAGACCATTATTCCATCACCCCTGTAATGGACTATTGCGCCAAGGATGGAAGAATTTCAGAAACAGCAGACTTCGTGGGCTGTTCACGAGGTTCTGTAGTAAGGGTGTACCAAGAATGGACCGCTGGTACACCGAGTACCTCCCGACGTCATAACTGTGGAGCCCCAAAGGCCATCTACCCCAGAGGAGAATGTCACTTCTGTCGACTGCTAAAGGACAATTGACGAGCAAAGGTGCAGCAATTAACAGCGCAAATGAACGCTGGGGCACCCAGGTACATGCCTTTATAACAGTAGAGTGAACCCTGTTGCGCATGGGTCTCCGGAGTCGACGTTGTATCAAGGCACCCAAGTTAACCCAGGTCCATTGGCAACGACGCCTGCAGTTCTCATGGAACTACCGTCATTGGACAGTGGAAGAGTGGAAAATGTTGCCTTTTCCGACGAATCGAGGTTTATACTCCATAGAAGTGATAGGCGGTGGCGAATACGGCGTCAAACACACAAACCCCAACATCCGGACACGCTTGTTTGTTAAAAAGAGGCCGGCGGTGGAAGTGTGCATGTTTGAGGGATATTTTCTTAGTATTACCTGGGACCGCTGGTACAACTGGATGGGTCCCTCAACGCAAACGACTACCTGTCCATCCTCGCTGACTACATGCATCCCTTCATGTTGGACGTTTACCCTGGTGGTGATGATGTCTACCAACAGGACAATGCGGCGTGCCACGTCGCTAAGAGGGTGCGTGACTGGTTCCAAGAAAACAACAGCCATGTCTCCGTTCTCCCTTGGCTGGCGAAATCTCCCGACCTCAATCCCATAGAGCACTTGTGGGGCTGTTTGGATCTACAAGTTAGACGTGCCGATAAACAACCACGTAATCTCCGAGACCTCCGTGCTCTGCTGCAAGCGGAACTGGCACGTGTACCTCAGGCAACCTTCCAGGGCCTCATTGCGCCCATGCCACGCCGTCTCGCCGCTCTCATCCGGGCCAAGGGTGGTTATCCCATTATTAAGTAGGTGGTCATATTATTCTGATACGACCGTGTATATTTATCTGTCAGCACGCAACAGTTAGTAACTAAAGAGCACATGGCTGCTTCTTAGTGGCTCTTATAACGCAATGTCTTTTTCGTGAGCAAGATTGGTGTTACGCTATATCTAAAACCATGACTAAGGGATGATGAAATAAATAAGAATGCGATGCAATAGTTCCTAATTAAGCTTTTACGGCCAGAACGAAATATATGCAGAAGTCAGCCGTACGATAACTTTTTATTGGCCCAGCAATCTTTAAGTAGATCCAACATATTACACAGCAGGTAAACTTTACATTTATTTTAGTGATCGAACGTCTGCACACAGACACATACCCTACAGCAACTGTTGTATCGTCCTTTTTATCCATCGTTCTTATCACATTCATATGTCCCTTTCTCTCTGACCTCAAATGTGTTGACAACCTCATTCTTGTGAGAGAGAAGATATCACGTTAAGTTTGGAAGTACAAAGGAGAACAAACTCAAATATACATAGGAAAAGGAACTGAAAATGAAAGTTATTTTAGAATATACGTTACACTCTTTTTAAGAATTTAAACTTTACGTCAAGTTTTTGGGATCAACTCACTACAGTTTACGGACAAATTCTTCGTTATCACTTTTTGATTTCCAAACTTCCTTCTACGTTTCATTTCACTAACCAACCTTATTCTCGAAACCATGATAGAATTTGCTGTGCAAGAATTTTTTAAATTTGTCCCGGTAATAAAAGTGTTCATAAATTCAAGAATGGAATACTTTACTACGTATTCACTTTTATCGTCTTTGTATACAAATTTACTCCAAATTATGTTCTATAGTTCTACCGTTCACCAGTTATTTATTGATTAGACTCCACTGTAATTTGCATTAATAACTCACTAGCAAATTACAGTGGAGTATACGGAGTTAAAAGCACAGTGCCGAGTTGCTTTCGTGTCTGCTGCAGCTTCTCTGTACATATCCCCCAATTTCTTAAAAACGTATGGCATTTTCTTATTTTTTGTACGTTATGAGAGCTTCGGATATACAGCGGTCAGGAAGTTTTATTCTTTCGAAAACAAAACGCCAGTAGGTGTTTATTCCCCATTTGCAAGCACCATATACAGGGTTGTCCTAAATAATGGAAACACCTTGAAACAATAGGTGTTACGCACCTAATACGGTGTGGGAGTACCCTTGGCATTTAAAACTGCTTGAATCCTCCTTGGAATGAACGCATTCAAGTCCTGGATGGTGGTAATTGGTATGTTGTACCATTCTTCCTGCAGAAACTGCTCCAATTCCTCGAGAGCAGCAGGAAGAGGATAACAGGATCGCACTCTGTTTTCCAACACATATCACAGGGTCTCAATGATGTTTAAGTCCGGTGATTGTGCAGGCCATATAAAGTGTGCAACTTCATCCTCATGTTCCCCAAACCATGATTGAACAGTTCGAATTATGTGAATCGGGGCATTATCATTTTGAAAGGGGCAATCCCCTGACGGAAACAATGTCTGCGCCATTGAATGCACATGGTCGGCCGAAAGGGTGATATGGTCCCCGCTAGTGATCCGTCCATGTAAGGTGATGACGGGACCTGCTGCAAACCACGAGATCATGGTCCAAACCATTACGGAACCGCCCCAATGCTTCACTGTAGGAAGGAGACAGTCTGGGTTGTAAGTTTATGCGGGGGTTCTCCACACGTTAACCCGTCCTGTGGTGGGGAATAGTGAGAAACTTGATTCATCGGAAAACAAGACATGTTTCCAGTGATCCTCAGTCTACGTTTTATGTTTCTGGCACGACTGTAGTCTCCGTTTCATATTCACCTGTGACACCAGGTATTTTGCAATCGCACATCTGCCGTAAACATTGTACTTATGCAATTCCCTTCGCATGGTATGGGCCGACACTGGGTTTTGGAGATGTGCATTAAGCTCAGCAGTCACTTTTGTCTCCGTGGTCTTCCTCCTTGCAGTCACAATCCTCTTTAGTGTCCTCCTGTCTCTCGCAGTGAGTTTGGTTTTCCTTCTACAGTTGTGTCTCGCTGATGATGTTGGGCCGTGAACATTGTATGTTGTCATGACCTCCAACACGGTGCCTCTCGACACCCCTCAATTCCTGTGCCACTGTGGTTATCGACGCACCAACCAGAGGGGCTCCTACCATCTGCCCTCTTTGGAACTCCGATAGGTAACTCATTGTGCCTTCACCTGGAACGAAATTATGCGAACACCGATTTACAATGCAATCACACAGACCCTTGAGACTATAAGCAACACTGTTTTACAAAACAAAATTGTAGCCACATGTTCATTTCACTCAAAAAGCAGCACATAACAAAGTCAATGTTTTCAGCGAGGTGTTTTCATTATTTTGGACAACCCCTGTATGTAGGATAAAAAATCGAGATAATACCCTCTTATTTTTTGTAGAAAATTTATGCTATGCATCTTTCGCGTGCCATGATTTTTGTGGTGGGGGAAAATAAACGAGTGATTCGAGAGTATACCTTTATTAACGTTCAACACACTGCATTTACTAACGTACAACACACTGCATTTATTAACGTACAACACACTGCATTTACTAACGTACAACACACTGCATTTATTAACGTTCAACACACTGCATTTACTAACGTACAACACACTGCATTTATTAACGTTCAACACACTGCATTTACTAACGTACAACACACTGCATTTATTAACGTTCAACACACTGCATTTACTAACGTACAACACACTGCATTTATTAACGTTCAACACACTGCATTTACTAACGTACAACACACTGCATTTATTAACGTACAACACACTGCATTTATTCCCGTCACTCACGACCACACCGAGCCACAGTCCGGTAAATTCTAAGTGGAATTAAATCATAACAACAAACGTTGAGGTTTACTAATTCCTGACACTGAGCAGTATTTACATAAGTGCATTAATGCATCTTATAGTCCTCAAACCAATGAAAGAAGATATGTGAATCGCAAAATCAAATATTTACAAAACTTTCACGGCTGCAAAAGTAAGTATTTCGACTTAGTTTTTCAAAAACAATATTTTTTATTATTATTCATTTTTAGACGAACGTAAGAAACGACCATGACAACGATGACATGTGATGTAGCAACAAAATTCCATCTACGCACGCGCAATCGGCCATTAAGATCGAAGAAAGAGCTGAACGCAAGTGTATTAGTGAGGAGGATTGGTAATTTGCAGTCTAGGACAGCGATGGCGAACCTATGACACGCGTGTCACTGAGTGGCACACGAACACGATTTGGGTGGCACACCGATATGGAAACATTAACATTAAATAAAAATTTAGTTTTTGAAAACAATAATTTTTTAACACTATGTTAGTAGTGTGTTCTTGCAAATAACCGAGCTCTGGCAGGAACATTAATCTAGCAAAGAAGTTTTCTCCAAAGAGGTAGTAAATCAACCTCACCTTATTTTATCACTTTATGCATTAATTCCTCCCAAACGAAAAGTGTCACGCGCACACAATTATTTTTATTTTTATCATTCCGCTCCTACGGACTTCCACCACGAGACGTACATACCTGCTTCGGCTCAAGCTCCTCTCTCTCCTGCTTCTCCCTTACCATTGCAAGAGGGAGAGAAAACCAATCTGACAAGAACACGCGCCTGAGACGACTTGTTCCCGTGAAAACTGAAAGTAACAATGAACGGAGGGGTTTCAGATTTGTAACTTAGCAACATTGCGTCACTCTTCGGTTTGTCAGTGAAGGTTGATTTGTTTGTAGCTGCTGCTCATTTCTGATGTGTATTGGAATTATTTTTTTCTTTAGGGTGTTTTTGCATCCCGACCAGGCAAACATATTTTTGGTGCCGAAGAAACAGGAACTTCATAAAGAGAGTGGCCGAGTATTTCAAGAACAGTGGACATCGGAGTTCGGAGTGATTGAAAAATCAATAAAGCTATCTGTCGCCTGAGTACCGAAACAGTTGTGTCCCGCAAATTCAATGTAAATAATCGTTTTGAGAGGAATCATAAAAATGGTTGTTCCATGTCAAATGAAAAAAGAAGGGAGTACATGAACAATACGAAAAACAATCAAATTGTTTCGCATCTTCTTTCAGGTCAAAGACTAATATCACTGCCGTTAGTTTTCATCTATCACGCTATATAGCACCACGTGGGAAACCACTTTGTGATGGTGAATTTTTGATGGCGACTTTCTTGACCACGTGTGACACAATTTTGGAAGATTTCCGAACAAGCAACAAATTGTGAATAGAATTGAGGAACTGCACGCCAGCAGGAATACTGTCAAAGATAGAATAATATGAAAGAGTGAAGATGTTTCAGACCAAATTAAACCTGATTTTTTTTTTCTTTTGATTGGAGGTTTAACGACCACCGTGAGCAACTCAATGGGCTATAAGCAGTCGCCCGTCCCTAATTTAGGGTCACTGGTTCCAGGGAAGGGAGAGAGCCAGTGCCGTAAGACAAACACAACATCCATGCCACACCGGGATTCGAACCCGGACCCCTTTCGGACGAATGATCAGAGGCCAGCGCCTTAGACCACTGCGCCACCGGGGCGGCACCTGATTTGGACAACGCCGATAACGCCGATATGTTTTTATGAAAGCACTGATGTGACATCACAGGCAAGGTTAGGTATTTTTGTTCGATTTCCTTGTGGAAATGTAATGAGGGAGGAATTAATAAAATTGCTCAGTTTGCCAACTACAATCACAGGGAAAGATATAATGTGCGAAGTGAAGCAGGAATTTGTAGTAACAAGTTAGTAAAATCATGCAATGCATTGATTATGATACGCTTTCCAACATACCAGAAATTGTTACTCAAGTTATGAGGATAATGGCTGTGGAATAAATCTCGTTCCTGTGTCCTGACCTTTGACCCCATTTCGATGATATTCAACAGAGCCGGTTCAGTATACCTCAAGAATAACATACTAAAGTTTTGTCGCAATAGAAGCAGTTTTACGCAAGTTATGAGAATAATGGCTGTGGAATAAATCTTACTTTTGTGCAATGACCTTTGACCCCATTTCGTTGATATTCAACAAAACCGGTTCACTATACCTCCGGAACAACATGATAACGTTTTGTCGCAATCGAAACATTTTTTGGTAAGTTATGATGCACAAGGGCTATGGAATGGATCCCACTCCAGTGACTTGACCTTTGACCTCATTTCGCCCATTTTCAATAGGGTTCGTCCACAGTGGCTCCCTACCACATACTAACATTTCATCGAAATCGAACCATTTTTACGCAAAGTTATGACGCATAAGGGCAATAGAACAAATCCCGCTCTTATGTCCTGCCTGACCTTTGAACCCATTTCGCCCGTTTTCAATAGGGTTCGTGCCCAGGTGGTGCCTAGCACATACTAAAATTTCATCGTAATCGAACCATACTTACGCATGTTATGACGAATAAAGGCAATGGAATGGATTTCCCCTTTATGCCCTGACCTTTGACCCCATTTCGCCCATTTTCAATAGGGTTCATCCCCAGGTGGTTTCTTACCAAATACTAAAATTTCATCGAAATCGAACTATATTTACGCATGTTATGGCGCATAAAGGCAATGAAGTGGATCCCGCTTTTATGTCCTGACCTTTGATCCCATTCCACCCGTTTTCAATAGGTTTCGTTCCCAGGTGGTTCCTTACCACATACCAAACTTTCATCGAAATCGAACCATTTTTACGCAAGTTATGACGCATAAGGGCAATGGAATAAATCCCGCTATTATGCCCAGCCTGACCTTTGACCCCAATTTGCCAATTTTTAATAGGGTTCGTGCCCAGGTAGTCCTCTACCACATACTAAAATTTCATTAAAATCGAACCATATTTATGCAAGTCATGACGCATAAGGGCAATTGTATGGATCCAGCTCTTGTAGCGTGACCTTTGACCCCACTTCCCCCATTTTCAATAGGGTTCGTCCCCTGGTGGTCCCCTACCACATACTAAAATTTTATCGAAATCGAACCATTTTTACGAGAGTTATCGTGCCGACAGACAGACAGACGGACAGATGGACAGACGGACGGAAAAAGTTGGAACATATACGCTTCTTCAACCTACGGTTGGAAAGCGTAAAAAATAGGGATTGGCTTAAATAAAGTAGTGTCTGTAACTACTGATGTTTCCCATAACCTTGAAGACAACAAGTTATGAACTGAACATAAATGCCTTGGCTAGCACCATTCAGCAACAAGTTTCACGCTAATGTGATCATGTATGATTTTTCAATTATATTCTTACAAATTAAATCAGGTTCAAATTGAAATTATCTTAGTAATAAAACTCACGTACTTAAATATTCTGTTAATATCATTTTTATGGTGTTCGCAAAAAACGTTTCATGACTGAACTCTAATATAAAAAGAAATAAAACTAAATAAAAGCAAACAAGAGGTGGCACACTAGACTCTTGAAAGCAGTAAAGCAAACTTTAAGTGGCACACTAGACACTTGAAAGCAGTCAAGCAAATTTTAAGTGGCACACTAGACACTTGAAAGCAGTAAAGCAACCTTTAAGTGGCACACTAGACACTTGAAAGCAGTAAAGCAACCTTTAAGTGGCACACTAGACACTTGAAAGCAGTAAAGCAACCTTTAAGTGGCACACTAGACACTTGAAAGCAGTAAAGCAAACTTTAAGTGGCACACCAGACACTTGAAAGCAGTAAAGCAAATTTTAAGTGGCACACTAGACACTTGAAAGCAGTAAAGCAAACTTTAAGTGGCACATTAGTCGGAAAAGGATAGCCATTCCTGAATTAGACTAAAAGAGTGTGACCGTCATGCTGTGAGGACGACTGCGAGAGAAAACAGGTCTTCCAGTGTGCAGTAACGGTCTGCTAAGTGCAACCTAGGGCAGGTGCAGCCCGTTTCGACCTGATCTAGGTTGCATTTTGTAGAGTTAAAGACTTTGTGTTTTGGAAGTCATCTGGCATTTCAAAATCCAATTGTCAGAGTTAAAGATGTTGAGCCAGAACAAGATAAATAGGGGAAACCCTGAGTCTAAGCAAGGAAACAAGATTGATAGGGCACCCGAAGTCCAAGCAAGGGAACAAGATAATGGGGAGCACCCTGAGTGTAAGCAAGGAAGCAAGATTGATAGGACATCCGGTGTCCTAGCAAGGGACAAAGTAAACAGTGGACACCCTGAGTGCACGCAAGGAAACCAGATAAACAGTACACACCCTGAGTCAAGGGGTGCCGGTCAAAACACCGACACCCAAAACACTGACAGGACAAAACACCGACACCCAAAACACCGACACCCAAAACACCGACAACCAAAACACCGAAAGGACAAAACACCGACAGGACAAAATACCGACAGGACAAAACACCGACAGGACAAAATACCGACAGGACAAAACACCGACATCTCGTTTCTATTTTGTTTCTCCAACAGCAGTCGGCGCTGTATGTCAAGGATCAAGTAATATCAGAAAGTTTGTACGACGGCTTTTAACGGCAAAACAAAAATTTTGCGGCATTACTGTTTTCAATTTAGAACTACCAAATTTGGTGTACAATCTCATAGTACTCCAAGTTAGACCGTAGACGGATTTTGGAAGGGGTCCGCACAAAATTTTCTTAAAATCTACAGTTTTCAGTTTAGAACCAAATTTGATATACTACCTCATGGTACACTAAGGTAGACTGTAGATGATTTTTGAAAGGGATCGGGGTCAAGGGGGCCCCATACAAAATTTTCATAAATTCTGATTTTCAATTTAGAACCACCAAATTTGGTATACTATCTCATGGTGCTCTAAGTTAGCCCGTAGACGGTTTGAGGAAGGGTTCGAGGCGGGTCAAAGAGGCCCCCATACAAAATTTTCGTAAAATCTACAGTTTTCAATTTAGAACCACCAAATTTGGTATACTACCTCATGGTACTCTAAGTTAGACCGTAAACCCTTTTAGGAAATGATCGGGGTCAAGGGGCCCCCATACAAAATTTTCGTAAATTCTTCAGTTTTCAATTTAGAACCACCAATTTTGGTATACTACCTCATGGTACTCTAAGTTAGACCGTAAACCCTTTTTGGGAAGGGATCGGGGCCCAGGGTCAAGGGGCCCCCATACAATATTTTCGTAAATTCTACAGTTTTCAATTTAGTACCACCAAATTTGGTATACTATCTCATGGTGCTCTAAGTTAGCCCCTAGACGGTTTGAGGAAGGGGTCGGGGCCCGGGGTCAAGGGGCCCCCATACAAAAATTTCGTAAAATCTACAGTTTTCAATTTAGAACCACCAAATTTGGTATACTATTTCATGGTGCTCAAAGTTAAACCGTAGACCGTTTTTGGAAGTGGTCGGGGCCCGGGGTCAAGAGGGCCCCATACAAAATTTTCGTAAATTCTACAGTTTTCAATTTAGAACCACCAAATTTGGTATACTACCTCATGGTACTCTAAGTTAGACCGTAAACCTCTTTTGGGAGGGATCGGGGCCCGGGGTCGAGGGGGCCCCATGCAAAATTTTCGTGAAATGTGCAGTTTTTAATTTAGAACCACCAAATTTGGTATACTATCTTATGGTGCTCAAAGTTAAACCGTATACCGTTTGTGGAAGTGGTCGGGGCCCGGGGTCAAGAGGGCCCCATACAAAATTTTCGTAAAATCTACAGTTTTCAATTTAGAGCCACCAAATTTTGTATAACAGCTCATGGTACTGTAAGTTAGACCTAAACCCTTTTTGGAAGGGATCGGGACCCGGGTCAAGTGGGCCCCATACAAAAATTTCGTAAAATCTAGAGTTTTCAATTTAGAACCACCAAATTTGGTACACTATCCCATGGTGCTCTAAGTTCGACCGTGGACAGTTTGGAGGAAGCGGTCGGGGCCCGGGGTCAAGGAGGCCCCATACAAAATTTTCATAAAATCTACAGTTTTCAATTTAGAACCACCAAATTTGGTATACTACCTCATGGTACTCTAAGTTAGACCGTAAACCCTTTTTGGAATGGATGACCACCAAATTTGGTATACTACCTCATGGTACTCTAAGTTAACCCGGGTCAAGGGGGCCCATACAAAATTTTCGTAAAATTTACAGTTTTCAATTTAGAACCACCAAATTTGGTATAACATCTCATGGTGCACAAAGTTAAACAGTTGACCGTTTTGGAAAGTGGTCGGGGCCCGGGGTCAAGAGGGCCCCATACAAAATTTTCGTAAATTCTACAGTTTTCAATTTAGAACCACAAAATTTGGTTTACTATCCCATGGTGCTCAAAGTTAAACCGTTGACCGTTTTGGGAAGTGGTCGGGGTTTTCAATTTAGAACCACCAAATTTTGTATACCACTTCATGGTACTGTAAGTTAGACCTAAACCCTTTTTGGAAGGGATCGGGGCCTGGGTCAAGGGGGCCCCATACAAAATTTTCGTAAAATCTACAGTTTTCAATTTAGAACCACAAATTTTGTATATTACCTCGTAAACCCTTTTTGGAAGGGATCGGGGCCCGGGGTCAATGGGGCTCCATACAAAATGTTCGTAAAATAAATTAAAATTTAGTGCCTAAGTAAAAGAGCAATGCTATTAACTTGGTTGATGTGCAAACGTTATGAATATGACATTGGTAGAGTAAAAATATTAAAAAGGCTTAGACCTTATGAATTAATATTTCGTTCTTAAGTAAAAAAGCGCGATATTATTGACTTGATTTGATAGGTAAACGTTATAAATGTGACATCGGTAGAATAAAAACGGTTAAAAAGGTCTAGGCCTTGGCCTTATGAATTAATATTTCGTGTTTAAGTAAAACCACAATATTATTAACTTGATTTGATATGTAAACGTTGTGAATATGAAACCGGTAGAATAAAAACTGTTAAAAGAGCCTAGGCATAGGTCCTGTGAATTAATATTTAGTGCCTCAGTAAAAGCGCATATTAACTTGATTTGATACGTAAACGTTATGAATATGAAGTCGGCGTATTAAAAGCTGTTAAAAAGGCCAAGGTGTAGGGCCTATGAATTAATTAAGTTACAAAAAAATATTACAAGCTGGACATGTTATGTAAATACTTAACGCCTAAGTAAAAATTCAACGTTTTTAAAAAATCCCACCTTATCGTCCTTTTCTGAACACAGCGTGAGTCGTGCTGTAGTTCCGTCGAACACTGCACACCGTAGTTTAAAGAAATGTACGGAGTCCGGCAATTTATTTCGTCAAATTAAAGTACAGTTCTCGTTTGGCTTACATATCAATTCAATTCTCAATATAGTCCAAGAAATAGCAATCTTTATACCCCACCTCCTTCCCCGAACTTTTATGGCCAGTTGTGAACCGGCATGAAAATTCAGACAAACAAAAGAGCTCCTTTCCGTAGTGAGGCAGCTTGGAAAACTGCCACACATAATTCGGAAACTTGGAAAACTGCCTGACTGGAAATATGCCACACATTCAAAGTGTTCCCCAAGGGAACAACAATTTGTGGCCAGCCCCTTAGTAAAAAACATGTGGCAATTTTCCTGTGTGACACTTTGTCAATGTGTGGTAGTTTTCCACGTTGCTGAAAGATGTGTGGCGGTTTTCCTGTGTGTCAGTTTACAGTGAACCGCATTTGTGTACGACGGCCCCTTAGTGAAAACTATGGGGCAGTTTTCCTGGATAACAGTGTTCCAATGTGTGGCATTTTTCCAAGCTGCTGAAGAATATGTGAAGCTTTTCTTGTTTGACGGTTTACCGGATATCTTATAAAACATCTGAAAGTTGCGGGAAAAATGGAAATGCCGATCCCGGCAATTCATCCTCCACATATTTGTTTTAAGCAGCGTGAAAATGGAAATCACAAGCAAGCCCAGAAATCTCCCCCACATTCGAGATTTTGAGTAAAATGCAATTTGTGCGCTATACCTGACTCAAAAAGGTGGGGGAGATTCATGTGGGGGAATTTTCCTATGTGGGGGACTTTTTCGTGCACCTGTATGCAACATATTGCCATTTATTGTGTTGACAAGGAAACCGAAACATCTTACGATTAGTATGGTTTCTCAAAGTTATTTATGTTTATTTACATTTTGTAAATTTTTCTCTTGCATCACAAAGATGCAAAATCCGTTTGGCAGTTCACGAGAACATAAGGGCTCATTACGTCAGCTAAATTATGTAAAGGAACATTAGCAACGGCTCCACTGCAAAATAATTTTTGCCGAATATTTTCGTTGGTTGCCGGAAAACCGCCACACAGGAAAATTGCGACACGTTTTTCAGTAACTTGGAAAACTTCCACACAGGAAAATTGCCACATGTTTTTCATTAAGGGGCGGGGCACCAATTGCCGTTCCTCCGAGGAAAACTTTGAATGTTCAAGGGGGGGTATAAAGATTGCCGTTTGTTGGCCTATATGATGGAGAATTGGATTGGGGACTCGAAACAAATTTCGAGAAAACTTTCTATGTAAGACAAGCGAGAAATGTACTTTAATTTGAAGAAATAAATTGCCGTGACTTAGTACATTTCCTAAAACTACAGTGCCCCCCCTCCCCTGCTGGTGGCGCAGGTATATGACCAATCGTCCAAGTAGGTCCGGATTCGAATCCCAGTGAGTCATGGATGTTGTGTTTGTCTTATGCAGAAGCGCCGACTATGGAGGCGCAAGGCGAATCTTGCCCCCTCAATAATTTTACTGGAAGAGAAGTGCCCACCTAGTGTCTTTCATTCTGTTCAACTAAATAATCGCTTGGTTCTCATAAAGTAGACCAAGCTCCATTTATGAGGCCAAAGCTCTTTATTTCCAAGAAAATAATAAATAGCAAAATAAGTAAAAACGTTTTTTACATATTCAGTATTGCTCATTTGATAGGAAACTTGATTGCCATCCCCGTATTGTGTTTGATATGTTCTCACGATGTGTGGGAAATGTTTAAAACAATTATCATAAATAAAATAAATAAAAATACAGAAACGGATAACCTCTTGCGCCTTTATTTCTCAATTTATTTTTTGTGCTTCTCGTTCTTTGTTCGAGTAACCTCACTAATTTCTCACTTTTTTTTTTATAAATGTTTGGAAATAAAGCATTTCTGGATATTTCTATAAAATCACAGGCTCAATTTTATTTTTAAATAAAAGAATATTTCTGTTTCCTTGTGCATTTACTAATGAACAATTACAATTATGTTTTAAAATATACGACGTTGACGTAGTTTATCTTTTTGCCTTTTTTTTATTGTTATTTTGAGAATAGAAGAAGCTTGACCCCCCCCCCCCCAATTTGGTGAAGCCCCCGCCCCTGGTTTTACGGAACTGGCTCGCTCCCTTCCATGGAACCAGTTGCATTAAATTAGGGACAGACGATTGCTTATAGCCCACTGAGTTGAGTTGCTCTCGGTGGTTGTTAAACTCTCAACAACAACAACAACAACAACAAATCCCTTATATAAGAAAGTGTAAGAGTTTATCGGTACAAAACTTTTTCCATATAGAATTTTTTCGCCAAACGTCCAAAACCACATCGTGAGAACTTGCAGTACCAATGTGCCTCTCTCCCCCAATCACTTTAATACTGATATTTTTCATTTTTGCACTGATAAGGTTTTAGTTTCAATTTTATTGGTTTTTAGCATAATCAATTAAATATCCCTTTCTAGAGATTTGGCTATTTAGAAGAAAAGCGAAAAGGAAACATACATGTGTAAGTTTTTTTACAAAAAGTAAAGCAAATTGTTCAGTTTACGTGAAAGCATTCCGAGTAGTGAACTACTCGGCATTCTTCGCGGTGTAATAAGAAAAAGACGAACTGTTAGCTCCCCATCCATTCATATGGATGGACGGAAGAGTCCCCCACCTCTTTCAGTCAGGGACCGTACAGAAATTGCTTTTGACACAAAATATCGAACATGTAGAAATTTTTGGGGTCGGCTTTTCCTTATTTTTTAATGCAACCTACATATGTTTACCACTTTTACAGTAGTTTATGTTAGCAAGATGGGGTGGGGAAATTTCCGGATTAGTATTTCGACTAGTATCGCGGTTTTCAGTGAAAAACGATCTTACAATTAGTAGGCTGATGGGGTAGGGGAAAATTCCGGTTTTGGTAATTCCGTATTCACTGCAATCTGCAGATGCTTTGTAAGTAGTAGAAAAATGTGGGAGACATTTTCGGGGACGGCACTTCGACTTTTATTCTACTGTAGTTTGTAGCAAAAACGATATTACAAGTAGCAGGATGGGGTGGAAGAAATTTCCGGGGTCGGTTATTCTTTCTTGAGGTCTGCAATGTCGTTATACTGAAAGCCATGCGCAACAGCCGAATAAATTAAAATCAGGTTATCCTCTGAATCGATGGCGCACACATTTATTTCTTCTCGAAAGTTTTCGGTTGCAATTTTCTTGTTGTTTGAGGAGTTGCCATTGTTTCACGATTTTGATAGAATCCCCTGAAATTTCAGGATTCGTTAGAATATAAACATTGCATCCGTCGGTTCGCTTGCGTTCACTTACGAAACATGTGGTGTTCATAAACTCTGTATTTGATATAGATGTAGCCATTAGCGCACCCACGGAGGGGGCTTTGGGGGCTTAAACGCCCTCCAAGGAGATTATGAGCGACGTACGTCACAAATTAAACATTCAAAAATATTATTTTACTAGTTCAAAAAATTACATAGTGTCTGACATAATGTCTTCCATTACATGGTGTCTTATTTCCAAAGCCACAAGAAGATTAAGAGCGACGTACGTCACAAATTAAACATTATTTTACATGTTCAAAAAATTACATAGTGTCTTCTATTACATGATGTCTTCTTCCCAAAGCCCCAAAGAGATAAGGAGCGACGTACGTCATAACCGTATATAAACAATAGACGTACACTATATATATATATAAATGTGTGTACACACATTGTGTGCGTATACTATATATACGTATATATAGCCCCCCTCCGATACATGTACTCCAGACATCATGAAAGGTACCAGTACCAGAGTTCTTCCAGTCCTCCCAGCAGAAGTTGCACATGCAATCAAGAGCATGAAGCGGGGAAAAGCTCCAGGAGAAGATGGAATTACTGTAGACATCATACAAGAAGCAAGTGGAGAAATCGAAACAGTACTCGCCCAAATTTTCACTCGATGCCTTAATGAAGGGAAGATTCCTGAGGATTGGAACAACGCTACAATGATCTTGCTACATAAAAAAGGTGACATTGAGGATCTCAGGAACTACAGACCTATCAGCCTCCTATCAGTGGTTTATAAAATCTTCACTAAAGTTCTTTCACACCGCTTGAAGGTGACACTGGACATGGCTCAAGCGAGAGAACAAGCTGGATTCAGGAGTGGCTACAGCACAATAGATCATATCCACGTACTGAGAGAACTAATTGAAAGAGCGAGGGAATATGAACTTCCATTGTGCATGGCTTTTATCGATTATGAAAAAGCCTTTGATTCGGTGAAACCATCAGCAGTTACAATGGCCCTGAAATCCTGCGGTATTGAAGATACGTACATTAATATTATTAATAACATCTATGAAAATGCAAGTGCAAAGATTCGGCTGTTTGAAAATACAACACACATAAAAATTGGAAAAGGAGTGAGACAAGGTGACACCATATCTCCGAAGCTTTTTAATGCCACATTGGAAAATGTCTTTCAATCACTGAACTGGGAAAACAAAGGGATAAAGATTAATGGAGATTATCTAACCCACCTTCGTTTTGCTGATGACATAGTCATTTTTGCAACTACCCCATCAGAGCTGCAGAGTATGATCCAGGAACTTGCTGACAAGAGTAAAGAAGTGGGATTAAAAATGAACTTTCAGAAGACAAAAGTGATGTTCAATGCTTTTACAAGAAATGAAGATTTATCGATTGATGGAGAAAAGCTGGAGATAACAGACACGTACATTTATCTTGGACAGCAGATATCAAGTGAGGGTCACATTGATGAAGAAATTAATCGGCGTACAAAACTTGCCTGGAGAGCTTTTGGAAGAAACAGCGTAATTTTGAAGAGCAATATGCCATTATGTCCTAAAAGAAAAGTGTTTGATCAATGCATCCTTCCAGTGCTTACGTATGGTGCAGAGACGTGGACCTTAACTAAAAGAGACATACAAAGGCTGCAGACAACTTAAAGCAGCCTGGAGAGGCGCATGCTTGGTGTAACCAGGAGAGATAAGAAGAGGAACTCGTGGATCCGAAAAATGACAAGAGTGGAAGACATCATGATAAGAGTTAAATCCCTGAAATGGCAATGGGCTGGACATACTGCCAGAAGGACAGACCATCGATGGACAGCCGAAATTTTAGATTGGATTCCAAGGGACAGGAAAAGACCCAGAAGAAGACCACATGGAAGATGGGTGGATGAAATTCGAAAGTATGCGGGAGTGACATGGAGGAGACTGGCACAAGACAGACCGTTGTGGAGGAAACTTGGGGAGACCTTTGTCCAGCAGTGGATTGATAATGGTTGACAATGATGATGATAATGATGATGATAGCCCCCTCCAACAAGAATTCCTGGGTGCGCCACTGGATGTAGCCGTGGAAAGCTCCTTTAATTCCCCGCGTATGTTAAAGAATTTTTCCATTGCTAAGGATGTGGAGTCTCTCAACTAAATGAACGACCGGAAAGTCAGGACTCGGGAAAACTATGGGGGAAACCGGAAGTCCCTCATCAAGGACACAGAATTTTCGGGTGTAGGAGAAGTGGCCACCGGAGAAGTGGCCACCGGAGAACTGACCACAAAAATTTAAAAATTTAAGGGGTCGTATAAAAATTGCGTTTTTGACCGCTTCATGCCCACGACACCCAGAGGTTGGTTATCTGAGTCATATAAAGTTTCCGTAATTTCGTCTTTTCTTAATTGCGATAATTAATGTAATTTTTTTATAAAAACATTTTATGATCTACATTTCAACAGAAGATTTCAGGGTTTTCAAACTACAAGTCTTCGAATTATCTGAGCGCATGTGCTGACTCAGGAAACTTTTCGGGGGGGGGGGAGGGGGGGTACCAAAAGTATAAAATATAAAGCATTTCTCGACCGATCCGAAGATTTTCAGCATTTACAAGCTACAACTCGACACATTATCTGAGCGTATGTGCCTACTCTGGAAACCTGTGTGTGTGTGTGTGTGGTGGTGGGGGGGGGGTCATACCAAAAGTGTAACATATGAAAAATTTCTCGTCCGATCGGAAGATTTTCAGCATTTATAAGCTACAACTCAGCAAATTTTCTGACGGCATGTGCCTACTCAGCATACTGTCAGGGGTGGGGGGCGGGGGTGGAATTACCAAAACTGTAAAATATAAAAAAATTCTCGTCCGATCCGGAGATTTTCAGCATTGAAAAGCTACGTACAACTCGACACATTATCTGAAGGCAAGTGCCTACTCTGCAAAACCGTCGGGGGGGGGGCAAGGGGTTAGTACCAAAAGTGCAAGATATGAAGAATTTCTCGTCCGATCCGAAGATTTTTAGCATTTACAAGCTACACCCCCCACCCTCCGACAGGATTCCTGAGCAGGCACATGCCTTCAGATAATGTGTCGAGTTGTAGCTGCTAAATGCTGAGTATTTACAGTTTTGGTATCCCCCCCCCCCCGGACAGGTTTTAATGAGTGGGCACATGCCTTCAGATAATGTGTCGAGTTGTAGCTCCTAAATGCTGAAAATCTCCCGATCGGAAGAGAGAATCTTCCTATTTTAGACTTTTGGTATGCCCCCCCCCCCCACACACACACACAGGTTTGCTGAGTAGGCACATACCCTCAAATAATTTGTCGAGTTGTAAATGCCAAAAATCTGCCGATCGGACGAGAAAATCTTCATATTTTATACTTTTGAAATTACCCCCCCCCGGACAGGTTTGCTACGTAGGCACATGCGCTCAGAACAGAAAATTTGTCGAGCTGCAGCTTGTAAATACTGAAAATCTCCCGATCGGACCAGAAAGTCTTCATATTTTACACTTTTGGTATCCCCCTCCCCCTCACATACACAGGATTGCTGAGTAGGCACATGCCTTCAAATAATGTGTCGAGTTGTAGCTTGTAAATGCCAAAAATCTCCCGATGGGACTAGAAATTTTTGATATTTTACACTTTTGATACCCCCCCCTCGCCGACAGGTTTCCAGAAAGTGCACATGCGCTGAGAAAATTTGTCGAGTTGCAGCTTGTAAATGCTGAAGATCTCCCGATCGGAAGAGAAATGAGAATTTTTTGATATTTTACGCTTTTGGTATCATTTTTTTTTTATTGGAGGTTTAACGACCACCGTGAGCAACTCAATGGGCTATAAGCAGCCCTCGCCCGTCCCTAATTTAGAGTCACTGGTTCCAGGGAAGGGAGAGAGCCAGTGCCGTAAGACAAACACAACATCCATGCCTGACCGGGATTCGAACCCGGACCCCTTACGGACGAATGATCAGAGGCCAACGCCTTAGACCACTGCGCCACCGGGGCGGCACTTTTAGTATCCCCCTCCACACACACACACACACACACACACACACACACACACACACACACACACTACTTTCCTGAGGCAGCAGACGCCCTCAGGCAGGCAATTCGATGACTTGTAGCTTGTAATGTCTGAAAATCTCCCGATCGGACCAGAAATTCTTTATACTTCATATTTTAGGTTTTAAGCACCCCTCCCCCCACCCGACAAGTTTCCTGGGTTTGCTCATACTCGCAGAGAATTTGTGTAGTTATAGTTTATAGAAAAATATCGTAAAGAAAAAATACGAAATTACGGACGTTTTATGTGTGTCAGATAACCAATCTGGAGGAGACAGAGCAGCCCAGAACACAATTTTTGTACGGCCCCTTAAAAAGTTTGTGGCCAGTTCTTCGCTTAGTCTTAGCTCCGAAAATCATGGAAATGTCTAAATTTCTTGCTGAAAATGAAATATTAAAAAAAAAAAATATGAACAATAGTTGCTCAAGTAGTGGAGAATATAGCCACACGAAATTTGTCTATGCAGAACAATTTTATGGCACTGAATTTGCAATGTTTCCAGTTCTCCGGTGGCCACTTCTCCGGGGGCCAGTTCTCCGTACCCGAGAATTTTCAGCATTGGAACTAAAATTTCCAGTAGCAAAACCTTCGACTGCGATTAAGAAAATGTGTGGTGTTACTTTTTCTACAATCCAATATACCCGTCCGAATCCTGTGGGGAAGGGGGGGCTTTACTGGTAATATCAGTCTACAGATGGGGAAGAAAAGAACTTTTCTTTCTTCCGCGAAACTATACTCTGAGCAAAGGTAAGCTGATTACACTGTCAACGCTGTGAAACCGATTCACATACGAGTTCGTATCTCTTGTTTATCTGTATTTCTCCCCGCACATTTCCCCTTAGGACCCTAAGGGTGATGGAAGGAAAGACAAAAGGAATCCTCCCGCTCATGCTTCCCTCAACTAACAACCACCTGACAAACGATTTTTTCGTTTTCAAAAACACATCTGGGTGGATAAGATACACCTTCGTTAAACATATTCCTTACTATTCCATTTCATCAGTTATACATAAACTTTAGGTGTTCCAAAGATATTTTTTTAGTTACATGTTGAACGTGTATGCAGTACGCATTTTTTTATTTTTTTTTTTTTAGAAATACAGTGGACTGCGCTACGTTTCCAGATGTACTGAGAAAATAGTATGTTATCTCTGTGGAAAATGATATTTTATTTATTATTTAGCTAAAAAAAGTTTTTGAATGAATGAAATGGGAAATCCACTGTGCAAATGTTGTATAAAGCACAGAAATTTCTCAAAGGTTTTCGAATGTATTATTTGGTTTTTAGCACATTACAGCGATACGGAAACTCCTGGATTCAGGATTATTTCTTAATACATACTCTCAGGGCCGCCTGGACGATCGGTGCAGTCGCCCAGGAAGCGCACTTACGAGGCCCTGCAGTTAAAAAAATTAAAACAAAACCTTTTTGGGGAGACTTTCTCATTTATTATTATTACGTTTTTTTAAGTTTTATGTAATGTTTTCTTAGTTGCCAATCGCCCCGACTTTCAAATTGTTATTTCCCTTTGTCATACAAATACCGAAATTTGCAGATTTTGAATTATTATTATAATCACATTAATCGTTTCCCCATTCGTTAAATAGCAAATTAAACGTGTGGCTTCCTTCTGATATATTCTACAATTTGTGTGTAAACCAGGTACTTGAATTTAAGAAAACGAAAAGAATAGTATCAAAGTTGTTTGGAAGCTATTGCAGTATTATATATGGAGGCCAATTTTTCAGTGACTTTAAACATATTACTGGAAAATTAATATATATATATTATAACGAAGTAAATTTCTCCGTCATTTACTATTACTGTTTAAAGACCTAGGCTTTTTAAACAGTATTTATTCTACCGATGTCATATTCATAACATTTACGTATCAAGTTAATCATATTGACATAACTGGGAAGCATAAGAAGAGGGAGGTCCGGACTAAAGCCCACCGGACACATGCCCACTACGGATAATTTGTAGATAATGCGTAACGTCTGAGGACGTTTCCGATCTAGTGTAAGAAAACTGATCAAATAAATATTTATGAACCTTATAAAAATTGCACTTTGTTTTAGAAATGTTGAAATTTAAGGGCGTTACCCCCAAACCTAAACTAATATATATCACCTTTCTTATGGGTTCAAGAAGCTCAAACTTAAAACATTAGACAACGATATCAATAGACGAAAGAAAATTTTGAATTAAGGGGGTGTTAAACCCCTAAAGGTAAACTAACATATATGATATTTTTCATGGGCTCTAAAAGCTCTAACTATATCTAGGTTGTAACTTGAAATCTAAAAAGGGTCGCGGCCAAGGTGCTTTGTAAAGAACCGCGAAATAATTTGTTGAGTGCTTTTTATTAAGTTTTATAAACTGTTAACAAGGATATCTAAGTTGCATAACAAATATCTAAGTTGTAACTTAAATCTAAAAAAGCCGGCTGCCTAGGCGCCTTGTAAAGAGCTGAGAACTGATCCATTGAAATAATCTGTTCAGTGACTTTTATTATGTTTTATTAAATGTTTACAAATACGAAATATCAAGGTTGTAATTTAAAATCTCCGAAAAAGGCCCGTAACGTGGGTATCTTGTCAACACCTGAAGATCGATTTGTTGAGTCCCTGTAAATTAGCCTTTATTGCATGACATGCGAAATATTAAAGCCATAACTCAAGATTTAGTGAGTGGCAAAGCTTCTACATAAACCTTGTGTCGTTATGATCTTACAAACGCATTTATATCCCTAGGAAAACTAGTACATTTCGTTTTGTTCTACTAGGAAAACTTCCACACTTTGACAAGATCTGTGAAAGAAACGCAATTGCGGCGTATGCATTTTGTATATGACCCCGTAACGTCGCTGACTCGGGGCGGGGGCAATCTCCCTGGTACGAATTTGCCATTTCCCGTAGAGATCTGGTGTGTTGTTTTTGATTTGCATTGCATTTGCTTTATTTTGGGATCCACCCCTCCCCCCTCCCCCCCCAGCTGAGACAAGTCGGATTCTTTTTCAAAACGTGTGTTGGGTCACACTACATGCAAATTAAAAATTCGGCGGGTGGACAAATCACGTGGGTGTACATCATGTCCCAAACGTGCGTTGGGCCACACGTCATATACGAAATTAAAATTTCGGCTGGTGTACACCATATCCCAAATTCAAAGCAGGTCCTGACGCTTAAATTTCGACAATATGATAGCACATACCTGCCAAGTTTTACGATTTACCCGTAACATTTACGGAACTTTTTTTATTTAACTTAATCCATTCAAAGTAAAGCGCCGATGTAAGTTACGAATAACTTTTCAGTTACATGTGTTTATGTGGGAACATTTGCAGCAGTTTTTCCACGGTTTAGGTTTATTGTTTTGCGTTGTTTCAGACACTAAAACAGTAAAACTTGCGCCGCGCTTAAACTGGACTGCACCAACTAAGTGGTCTTGTTTAATCTTGGGCTTGGTTCTGTCCATCTCTCTCTATTTCTCTCTCGCTATGACTCCCCCCCCCTCCTCTCCTTTTCAGACAATGCGTTGTTCGTCCCCCGGGTCGCAACTTCTCAGTAGGCCAGCGTGGGGTGTGTTTTGCATTCCAGCACGTGTCTTTATTTCTCCCAGTTCAAAATTCTATTTCAGAAAGTAGTTATCGTAGAAAAAAATTCAAACGGATTTTTAAATCTGTGGAATTTTTAAGCCCAGATCGATACCCAACATGACGAAATTAAGCAAAAGCTGCCAGTTTTGTGAAATTAAGAATGCGTTGGGGCATGGTTTCGTAACTTCTTCTCTTGCAATAAATTTGACCTAACGAAAAGAATGTTACTATAAGAGGAAGTTAAAAAAAAAAAGTAAATCCAATGTTCATTCGAGCCACTGCTTCTTAAGTTTTCTACGCTTTCCAACCGTGCTTTGTTCGTCGCTCGTTAACGTGCATAAAAATGTCTTGGTATATTCAATTAATATGTTGGGGTACTATTTTTTCTTCTGCAAATTGCATCTCTTTAAGCGGTTATTGTTTTACTATATCAGTTTTACTTGCATTTTTTTCAAGTGTCAATAAATTTAATATTAGGTATTCGCTATGAGCAGCAATATAAAGGGGGATTGGGGGGGGGGATTACTATAAAATATTCCGTGATGAGTGTTCTGCGGAATTCTCGTGTATTGCAAAATCTTCAAAAAAATGAAAAACATGCATTTTGCACTACGTGTTGATGTAATTTCAGCTTTTCGCGTGGTGGAAAGAATGATATTGCTAATGATGGACGGAAAAGTCTCTCACAGGAAAACTTCCCCACAGGAAAACTCCCACTCAGGAAAACTGTCCCTCATTCGGAAAAGTTCCCGACATTTAAAAAGTTTCTCTTAGGAAAAGTCCCCTACCTTTTTCAGTCAGGGACCGTGCACAAATTGCAGTTTACACAAAATATCAATTGTGGGAGAGATTTCTGAGGTAACTGTAGGGGCGAACGTACCCAGCTAATTATGTGGCCACGCCCTAAATTATGTTTAGCAGTCGTCTACGTTATAGGACCCCCTCACAGCCAATAGAAGCACCAGGTTCGTTCATATGAACTTACCCCAATATTAATATTGAGTGAACGGACGCTCCTCCCCACTTTACTATAAAGAATATTTGTGAACCAGGAGGATAGATTGAGACTGCCGAAAAACTACAGATAAAAAACTACCAATGACTACAAAGTAATTGCTGAAAGATTTGATTGAAATGTAACAACATTTAATGAATAATATGGGAGGCTTTTGCAGGTAAGCTTGTCCGTAGAAAAAGAAACGCTCTCCGTAGTGATAAATCAAGTGTCTTTCTTCCAGTGTAAAGAGAAAAGTTTGTAATCGGCCAACCTATAAACTGGTGCCTATCATTTACCGATACTCGTGAACTAGAGAGAGAGTCTTTCTCGATAATGCCTAAAACCTGTATCTCTCCGTGGTTTCCTATCTACCTGAAGAACAACGCAATCGGTGAGAGTTCCCGTCTCGGGGACCTGTTTCACCAAATTTCTAAGTTACGCTCTCCGGCTAACGGAAGAAATCGCGAGAGTCTGTCTTCCTGAGACCTGTGCCGCCGATTTTCCTTAACCTAGAAAATAATAGTTCCATCACCGTATATGGTATGACTGGACCATCTCGTACCTTTACTCTGAGTACACACGCACCCGAAAAACCTTCGAGTCGCGTCAGCTGAAGCTTCCCTGATCCTCTCCGTTCGTTCCGTGAACAACCGACGGACTACCCTTTTCGCTTGGCGCTCTGTCTTCGTTCGCTTCCTCACTGTACGTACGTTACTGCCGCTTCCTGGGCCCGAGGGCCTACTACTACTCTCCCTGTTGGCAAGCGAGGTCCTTGTGGCCAGCGCGTTTGCTCCTTTTCCCCTCGATGGCGTCGACGTGCCTATCCGTTCGGCGGGCGTTTATTCTTTCCACTGGATAGCCGGATCGTTTGATCGGTGGCGTTTCTTAGACGGGCTTAACTTACCGCAAAAGATACAAGCATATATGAACGCAATACATTTTTCTGCCCACATACATTGCTGATGTGTAGACAGCCAGACTTCTCGGCGTCTGTTCTTCGTTAAACAAAGTTTGCCGGATGCCATTATCTTAATGGGTCGATCTTTATCGTACTCGAGAAAGGTGTATCTTTTCCTGAGCGTGAGTACTTCTGGCTTTCTTTGTAGCCTTCAAATATTTTACAAAATGTTCTGGAACTTTCGAAAGTTCTTTGTCTTTGTGGAATACATTCTAGGTTCCATTAGAAAAATACATATATGGAGGTTTTTTCGTCGTACACCCATACAACATACATTAATTTTTGTATTACATTATAAAACCTAATGTATTTTTTACTAGTTCATTTCATGTGTCATTTCCTGATTACACAGGCGTAATGTTCCATTAATTATGTGTCGTGCATCAGTGAAGTTCCCGCTCTCACAGTAACCATTTTCATGCTGTTTAAAACAAGTTGCATCCTTTCAACGAGCACAAATATGTGGGAGAATTTTCCGTGGTCGTCATTCCAAATTTTACCGCCGTTTATACAAAGTAAAAACAGTCTTACAATTAGCTGGACCGGGTGGCGGAATTTCCGGTGTCGGCATTTCGACTTTTACGCACTTTTTAGTAAAAAACGGTCTTAGGAGCAGGGATGGCTGAAATTGTGAAAAAAATTGATTTACTTAATTTACTTATACGAAACAAAAAAGAAAGGAAATGGAGTGGAAATATTTACCTTCGAAAAGACATCTGTAGAAGAGCCGTGGCACTGGCGTGCGCTTCTGAAAATCCAGCGACACTGAAATGCAATGTACCTATGACACGTCGAGTGCATGCGACTTGACATTGGCATTGATCATCCTTTTGTTTACCATTTTGAATATCTGGAACTCTCTTTTTACATTACATTGTATTTCTGCCTGATGAAGCAGTCCGTTGGTGGTGAAAACTAACGTTTACTCATTTGTGTTTTTAATACACCATTAAATAGATATTTTCTCACTCTGTTGTTATCTACGGTCTCCAACTTAGACCGTACATCGGATATTGGAGTGCTAAATTGCGTTGAAGTTCTTAAAAGTACAAAATGGAACTTTTTACGAAAATTTTGTATGGTCCCCCTTCACGCCGGGCCCGACCCCTTCCAAAAACCGTCTACGGTAAAACTCAGAGTACCATGATATAGTATACCAAATTCGGTGGTTCTAAACTGAAAACTGTAGATTGTATGGAAAAGTTTGGGTGGGCGCCCTGTGACCCCGGGATCCGACCAATACAAGGCTCCAACTCCTTCCCAAAACCATCTACTGTGTAAGTTAGGGCACCATGAGATAGTATATAAAATTTGGCGGTTCTAAGTTGAAAACTGTAGATTTTACGGAAATTTTGTATGGGCCCCCTTGACAACGGGCCCCGACGACCCCTTCGCCAAACCGTCTAGGGGCTAACTCGGAGTACCATGAGATAACCAAATTTGGTGTTTCTAAATTAAAACCTGTAGATTTTACGAAAATTTCGTATGGGGTCCCCTTGACCCCGGGCCCCGACCACTTCCAAAAATTGTCTACGATTTAACTTTGAGCACCATGAGATAGTATACCAAATTTGGTGGTTCTAAATTGAAAACTGTAAATTTTACGAAAATTTTGTATGGGACCCCTTGACTCCGGGCCCCTATCCCTTCCAAAAAGGGTTTACGGTCTAACTTAGAGTACCATGAGGTAGTATACCAAATGTGTTGGTTCTAAATTGAAAACTGTAGAATTTACGAAAATTTTGTGTGGGGCCCCCTTGACCCCTATCCCTTCCAAAAAAGAGTTCACGGTCTAACTTACAGTACCATGAGGTAGTATACGAAATTTGGTGGTTCAAAAGTGAAAACTGTAAATTTTACGAAAATTTTGTATGGGGTCCTCTTGACCCCGGGCCCCAACCACTTCCCAAAACGGTCAACGGTTTAACTTTGAGCACCATGGATACTAAACCAAATTTGGTGGTTCTAAATTGGAAACTGTAGATTTTACTAAAATTTTGTATGGGCCCACTTGACCCCGGGCCCCGACCCCTTCCAAGAACTGTCTACGGTCTAACGTACAGTACCACGAGGTAGTATGCGAAATTTGGTGGTTCTAAATTGAAAACTGTAGATTTTACGAAAATTTTGTATGGGGCCCTCTTGACTCCGGGCCCCGACCACTTCCCAAAATGGTCAACGGTTTAACTTTGAGTATCATGAGATAGTATACCAAAATTGGTGGTTCTAAATTGGAAACTGTAGATTTTACTGAAATTTTGTATGGGCCCACTTGACCCCGGGCCCCGACCCCTTCCAAAAACTGTCTACGGCTAACTTAGAGCACCACGAGATATTATACCAAATTTGGTGGTTCTAAATTGAAAACTGTAGAATTTACGAAAATTTTGTATGGGGCCCTCTTGACCCCGGGCCCCGACCACTTTCCAAAACGGTCAACTGTTTAACTTTGTGCACCATGAGATATTATACCAAATTTGGTGGTTCTAAATTGAAAACTGTAAATTTTACGAAAATTTTGTATGGGCCCCCTTGACCCGGGCCTCGATCCATTCCAAAAAGGGTTTACGGTCTAACTTAGAGTACCATGAGGTAGTATACCAAATTTGGTGGTTCTAAATTGAAAACTGTCGATTTGTATAGCGGACATACAAACAAACAATTTTAAATATACAGGAAAAACTGAAATTTTTATATAGCTCCTTACTGCAGTTTTAACAAAGGAAATTTTGCATTGGTACTGCAGCGCCGACTATTGTCAAAGAAGTACGATACAAGGCTTGAAGTTTAAAACTGTTGAAGTAAAATGTTGACAGTTTGTCGGTGTTTTGTCCTGTCGGTGTTTTGTCCTGTCGGTGTTTTGTCCTGTCGGTGTTTTGGCTTGTCGGTGTTTTGTCCTGTCGGTGTTTTGGGTGTCGGTGTTTCGGGTGTCGGTGTTTTGTCCTGTCCGTGTTTTGGGTGTCGGTGTTTTGACACAGACCCGAGTCAAGCAAGGAAACAAGATTGATACGACACCCGGTGTCAAAGCAAGGAAACAAGATAAATAGGGAGCACCTGAAGTCCAAACAAAGGAATAAGATGAATAGGGGCCACCCTGAGTCTAAGCAAGGAAACAAGATTGATAGAGCACACTGAGTCCAAATAAGGAAACAAGATTGATAAGGTATCCGGAGTCCAAGCAAGGGAACAAGAAAAATAGTGGTCACCCTGAGTCTAAGCAAGGAAACAAGATTGATAGGGCATTCGGAGTCCAAGCTAGGGAACAAGAACGACAATGATGATTCTGAGTCTAAAGAAGAGAACATGATTGACACAGAGAACCTTGAGCCTAAGGAAGTAAACAAGACTGGCAGAGAGCACGCTGAGTCTAAGCAAAGGAAAACAAATTGCAGAGGATACTCTACGCAAAAGAACCAGATTAAGAGGAGACACCCTGATTCCAAACAAGGGGAAAAGATTGTTAATGTGCACCCTGAGTCTAAAGAAGGGAACAAGATTAACATGGAGAACCCTGAATGCAGCAAGGAAACAAGATTGACCAGGGAAAGCCTGTGTCCAAGCAAGGAAAAAAGATTAACAGGAGAGATGCTGAGTGTAAGGAAGGGAACAAGATTAGAAGAGAGAACCCCTGAGTCTGAGGAAGAAAACAAGACTCGCAGAGGGCACCTTGAGTCTAAGAAAAGAAACAAATTGCAGAGGCAACCTGAGTCCAAGCGAAGGAACAAGGCTGATAGGCAGCATCCTCAGTGTATGCAAAAAGACAAGATTAATAGGAGTCACTCTTAATCCAAGCAAGGAAATAAGACTGACAGGGAGTACCATGAGTTCAAGCAAGGACATTGGATTGACATGGGAAACCTAAGTACAAGTAAGGGAACAAGTTTCGCAGGGGGCAACCTAAGTCTAAGCAAGGGAATAAAATTTACAGGGTGAGTGTGAACAATGATAGAAGATTTGACCGCATCCGTATTATCGTTAATATTTCTTGTAGATAAATGTCGATAAGTCTAAATTTCGTCTTGTTTTAAAGTCGCCGACACCAAAGACTTTTCTTCTTAAAAGAAAGATGGAAATCATTTTTATGTACTTAACGTATCGGTGGAATTAAAGATACCCCAGGAAATTGTCCAATTGCTCTATGTCCCTTCTTTAGAATCAGTGGTTCTAAATTAGGGAGGAGGACTCCTCATACCATTAGACCATCATGAAAAGGTCATTAAACCTTAAAACAAAAGAATAAAAATGGACTACGAAAGCAATATTCGTTTCGAAGATGTTGTGATATGTGCATACAAAACGTGCAGGAGAGTGAATATGGTACGTTACGTTTACAGCGTTATACATTAGACCTCAAGTTCAGCTCAGTGCTACCAATAGCTGTTATGTACGCGAGAATCGCTCATATAAAACCTGTACAGTTCTTGCACCTCTTGCAATCCTTCACTGAATTAAAAATCGAATCCTGTTCTAAATTTGAGAAATGTTCTGTTTCCTCATTCAACCTCAACTGTTCGTTTCAAAGCCATAACATATGTTCAGATCTGCTGTTTATTTCTGCATTAACGATTTGATTTTCTCAAATAGCAAAGACATTAAAGCATTCGAATATTTTAACACAATGTATGTCTTTCTGCAGTGAGACTACCCAGTCTGGGCACTGCAAAAGAAAAACAAAAAACGAAAGTTCACAGTGTACGAATAGTTCATACTACGTAAAATCAAGCATTAAAATCATTTCCTCTGAACCATGAATTAAAGTTAATGCTATTTCTCGCTCTAGCTTCCTTTACACGAACTTCCGCTTACGGAGGAGATACATTTCCGGCTAACTAGCTTCTATTGCCACTCCATCGAACACAAATTCAATATGCGAATTCCTTCTACTTCCTCCCATACATGCCACATTCATTCTGTGATTTCATTCTAAGAATATGTTCCTCGGAAGTAAAACAAATTTACAGTGAAAAAGAAGGTGTTTCTTTCATTCTTGGAATTGTCACAGAAGTCTAAAATAAAATAAAATCCTTTCGTCTGCTTGGAAGGCGTGTATTATGCTAAATACACTGCTGGACAATTGCTAAGGACGGATCATAAACGACTATATAGCGCATAAAAAAGTAAGTGTGGTTGGATGCCAAGTGAAATAAAATAATGTCAGAATGCCAGGACATTACAAGAAAGACAATTTATTGTGCTCTGAAATCCAGAAGGCCTTGGAACGTGTTCAAGGGACAAACAGGCCATTTTGTGCAGAATACGTAAACGTGAAAAAAATGCTATTACCGTCCGCAGGCGTTCCGGCGTAAGATGTCAATACGGGATATGGCCACCATGGAGGGCGATGCAAGATTCCACACGTCGTGTCATGCTTTGCACAACATTATCAAGCAGCTGTTGGGGTAATTTATCCCATTCCTCTGTCAGTGCACGGATGAGGGTGTCCCTGTTTATTGGAGGGCTTTGGCGACCAGCAAGACTCCTCCCCAAAGCATCCCACACATTTGCAATAGGATTCAGATCTGGAGAACGTGCTGGCCATACGAGGCGTTGAATATCCTCGCTCTCAAGACACTCCTGGACAGCGACTGTTCGATGACATGTTGCGTTGTCGTCCATGAATATGAATCTATCACCGAGAGCACCACCGAACATGCGAACATGAGATAGCAGAACATCATGAATGTATCGTTGGCCAGTCATAGTCCCAGTTGGAAGCACATAGAGGGACGTACGGCCATTGATCATGATGCCAGCCCATACCATGACACTACATGTCGGATATCGGTCCCTTTCCTGTATGTTTGTTGGACAATATGCAGTACCACTATCACGCCAGATCAGTTGTCGTCGACAATCAGACGATAGACTGTATCTACTCTCATCTGAGAAGAGGACAGCAGACCAGTCGTTATCAGTCCAATTGCGATGTTGATGGCACCATTGCAAACGGGCGGTACGGTGACGTCTGGACATTAGGATGCACACAACAGGACGGCGGGCGTATAGTCCTCCTTCATGCAAATGTCTGGCGACAGTTTTTCGGGAGATCCGCTTGCCAGTAGCAGCCATAAACTGATTTGCTACCTCACTAGCTGTGCTGCGCCGGTGTCTTTTTGTTGATAGCACCATGTACCGATCTTCTGGAGGTGTCGTACTGCGAACACGACCTCCCCCGTGACGTTTGCTACACTCTCCATTTGTTTGAAATGATTTCCAATGCCTTGAAACAACACTGTGGCTGACGTCGAACTCCCTGGCAACATCTGTTATTTTTCGCCCTTCTTCAATCTTGCCAATAATACGGCCACGCGTAAAATCATCTTGGTGACGTCGGGAAGACATACTGAAAATTGCGGGTTCGTCAATTGATTCTTTCCCTTTCAACTTTGCATTTGAACAACAACGGTCAATACGCGTCAAGTCCTTTATATCTCTTATCAGCGCTATGACGTCACGAACAAGTTCGGGAATCCAAAATTTGCATACGCACAACACGTCTTACTGTATCCCGCACTTATGCTAATTTCCACATTTTCCTGCCTTCCAAAAGGTTGCTATCGTTGCTATTGACATCCGTCCTTAGCAATTGTCCGGCAGTGTATTTCCTCTTGAATGACGAAGCTTTTGGCATTAGCCTATTGGAATCTTTTAACTATCGCATTTACGCGTCGTTGATAACGCTGCAACCGAAAAGAAAAGGCGGAACTGCATGTCTTGAGGAATGTGTCTGCACACAGAGGAACGCCAGTAAAACGCATATCTCCGAGAAAACTGATGGCTAATTTTCTCTTTGATCTCAAGTAACCCCTGGGAGTTAAACAGAACTACCCAGAATAAAAGATTCCATTAAAGAAAAAATTATATATTTTAAATAGCGAAGAGAGGAAGAGCAAATTAAAGTAAGAAAGAAAAAAAGAATGGGAAGAAAAGAAATAAGGACGTTGTCTTGTGAGTTTCCGGGAGTAACGGCCCCAGAGAGTTTTTTTTTTTTTTTTTTGATTGGAGGTTTAACGACCACCGTGAGCAACTCAATGGGCTATAAGCAGTCGCCCGTCCCTAATTTAGGGTCACTGGTTCCAGGGAAGGGAGAGAGCCAGTGCCGTAAGACAAACACAACATCCATGCCTGACCGGGATTCGAACCCGGACCCCTTACGGACGAATGATCATAGGCCAGCGCCTTAGACCACTGCGCCACCGGGGCGGCCCCCAGAGAGTATCTAAGGCAATAAGGGACTGTAAGGTGTCTCCTTCCCTAATTCAGGGCTACTGATACTAGGAAAGAGACAGAATTAGCGCAGTTGGATTAACCGAGGCCATGACATTAGAGAGATGAGTTCCCTCTTTTAGTGACGTCACGCGGGAATTAAGGCTTCCGATTGGTTAACGCTGTCGTGTATGACGTTAAACACGCCACCGACGTATCGGGGCGTGTAACATGAGAGTGACGTCACAAACGGAGGTAACTCATGTGAAAACAAAAATTTGTCAGCTACAAGGATTGAATACACGCCCTCTCGCTCCGGAGTAAGTTGCTTTCCCAACGAAGTTACACGGACGGAATGTACCGCTGCAGATTTGTCGTCACGACCAGAGACGGAAACGGGTCACGGGTCTGCCGCTCAACGGATCGACTGTTTTCGGCGGGTCGAACGAATCGAGTCAAGGTGTTCCTGACACAATTTGGACATGGTTTTAGTTCTTTTATTTTTGAACAGAAAAACTTTTTTCAAAGAACCCTTCATAGGTCTTTGAAATAATACTTCAGAAGGGCAGATCACGCTCCAGGGACTTGCTGAGAAGGGTAACGAAAACGGGATTAAAAATAAACTTTCGGAAGACAAAACTGATGTACAATGCGCTTACGTGGAATCAAGATTTAACAATTGCTGGGGGAAAGCTGGAAATAACCAATTCCTACATTTACCCTGAGCAGGAGATATCAATCGAGGGTCACACTGATGAAGAAATTAATGGGCGTATAAAACCTGGTTGGAGAGCTTTTGGAAAAAACAGTGCAATTTTTCAAAGCAATATGCCATTATGTCTTAAGAGAAAAGTGTTTAATCACTAGGAGCATCAAAGATAGAATGGAGAGATGAATGCTTGGTGTAAACAAGAAAGATAAAAAGGGGAAGTCATGGATAAGGAAAGTGACAAGATTGAAGGATTTCATGATCATAGTAAAATCAATGAAATGCCAATGGGCTGGACCTATTACGAGAAGGACGGACCGATGAACAACCAAAATTTCAGATTGGATTCCAAGGGACAGGAAATGACCAAGAAGAAGACCACGTACAACGAAGTAAATTTCTCCGTCATTTCCGTCCACGCCAGGATTCGAACCCGGATCCCCTCATTCCGGAATAAGTTGCTATACCAATTGAGCTACGCGGACGTTTTATTCTGATTCCCATCTGCCTTTATGTCGTGTGCGTCCTTCTGGCAGGTACGTCACATCTCCTGGTACGTTACACACGTGGGAGATGGGTGGATGGAGGAGATTGGTCCAAGATGGAGGAGATTGACCCAGTTGGAAGAAATTTGGGGAGACCTTCATCCGGCAGAGGAATGATTGATAATTATGATGATGTATTCGAATTTATACCTCAAAGGAGATTTGTCCGGGCCGGGTACAAACTTTTTGACCTGTTTCCAACACTGGTCTTGACACGTAATTCACCTTTAGTACGTCACATCATCTCCCACGTTTTTCTTTCCTTTTTTTTTTTTTTTTTTTTTTTTCGATGCGAAGCAGGAATTTTTCATTAATTCCCGACGATGTGTGGAACATACATCATAAATTTTTCGAAGAACCCAACGGCCAGTGGATCCATTTTTACATTCGGGCGCCAATGTGAAAACACAAACTTCTCCGCGACCGCATCCTCTCACTCCGGAGTAAGTTCCTCTTCCAACTAAGCTGCACGGACGGAATGTACAGCCGCAGATTTGTCGTCTTAACACGTGATTCACCTCTGTAGTACGTCATACTGATCTCTCAAATGCCATGGCCTTGTGTTTTCTAGACTGCCTTGAATAAACATACCAATACCTTATTCCGTACTCGTACGCGAGATTGGCACTAATAATATCTCTCCCCTCTGGCTACTCAGTCACAAGATTGATAAATAAATACATCGCTCTTTCCACGTTCCAGAAACACATAGCATCCGAAAAATTGTTTTTCAGCCGCCGCCGTGGAATTGAACCATGGAACTCTCGATAACTAGCCGAGCGAATTAACTTTACACCACGGTGGCCAACAATCCATGGTGCTATGTGTATTTTTAAGTCAGCTTCTGACATCATAGATCCGTAAGATGGACTCAGCTACGAAGACGTCTCCATCTGGGGGCATTAACGGCACTGGCTATCTATATATTATAGCAGTTAGTTCAAAATATACTTTATTGGCAAAAACATAGGGAATACAGGCGTACCACATATGGCAAAATAAACAACAAAACAATGAGCGATACTGATGAAATATTACAGGTGAATGTGATACGACAGTCAACTAAGGATGACAAAATGTTAAAATCGTTAAGAAGGAACAATATATGCTTGAGGAAGATGATGCACAAGCAAAAGTAATGATTAATTAATAAAGCATGTGATGACGTGCAGAGTGAAAGCAGAGCACAAAACAACAGGTAAATATATTTACAAGAACATGGCTGTACAACGCAGTGCACAAAAAGAAGGGAACATGTAAAACACAACAAAAGCATATACTACGATAAAGGTACAGAAGTTCCCACAATCCAGGAAACCACACGATATGTGACAAAAACATGATAAGTATTACAGAACATAGTGGAAACTTGGGCGAACTCCCCAAGTGAAACACAAGGATACACAAAATACAAAAGCAAGCCGTGCAGTATTGCATCGGTCCAAAAACAACGACATGGGACGAGCAAAAAATACATGACGTCAAAGAATGTGAAAAATGCAAGACAGAAATAAGGTATAAATTAAAAGATGCAACACAATGCAGCAAGAAAAAACAGAAAGAACAAAGTATCGCAGGACAATACCTCTCGTATTGCTCCTAGAGAACAAATACACGGTGCGCAACTCAATGAAGGTACAGGCAGCAAAAGCAGACACATGAGTGAAGAATAAGTATTAAGGACAGGTGCAACGAAGAAACAAATACAACACGGTACATGCACACGAATTACACAAAAATTGCAGAAAACCCCACAATACAAATCATAAGCAGTTACATGACAAACACTTAGTAGACGCTGTGACGAAGCACCAGGAAGAGAGAACACAAAATCTCAACTGATGCATTCAGATCTTCGAAGCTGGAAAAACAAAAAATCAGAAAGAAAGATGAATGGAAGATCCAGTGATTTCGAACCAACCGGTCCCCTGCGCCCAGGTAGACCGGAAAGAGGCTTGAGATTGAGGTGGAAGCAGCGAAGTTCTCCAGGCGTAGTCGAGACACGATGCGATTCCTAAAAATCGACCGTAAGGCCGCGCCAGCAGAGAGGATACTAGGTGTGGTAGCAGGAGAGCTGAGAGATTGATGATAAAGAAAACGACATGTTTCACAAGTACGAAGAGATAGGCACAGGCATCCGGCAAAATAGCCGGGGGATGTTTGGTAAGCAATAGCCACTCGTACGCTTGAAAAGGGATGTCTCTGGAGCAAATGGTGCCTACAAGACGAAAGGCAGTATTGAGAAGTGGAAGGAGAACGGGACAGTGACAGTAGACATGAGGAACATCACCTTCAACACCACAAAAGCAGCAGAGAGAAGTAGAAGAAATAGACATGTGAAAGAGAGAAGAAGGAACAGGAAGGCGGCGGTGAAGAAACCGCCAGTGGATGCTTCTGCTCTAACGGGGTAGAAAGGGGAGAGAAAGAGGCAGACCAGATAGGCAGCAGAAGAGAAGGAGAAGCATCAGGAAGACCATGCGGAGAAGTGAGGGGCGCACGAAGGATCGCATAGATAGAGGCAGTGGAAAAAGAAGAAATGGGAGCAACAGAGTCCCGAAAGGGAAGGAAGAAAGGAAGAGAGAGGCTCGGTCCAGAGACAGAAATAAGGCCAGTGTCAGAAACCAGAAGTGGGAAGAGGGTACGGAGAGCGGAGCGAAGAAGGTCATACTCCTCTTCCAAGGTGGAAGAAGGGTCAGGGAAAAGAGAAGAGAGGGGTTTCCAGGTCAAATCGGAAGTTAATAAAGCTTCGACAGTGAGAATTCCTGAGCGGAACCAAGAGGGGAAAAGAAAGTATGGTTGATCGGGTGGATGAATCAGAGTGGAAAAGAAAAGAGGTTCTGCAAGCAGGTCCAGGGTTGTAGAGGAGGAGCTCGGAGTAGCGGGAGAGAATGAAATACCGCTAGAGCGTCGATAAGAAGTGATGGGAGGCGTTTAGAAGTAGAAGGAGATGAATCCATCCGAAGAAAAAGGAGGAAAGTGAAGGATGGATCATGAAGAGAAATAAGAGTATTCAGGGTAGAAGAAAGTGCAGGGAGGGCGAAAGGAGAAGACGAATGAAGGAGACGATTCGGTGAGCTCGATAATATGTTCTGACATCCGGGAAGTGAAGACCACCAAATGATGTTGGCAGAGAAAGCGTTGCAGCAGAAATCCAATGCCTAGATGACCATATCACAGAAGTGAAAATACTATTGATGGCAGAGAAATGATGCGATTTAGACACACAGGAATCCCAAGGATAGAAGCATTGTGAGAGAAGATATCGATGAACAATTTGAGCACGTTGAAAGTAAGAGGAAAAAGGAAAACGTAAATCGCCAAAAACCAGCCGTGCGATGAAGTCGTGGGCGAAGAGCTTGCCAAGTGACGTTGCTTGTGGTAAAGGAGTGTCCAAAATGAGCTCCAAGAAATTTCTGGGTCGAGGAGGACCATACTGCTCCCCACGGCGAGTCAGTGCGGCCTCTCCAAGAACCACACCACAGTCCAGCACTTTTCTTAAAATTCAGGGCAGCACCAGAGAGAGCAGCATACTGTTCATAAGTGGCAAGAAGAGTATCAAATTGGTCAACGCGGCGAAGACAAAAGGTAACATCATCTGCGTAAGCAGAGACAAGAAAACGGTGATGCCGAGTACTAGAGACAATCGGTCCCACCGCAGGTAAGAGAGACGCCCGACTTGCAATCAAAAAGGGCTCAAAGGCGAGAGCAAAGAGTTGTCCTGACAATGGACAACCTTGTCTGATGCCAGATCGAAAAGGAATCGGGGCCGTCAAAAATGTGGCCGTTCGAACGTGCAAATGGGCTCCCCGGTAGAGGCTAAGGATGAGAGAAACAAAAGCGGGAGGAAAACCATAGTGAGTTAATAAGGCAGAAAGGTAAGCGTGAGAGACGTTATCAAAAGCGGATTTCTGGTCAAGATTAAACAAAGCTAAGGGTTCGGAATGTTTTAGTGCAAGAAAGGAAAGGTTATGAAGAAAGGAGATATTGTTAGAAATAGAACGACCAGGCACGGTATATGTCTGGTCGGGGGATATGAGGAACGGAAGAACAGAATTTAAGCGGCGAGAAAGGAGTTTAGTGAAGAATTTGTAGTCCAATTTGAGAATAGAGATGGGGCGCCAATTCGACAAGTCCAGAAGGTCACCCTTCTTCGGCAGGAGGATGACATGTGCAACTGTAAATTCCGGCGGAAGCGCAGGAGAAGAAAGAGCACACGAATAAGCGGCAGAGAGAAAAGGCAGGAGTGACGGAAGAAAGGCCCGATAGAACGAGAGCGGGAGGCCATCAGGTCCCGGGGAAGAGTGAAGATTGAGGGAGGCAAAGCCTCTCTCAATTCAGGCAAAGAAAAATCAGCAATGAGAGGGGCGCAGAGAGAAGACGGGACCTGAGGGAGAGAAGAAAGAAAAGAAGAGGAAGAAAAAGAAGAACCCTGCGCAACCGCTCGGAACTTCTCCTGAAAGAAGTGACGGACATGAGAGCAGATGAGAGTTGTATTGCCAGTAACAGTGCCATCAGGCACCGGAGATGTCTGATGGAAGATGACGTGCGTCGCATGGATTCCATCTTCGAAAGGACTTCGAAAGAATGCGTCGATGGTGAAATACGTAGGAGCCGAAGACGACGGACTGCTTGCTGAGCAAACGGTTTGAGGCAGGCATGAAGTTCATCAAGGACGGAGGCGTAGTGCGGGTCAGACATTGGCGTCGCGGAGAGGAGTCCTCGTAGGTTACTCACCTCCATCGAGCGAGTGGTGGAAATAGTAAAGGAGAGTTGACGAACGAGCAAGAGAAGATCCCGTTTGACATCAAGCCACAAACGCAAGGCGCTTGGGGTCGTTGTGAGCAGCAGCTTACGATCAGAAAGGAACTTCTCAACTTCCTCACAAAAGGAACGGTCTTGCAAAATAGTGTCATCAAACGTCCAATGACGACGCGTAGATGAAGGTGCAGGAGAGACGCAAATTGATAGTGAAACGGCAGAATGGTCGGAAGAAACAGTAGGTGAATGTCGAGCAGCAGTGATAGCAGGGAGTAAGGAAGCAGAAACATATATTCGGTCCAACCGCGCAGCAGTAGAACCGAACGTCGGCGGATTACACCACGTAAAGGAAATGGAATCAGGATTTAGCCGTCTGAAGGAATCGACAAGATGAAAATCATCAAGGAGCTGAGTCAGCTGTGAAACTAAATTCATGCGGTATTCGCCAAAAGACGAATTTCTGTCAAGAGAAGGCTGCAGCGTGCAGTTAAAATCCCCCCAAGAACGAAATAATCCCCGGGAGGAATCGCTGCAATCGCTGCACGAATATTACTGAAAAGATGAGCAACATATATTTCATCAGTGGGAATATATACATTAAAGATATGAAAAGTAACATTATGCACACAAAAGGTAAAACACTGAAGAAAATCAAGGTGTAAATTTGTCACAGAAATAGAAGTCAGCTGAGTCAAAAACCGCTGGCGCACACCTACAGCTATACCACCATACCGCGAGAGGCGATACGAGTGGTAAAAGGTGTACGGCCAGCGTCTCCATAGGTGAGTGGGAGTGTCAGCAGAGCAGTGAGTTTCCTGGAGAAGGAGAACATCTCCACCAGCGGCAGAAATGTCCTCATAAACGAGGGAGTTCAACACTGGTGTCGCGAACCCGCGACAATTCAAGGAAGTCACAGTGAAAAGTGCCATGTCTCTAGTGGCAGTGACAATCTTTTCCAAATGGGAACGGAAATTGTTGTACCGCCGTTGGATGCACTTCTGAGTGGCAGCATCCTCGGCAGATGGACTCTTGATAGTATTGTAAAGAGTTAACAGTTGTGCTAGTTGATTCTCAACTGCTGGGTAGCGACCTTCAAATCGGTTGACATAGGTGGGTAAATTAGGAAGAAGAGTCTTGGCACAATCAAAATCGTGCAATTCGTTATAAGGGAGAGGAGTGTCCGGAAACACATTCATGTGTAGGCGTGCGGAAAATTCCTCAAGAGGCAGGAGGTAGATAACTGGCTTGGAAGACTTGACAGGGCGACCCGAAGCAGGTGATCCAGCAGGCTTAGTCGGAGAGGTGTGAGTAGAGTGGCCAGATTGTCGCCGTCGTTTCGTAGAGCCGCGAGGAGGTTTGGCATCCCTTTTGTCAGAACGGGTCCGGAGATAGCCCTCCGTCCCATCACTCATCGCTTGTCGCTGACGCTTTGATAGGCTGTGTCATCAGCGGTCGAGGTCTCGGTATCAGACTGGTCAGTCGCAACGGACTCAGCAACTGCTGTAAGGTCCGCAGGAACACGAAAAGATGCTGAAGATTGTAAAACTGGGTAGTGTTCCTCGGAGAGAGAAGGTGGGACAACAATTGGCGTAGAGGTTGCTACCGAAGGTAGGTTGTTCGCAGGAACCACCGTCGGTAACGGAGCGCTACTAGGATCGTGATGAGAAGGCGTCGGATCTTGATAGACGGGCGAAACAGACTTTGGTGGAGCAACTGGACACTGCTTATAGTAGTGACCAACCTGATGACATTGACTACAATGGAATTCCGTCAGGAAGTTTATTTGCCTGACCTGATCTTCGCACCGAACAGTGAAGTGTGTTGGAAGCCGTTCGATTGCTTCTTGTGATGGAAATATGACCCTCGCAACACGGCGAGCACCTTGGATCGACGCATATCGTGGATCACGTAATGGGTCGTTTCGGGCAGCAAGATGCGTTTGTATGCCTCCAACTACCCGACCAACCGAAGATAAGACAGCATACAGCATGAGATCTGTCACCTCCAACGGGACCGGGTAGAAAGAAACGTTAATGGGTCTTTGGCCCACTGGTTCTGCAGAAAGATGTCTATCACCAATGGTGAGACCAGATGTTAGGAGAGATTTCGCCATTTCAGCCGTGGCCAGATAAACAACTACAAGTCGTCCTCTACGATACATTTGCGGAATAGATTCAGATGGGAACTGCTGTGCAATGGCATCTGCATATACTCGCAAAGGAGTGTCCGGAAGGGCTTCGAAATGAACGCCTTTTGCAAGATTCTCAGTAAAAGCTGTGCCAGCAGGAGAGCTGGCTGGGATATTAAGCACGATATTATTGCCAGCTTGGGAAATGAAAGATTTCAGCTTTTCAGCGCCAACATAATTATTCTTGGATGCTGGACAAGAGACTTTGGAGGCTGCAACAGAAGAAAACGAAGGTAATGACACGTTGGGCTTGGCAGTGCTAGAAGAGGCTGCATTTCCAGTGATGTCCATTGCGTCATCATCGATAGCGGAAGCCGGGAGATGTGACGTAGCTGGAGAAGGCAAATTGGCAACGCCACGAGCGGACGCTTGCGTGGCAACACCCCCATCTAGGGCATCAGAAAAGGAAGAGAGATTAGGGCTATCACTATCCCTACCGGAAGTCGCCATCTTTAATGGCAGCGCCCAGTAGCGAGCTTGGCCAGCTCGGCCAAACGTAAATAAGATGAAATACAACAAAATAGGCACTCACCGCGCTCGAAACGAAGCAAAATGAAAGACGATACCTTTATACTTAAGGTGAACGTGAACTTAAGGAGCGAAGAGTCCAAGAACACACCCAAATCAGAAGAAAATCGCGGAGCAACAACACGCTGCGCAGTTAAATCTAAAGGGCGAGATCCAAGGTGAAAATCCTTCAAATACGTGGCATCAGTATAAATAAATAAACACATCGCTCTTTCCACATTCCAGAAACACATAGCATCCGAAAAATTGTTTTTCAGCCGCCGCCGTGGTATTGAACCACGGAACTCTCGATAACTAGCCGAGCGTGTAAAGTTAATGATTAGGGAAAAAACAATCTGTTGCAAAAGTAATAATTAGCAAAATACTGCGAAACAAAGCATGCACACAGAAGAACAAAAACATTGTGACTTCTTCTCTGATCTGACGATTGGGTTGTTTCCGGCGCGGTAATAAACACCTGTAAAAGCCAAGACAAAATCATTTCTCCATTCGCAAAGTTATTTTCCCCTGATAATGATTTTTGTTAAAAAATCATTAACAGGGGAAAATACGTTAAATGTTTAAAAATGTTAATCATTCTATGTGTGAAAACCATATTTTGTGATATCATTTCAAGATGAGGAGGGCCGCCCCGGTGGCGCAGTGGTCTAAGGCGTTGGCCTCTAATCATTCGTCCGAAGGGGTCCGGGTTTGAATCCCGGTGAGGCATGGATGTTGTGTTTGTCTTACGGCACTGGCTCTCTCCCTTCCCTGGAACCAGTGACCCTAAATTAGGGAGGGACGACTGCTTATAGCCGATTGAGTTGCTCACGGTGGTCGTTAAACCTCCAATCAAAAAAAAAAAAAAAAAAAAAGATGAGGAGGTACCATGTTTACAGACAGATGAAAAAGCAGATGCACAGTCGAATCTCAATAACGCGAACACATTTAAAGCCAATTACTTTTACCGCAAACTGTTACTTATTGGGCGCGTTCTAAAGTTCTACCCGTTTGTGTAATAGATGCAAATTGCAATCGGAGTAGTTACGTCACAGATGACGCTGCGATGCCGAATTTTCTGCCAGTAAAATGTGGAGCAGTAGAGCATATAGAAGCACTAGGTTTGTCCGAGTAAGTCATTCGTAACGGAAATCACGGACGGTGTAACATGGCATGCGATAAGGAGCACATTAGACATTGTTAACTGTACGAATTCGATAAAAGCAGTACTGTAGCCGCGGCTTGCCGCAACATCTGTCTAGTGTATGGGGAGGTGCAGTTGATGATAGCCCATGTCGCCATTGGTTTCGGAAATTCCGGGACGCAGACAGAAGCTGTAAAGATCATCCACGTCCTGGACTTCCATAAGTGGTTTCTGACGAGGATGTGGACCAAACCATAACAAATGACCCACATCCAACCTTTCAGGAATTAGCGAAAACGTTGTCAATACACAGAACAACAGTCCAAAGACAGATGGGTTCATCACCAAGTTCGATAACTGGGTTCCGTACCAGCTTTCTGCAAAGCAACGAGAGGAGAGAATCCGTACCTAAGTTTCTTTGCTTTCTCCTCACGGAAATGAGCTGTTTTGGGGAAGAATTGTAACGGATGATGAGAAATGGGTACTGAACTGTAATTTAAAGCGTCGTCGGACTGTGTGCCAAGGTGCGAGGCCTGCTCCATCGACCTCAAAGGAGGACTGCATCCCAAAAAGGTTTTGTTGAGTGTTTCGTGGGATGTCCAGGGAATAATCCACTGGGAGGTGTTGGCACCTAACCGAACGATAAATGCTGACCTCTACTACTAACAGTTGGACAGATTGCGAGAACAAATGATATCGAAGCGGCCAGCACTCGTCAATCGCCAAGACGTGATCGTTCATCATGATAACGTCAGACTTCTTGCTGCCTTAATCATTCGGCAAAAATTACTGGACTTTAGTTGGGAAGTGTTACTTCACTCGGCGTATTTCCCTGACCTGGCACCTACGGACTACCACCTTTTTTAATCGTTGCAGAACGCCTTCGCTCTCCAAACCTTTAATGATGTGAACGATATGAAAATGGCATTACACGACGTTTTTGACTCTAAAACACAGGAGTTTTTCCGGGGTGGGATTCACCTACTCGTAGACAGATGGCAAGAGGTCATACAAAATGATGGCACTTATGTGAAATCCTAGGTACGTTATTTGTTGTGTTCTCCTCCTTTCTTTCTAGCCTACAAAAACGGGTAGAACTTATGCACAGACCCAATATTTCCTCGACAGGTCAGATTTTTCTCGCTCATGCGCCTATGGACGATCGGTGTCAGTGTCGTTTCTTATGTTTGTCTAACTGTGACTAATATATAATAATAATAAATATTGTCTTATAAAAACTAAACAGTCGAAATACTTACTGTTGCCGCTTCCATAGTTTAGTAAATATTTGCTTTTATGACACATATATCTTCATTGATTGCTGTCAGGAATTAGTAAACCTTATTGTTGTTGTTATGATTTAATTCCACTTTCCGCTCAATGTCGGGAATTAATAAACCTTATTGTTTGATCTTATGATTTAATTTCACTTAGCATGTGCTGGACTGTCTCGGTGTGCTCGTGAGTAACGCGAACAAATGCAATGTGTTGTATGTAAATGAATGCATGCTCTCAAATCTCTCGTTTTATTTCACACCCACAGAGATCTCTTCATGCGAAAGGAGCATACAATAAATTGTCTACAAAAGAACCAAGATACTCTCTCCACTTTCTTGATCTTTTTTTTTTTTTTTTTTTTTTGTAAGCAACATTATCAAAAGTATGAGATAAAGACTACTTAAGCTGCATGGTTCGGTGACGGAAGCCTTTTAACCTTCCTTTTGAGTTTCTATTTTCTTATGTAAAATTCTGTAATTATTGGTTAAATATTTTCTCACTGAACGGCACGTAACTTCCCCGAACATCTGCTACATTTTCGCAACACCCACGGTGAATCAAAGTAAAAAAACATGACGTCGTGGAATGTGAAATGTTGGGGGAGCGATTGTCAGCAGATGGTAGAGAGTTAATATAGCTAAAGGTATTGAAGCTTGTCATGGATCTGTGTGAATCGACGAATACGTAAACTGAAGAACCAAAATAACTGGGGTGACCCAAAAAAACTGGGGTGCACAAACGCTACGGGGCATGGACTGCACGAGCTCTCTGTAGTACTGTGGAGACAGTGTACACTATGCTACCTGAAAAGCGTTCCACAATTCCACAATATTTGCCGGTGGAGGCTTCCTATCATTGGTGGCACGTTGAATAGCATCCCAGATGTGTTCGATTGTGTTTAAATCCGGCGAACGAGAGGGGTCACGTTATTATGCCAAAGTACGTGGAATCTTCCTCAAGCCATAATCGGGTTATTGTGGACGTATGCGCTGTGGCGCATTGTCGTGTTGAAAGAGGTTCCACCCATCAGAGTGGTCGCATGACATGAACGGGTGCAAATGATCTCCAAGGATGGTTACGTAGCCTCCACCGTTCATAGCAGTCTGTAGACGTATGAAGGGTTCTGAGGCTTGTCAGCTAAAAACACCCCACACTATAACAGAGCTACCTCCGACCTGCACTGTCCCTTGTAGGCATGCGGGACCCATTGCCTCGTGCGGTTGTCGCAACACCCGGAGCTGACTATCTGCTCTAAGCAGTTGGTAGCGCGATTCGTCGGACCAGGCTACATGTTTCTAGTCATCTTGCGTCCAATGGCTGTGTTCCTGAGCCCAGGCGAGGCGCACGGCCTTGTGTCGTCAGACCAGGCTACATGTTTCTAGTCATCTTGCGTCCAATGGCTGTGTTCCTGAGCCCAGGCGAGGCGCACGGCCTTGTGTCGTCAGACCAGGCTACATGTTTCTAGTCATCTTGCGTCCAATGGCTGTGTTCCTGAGCCCAGGCGAGGCGCACGGCCTTGTGTCGTCAGACCAGGCTACATGTTTCTAGTCATCTTGCGTCCAATGGCTGTGTTCCTGAGCCCAGGCGAGGCGCACGGCCTTGTGTCGTCAGACCAGGCTACATGTTTCTAGTCATCTTGCGTCCAATGGCTGTGTTCCTGAGCCCAGGCGAGGCGCACGGCCTTGTGTCGTCAGACCAGGCTACATGTTTCTAGTCATCTTGCGTCCAATGGCTGTGTTCCTGAGCCCAGGCGAGGCGCACGGCCTTGTGTCGTCAGACCAGGCTACATGTTTCTAGTCATCTTGCGTCCAATGGCTGTGTTCCTGAGCCCAGGCGAGGCGCACGGCCTTGTGTCGTCAGACCAGGCTACATGTTTCTAGTCATCTTGCGTCCAATGGCTGTGTTCCTGAGCCCAGGCGAGGCGCACGGCCTTGTGTCGTCAGACCAGGCTACATGTTTCTAGTCATCTTGCGTCCAATGGCTGTGTTCCTGAGCCCAGGCGAGGCGCACGGCCTTGTGTCGTCAGACCAGGCTACATGTTTCTAGTCATCTTGCGTCCAATGGCTGTGTTCCTGAGCCCAGGCGAGGCGCACGGCCTTGTGTCGTCAGACCAGGCTACATGTTTCTAGTCATCTTGCGTCCAATGGCTGTGTTCCTGAGCCCAGGCGAGGCGCACGGCCTTGTGTCGTCAGACCAGGCTACATGTTTCTAGTCATCTTGCGTCCAATGGCTGTGTTCCTGAGCCCAGGCGAGGCGCACGGCCTTGTGTCGTCAGACCAGGCTACATGTTTCTAGTCATCTTGCGTCCAATGGCTGTGTTCCTGAGCCCAGGCGAGGCGCACGGCCTTGTGTCGTCAGACCAGGCTACATGTTTCTAGTCATCTTGCGTCCAATGGCTGTGTTCCTGAGCCCAGGCGAGGCGCACGGCCTTGTGTCGTCAGACCAGGCTACATGTTTCTAGTCATCTTGCGTCCAATGGCTGTGTTCCTGAGCCCAGGCGAGGCGCACGGCCTTGTGTCGTCAGACCAGGCTACATGTTTCTAGTCATCTTGCGTCCAATGGCTGTGTTCCTGAGCCCAGGCGAGGCGCACGGCCTTGTGTCGTCAGACCAGGCTACATGTTTCTAGTCATCTTGCGTCCAATGGCTGTGTTCCTGAGCCCAGGCGAGGCGCACGGCCTTGTGTCGTCAGACCAGGCTACATGTTTCTAGTCATCTTGCGTCCAATGGCTGTGTTCCTGAGCCCAGGCGAGGCGCACGGCCTTGTGTCGTCAGACCAGGCTACATGTTTCTAGTCATCTTGCGTCCAATGGCTGTGTTCCTGAGCCCAGGCGAGGCGCACGGCCTTGTGTCGTCAGACCAGGCTACATGTTTCTAGTCATCTTGCGTCCAATGGCTGTGTTCCTGAGCCCAGGCGAGGCGCACGGCCTTGTGTCGTCAGACCAGGCTACATGTTTCTAGTCATCTTGCGTCCAATGGCTGTGTTCCTGAGCCCAGGCGAGGCGCACGGCCTTGTGTCGTCAGACCAGGCTACATGTTTCTAGTCATCTTGCGTCCAATGGCTGTGTTCCTGAGCCCAGGCGAGGCGCACGGCCTTGTGTCGTCAGACCAGGCTACATGTTTCTAGTCATCTTGCGTCCAATGGCTGTGTTCCTGAGCCCAGGCGAGGCGCACGGCCTTGTGTCGTCAGACCAGGCTACATGTTTCTAGTCATCTTGCGTCCAATGGCTGTGTTCCTGAGCCCAGGCGAGGCGCACGGCCTTGTGTCGTCAGACCAGGCTACATGTTTCTAGTCATCTTGCGTCCAATGGCTGTGTTCCTGAGCCCAGGCGAGGCGCACGGCCTTGTGTCGTCAGACCAGGCTACATGTTTCTAGTCATCTTGCGTCCAATGGCTGTGTTCCTGAGCCCAGGCGAGGCGCACGGCCTTGTGTCGTCAGACCAGGCTACATGTTTCTAGTCATCTTGCGTCCAATGGCTGTGTTCCTGAGCCCAGGCGAGGCGCACGGCCTTGTGTCGTCAGACCAGGCTACATGTTTCTAGTCATCTTGCGTCCAATGGCTGTGTTCCTGAGCCCAGGCGAGGCGCACGGCCTTGTGTCGTCAGACCAGGCTACATGTTTCTAGTCATCTTGCGTCCAATGGCTGTGTTCCTGAGCCCAGGCGAGGCGCACGGCCTTGTGTCGTCAGACCAGGCTACATGTTTCTAGTCATCTTGCGTCCAATGGCTGTGTTCCTGAGCCCAGGCGAGGCGCACGGCCTTGTGTCGTCAGACCAGGCTACATGTTTCTAGTCATCTTGCGTCCAATGGCTGTGTTCCTGAGCCCAGGCGAGGCGCACGGCCTTGTGTCGTCAGACCAGGCTACATGTTTCTAGTCATCTTGCGTCCAATGGCTGTGTTCCTGAGCCCAGGCGAGGCGCACGGCCTTGTGTCGTCAGACCAGGCTACATGTTTCTAGTCATCTTGCGTCCAATGGCTGTGTTCCTGAGCCCAGGCGAGGCGCACGGCCTTGTGTCGTCAGACCAGGCTACATGTTTCTAGTCATCTTGCGTCCAATGGCTGTGTTCCTGAGCCCAGGCGAGGCGCACGGCCTTGTGTCGTCAGACCAGGCTACATGTTTCTAGTCATCTTGCGTCCAATGGCTGTGTTCCTGAGCCCAGGCGAGGCGCACGGCCTTGTGTCGTCAGACCAGGCTACATGTTTCTAGTCATCTTGCGTCCAATGGCTGTGTTCCTGAGCCCAGGCGAGGCGCACGGCCTTGTGTCGTCAGACCAGGCTACATGTTTCTAGTCATCTTGCGTCCAATGGCTGTGTTCCTGAGCCCAGGCGAGGCGCACGGCCTTGTGTCGTCAGACCAGGCTACATGTTTCTAGTCATCTTGCGTCCAATGGCTGTGTTCCTGAGCCCAGGCGAGGCGCACGGCCTTGTGTCGTCAGACCAGGCTACATGTTTCTAGTCATCTTGCGTCCAATGGCTGTGTTCCTGAGCCCAGGCGAGGCGCACGGCCTTGTGTCGTCAGACCAGGCTACATGTTTCTAGTCATCTTGCGTCCAATGGCTGTGTTCCTGAGCCCAGGCGAGGCGCACGGCCTTGTGTCGTCAGACCAGGCTACATGTTTCTAGTCATCTTGCGTCCAATGGCTGTGTTCCTGAGCCCAGGCGAGGCGCACGGCCTTGTGTCGTCAGACCAGGCTACATGTTTCTAGTCATCTTGCGTCCAATGGCTGTGTTCCTGAGCCCAGGCGAGGCGCACGGCCTTGTGTCGTCAGACCAGGCTACATGTTTCTAGTCATCTTGCGTCCAATGGCTGTGTTCCTGAGCCCAGGCGAGGCGCACGGCCTTGTGTCGTCAGACCAGGCTACATGTTTCTAGTCATCTTGCGTCCAATGGCTGTGTTCCTGAGCCCAGGCGAGGCGCACGGCCTTGTGTCGTCAGACCAGGCTACATGTTTCTAGTCATCTTGCGTCCAATGGCTGTGTTCCTGAGCCCAGGCGAGGCGCACGGCCTTGTGTCGTCAGACCAGGCTACATGTTTCTAGTCATCTTGCGTCCAATGGCTGTGTTCCTGAGCCCAGGCGAGGCGCACGGCCTTGTGTCGTCAGACCAGGCTACATGTTTCTAGTCATCTTGCGTCCAATGGCTGTGTTCCTGAGCCCAGGCGAGGCGCACGGCCTTGTGTCGTCAGACCAGGCTACATGTTTCTAGTCATCTTGCGTCCAATGGCTGTGTTCCTGAGCCCAGGCGAGGCGCACGGCCTTGTGTCGTCAGACCAGGCTACATGTTTCTAGTCATCTTGCGTCCAATGGCTGTGTTCCTGAGCCCAGGCGAGGCGCACGGCCTTGTGTCGTCAGACCAGGCTACATGTTTCTAGTCATCTTGCGTCCAATGGCTGTGTTCCTGAGCCCAGGCGAGGCGCACGGCCTTGTGTCGTCAGACCAGGCTACATGTTTCTAGTCATCTTGCGTCCAATGGCTGTGTTCCTGAGCCCAGGCGAGGCGCACGGCCTTGTGTCGTCAGACCAGGCTACATGTTTCTAGTCATCTTGCGTCCAATGGCTGTGTTCCTGAGCCCAGGCGAGGCGCACGGCCTTGTGTCGTCAGACCAGGCTACATGTTTCTAGTCATCTTGCGTCCAATGGCTGTGTTCCTGAGCCCAGGCGAGGCGCACGGCCTTGTGTCGTCAGACCAGGCTACATGTTTCTAGTCATCTTGCGTCCAATGGCTGTGTTCCTGAGCCCAGGCGAGGCGCACGGCCTTGTGTCGTCAGACCAGGCTACATGTTTCTAGTCATCTTGCGTCCAATGGCTGTGTTCCTGAGCCCAGGCGAGGCGCACGGCCTTGTGTCGTCAGACCAGGCTACATGTTTCTAGTCATCTTGCGTCCAATGGCTGTGTTCCTGAGCCCAGGCGAGGCGCACGGCCTTGTGTCGTCAGACCAGGCTACATGTTTCTAGTCATCTTGCGTCCAATGGCTGTGTTCCTGAGCCCAGGCGAGGCGCACGGCCTTGTGTCGTCAGACCAGGCTACATGTTTCTAGTCATCTTGCGTCCAATGGCTGTGTTCCTGAGCCCAGGCGAGGCGCACGGCCTTGTGTCGTCAGACCAGGCTACATGTTTCTAGTCATCTTGCGTCCAATGGCTGTGTTCCTGAGCCCAGGCGAGGCGCACGGCCTTGTGTCGTCAGACCAGGCTACATGTTTCTAGTCATCTTGCGTCCAATGGCTGTGTTCCTGAGCCCAGGCGAGGCGCACGGCCTTGTGTCGTCAGACCAGGCTACATGTTTCTAGTCATCTTGCGTCCAATGGCTGTGTTCCTGAGCCCAGGCGAGGCGCACGGCCTTGTGTCGTCAGACCAGGCTACATGTTTCTAGTCATCTTGCGTCCAATGGCTGTGTTCCTGAGCCCAGGCGAGGCGCACGGCCTTGTGTCGTCAGACCAGGCTACATGTTTCTAGTCATCTTGCGTCCAATGGCTGTGTTCCTGAGCCCAGGCGAGGCGCACGGCCTTGTGTCGTCAGACCAGGCTACATGTTTCTAGTCATCTTGCGTCCAATGGCTGTGTTCCTGAGCCCAGGCGAGGCGCACGGCCTTGTGTCGTCAGACCAGGCTACATGTTTCTAGTCATCTTGCGTCCAATGGCTGTGTTCCTGAGCCCAGGCGAGGCGCACGGCCTTGTGTCGTCAGACCAGGCTACATGTTTCTAGTCATCTTGCGTCCAATGGCTGTGTTCCTGAGCCCAGGCGAGGCGCACGGCCTTGTGTCGTCAGACCAGGCTACATGTTTCTAGTCATCTTGCGTCCAATGGCTGTGTTCCTGAGCCCAGGCGAGGCGCACGGCCTTGTGTCGTCAGACCAGGCTACATGTTTCTAGTCATCTTGCGTCCAATGGCTGTGTTCCTGAGCCCAGGCGAGGCGCACGGCCTTGTGTCGTCAGACCAGGCTACATGTTTCTAGTCATCTTGCGTCCAATGGCTGTGTTCCTGAGCCCAGGCGAGGCGCACGGCCTTGTGTCGTCAGACCAGGCTACATGTTTCTAGTCATCTTGCGTCCAATGGCTGTGTTCCTGAGCCCAGGCGAGGCGCACGGCCTTGTGTCGTCAGACCAGGCTACATGTTTCTAGTCATCTTGCGTCCAATGGCTGTGTTCCTGAGCCCAGGCGAGGCGCACGGCCTTGTGTCGTCAGACCAGGCTACATGTTTCTAGTCATCTTGCGTCCAATGGCTGTGTTCCTGAGCCCAGGCGAGGCGCACGGCCTTGTGTCGTCAGACCAGGCTACATGTTTCTAGTCATCTTGCGTCCAATGGCTGTGTTCCTGAGCCCAGGCGAGGCGCACGGCCTTGTGTCGTCAGACCAGGCTACATGTTTCTAGTCATCTTGCGTCCAATGGCTGTGTTCCTGAGCCCAGGCGAGGCGCACGGCCTTGTGTCGTCAGACCAGGCTACATGTTTCTAGTCATCTTGCGTCCAATGGCTGTGTTCCTGAGCCCAGGCGAGGCGCACGGCCTTGTGTCGTCAGACCAGGCTACATGTTTCTAGTCATCTTGCGTCCAATGGCTGTGTTCCTGAGCCCAGGCGAGGCGCACGGCCTTGTGTCGTCAGACCAGGCTACATGTTTCTAGTCATCTTGCGTCCAATGGCTGTGTTCCTGAGCCCAGGCGAGGCGCACGGCCTTGTGTCGTCAGACCAGGCTACATGTTTCTAGTCATCTTGCGTCCAATGGCTGTGTTCCTGAGCCCAGGCGAGGCGCACGGCCTTGTGTCGTCAGACCAGGCTACATGTTTCTAGTCATCTTGCGTCCAATGGCTGTGTTCCTGAGCCCAGGCGAGGCGCACGGCCTTGTGTCGTCAGACCAGGCTACATGTTTCTAGTCATCTTGCGTCCAATGGCTGTGTTCCTGAGCCCAGGCGAGGCGCACGGCCTTGTGTCGTCAGACCAGGCTACATGTTTCTAGTCATCTTGCGTCCAATGGCTGTGTTCCTGAGCCCAGGCGAGGCGCACGGCCTTGTGTCGTCAGACCAGGCTACATGTTTCTAGTCATCTTGCGTCCAATGGCTGTGTTCCTGAGCCCAGGCGAGGCGCACGGCCTTGTGTCGTCAGACCAGGCTACATGTTTCTAGTCATCTTGCGTCCAATGGCTGTGTTCCTGAGCCCAGGCGAGGCGCACGGCCTTGTGTCGTCAGACCAGGCTACATGTTTCTAGTCATCTTGCGTCCAATGGCTGTGTTCCTGAGCCCAGGCGAGGCGCACGGCCTTGTGTCGTCAGACCAGGCTACATGTTTCTAGTCATCTTGCGTCCAATGGCTGTGTTCCTGAGCCCAGGCGAGGCGCACGGCCTTGTGTCGTCAGACCAGGCTACATGTTTCTAGTCATCTTGCGTCCAATGGCTGTGTTCCTGAGCCCAGGCGAGGCGCACGGCCTTGTGTCGTCAGACCAGGCTACATGTTTCTAGTCATCTTGCGTCCAATGGCTGTGTTCCTGAGCCCAGGCGAGGCGCACGGCCTTGTGTCGTCAGACCAGGCTACATGTTTCTAGTCATCTTGCGTCCAATGGCTGTGTTCCTGAGCCCAGGCGAGGCGCACGGCCTTGTGTCGTCAGACCAGGCTACATGTTTCTAGTCATCTTGCGTCCAATGGCTGTGTTCCTGAGCCCAGGCGAGGCGCACGGCCTTGTGTCGTCAGACCAGGCTACATGTTTCTAGTCATCTTGCGTCCAATGGCTGTGTTCCTGAGCCCAGGCGAGGCGCACGGCCTTGTGTCGTCAGACCAGGCTACATGTTTCTAGTCATCTTGCGTCCAATGGCTGTGTTCCTGAGCCCAGGCGAGGCGCACGGCCTTGTGTCGTCAGACCAGGCTACATGTTTCTAGTCATCTTGCGTCCAATGGCTGTGTTCCTGAGCCCAGGCGAGGCGCACGGCCTTGTGTCGTCAGACCAGGCTACATGTTTCTAGTCATCTTGCGTCCAATGGCTGTGTTCCTGAGCCCAGGCGAGGCGCACGGCCTTGTGTCGTCAGACCAGGCTACATGTTTCTAGTCATCTTGCGTCCAATGGCTGTGTTCCTGAGCCCAGGCGAGGCGCACGGCCTTGTGTCGTCAGACCAGGCTACATGTTTCTAGTCATCTTGCGTCCAATGGCTGTGTTCCTGAGCCCAGGCGAGGCGCACGGCCTTGTGTCGTCAGACCAGGCTACATGTTTCTAGTCATCTTGCGTCCAATGGCTGTGTTCCTGAGCCCAGGCGAGGCGCACGGCCTTGTGTCGTCAGACCAGGCTACATGTTTCTAGTCATCTTGCGTCCAATGGCTGTGTTCCTGAGCCCAGGCGAGGCGCACGGCCTTGTGTCGTCAGACCAGGCTACATGTTTCTAGTCATCTTGCGTCCAATGGCTGTGTTCCTGAGCCCAGGCGAGGCGCACGGCCTTGTGTCGTCAGACCAGGCTACATGTTTCTAGTCATCTTGCGTCCAATGGCTGTGTTCCTGAGCCCAGGCGAGGCGCACGGCCTTGTGTCGTCAGACCAGGCTACATGTTTCTAGTCATCTTGCGTCCAATGGCTGTGTTCCTGAGCCCAGGCGAGGCGCACGGCCTTGTGTCGTCAGACCAGGCTACATGTTTCTAGTCATCTTGCGTCCAATGGCTGTGTTCCTGAGCCCAGGCGAGGCGCACGGCCTTGTGTCGTCAGACCAGGCTACATGTTTCTAGTCATCTTGCGTCCAATGGCTGTGTTCCTGAGCCCAGGCGAGGCGCACGGCCTTGTGTCGTCAGACCAGGCTACATGTTTCTAGTCATCTTGCGTCCAATGGCTGTGTTCCTGAGCCCAGGCGAGGCGCACGGCCTTGTGTCGTCAGACCAGGCTACATGTTTCTAGTCATCTTGCGTCCAATGGCTGTGTTCCTGAGCCCAGGCGAGGCGCACGGCCTTGTGTCGTCAGACCAGGCTACATGTTTCTAGTCATCTTGCGTCCAATGGCTGTGTTCCTGAGCCCAGGCGAGGCGCACGGCCTTGTGTCGTCAGACCAGGCTACATGTTTCTAGTCATCTTGCGTCCAATGGCTGTGTTCCTGAGCCCAGGCGAGGCGCACGGCCTTGTGTCGTCAGACCAGGCTACATGTTTCTAGTCATCTTGCGTCCAATGGCTGTGTTCCTGAGCCCAGGCGAGGCGCACGGCCTTGTGTCGTCAGACCAGGCTACATGTTTCTAGTCATCTTGCGTCCAATGGCTGTGTTCCTGAGCCCAGGCGAGGCGCACGGCCTTGTGTCGTCAGACCAGGCTACATGTTTCTAGTCATCTTGCGTCCAATGGCTGTGTTCCTGAGCCCAGGCGAGGCGCACGGCCTTGTGTCGTCAGACCAGGCTACATGTTTCTAGTCATCTTGCGTCCAATGGCTGTGTTCCTGAGCCCAGGCGAGGCGCACGGCCTTGTGTCGTCAGACCAGGCTACATGTTTCTAGTCATCTTGCGTCCAATGGCTGTGTTCCTGAGCCCAGGCGAGGCGCACGGCCTTGTGTCGTCAGACCAGGCTACATGTTTCTAGTCATCTTGCGTCCAATGGCTGTGTTCCTGAGCCCAGGCGAGGCGCACGGCCTTGTGTCGTCAGACCAGGCTACATGTTTCTAGTCATCTTGCGTCCAATGGCTGTGTTCCTGAGCCCAGGCGAGGCGCACGGCCTTGTGTCGTCAGACCAGGCTACATGTTTCTAGTCATCTTGCGTCCAATGGCTGTGTTCCTGAGCCCAGGCGAGGCGCACGGCCTTGTGTCGTCAGACCAGGCTACATGTTTCTAGTCATCTTGCGTCCAATGGCTGTGTTCCTGAGCCCAGGCGAGGCGCACGGCCTTGTGTCGTCAGACCAGGCTACATGTTTCTAGTCATCTTGCGTCCAATGGCTGTGTTCCTGAGCCCAGGCGAGGCGCACGGCCTTGTGTCGTCAGACCAGGCTACATGTTTCTAGTCATCTTGCGTCCAATGGCTGTGTTCCTGAGCCCAGGCGAGGCGCACGGCCTTGTGTCGTCAGACCAGGCTACATGTTTCTAGTCATCTTGCGTCCAATGGCTGTGTTCCTGAGCCCAGGCGAGGCGCACGGCCTTGTGTCGTCAGACCAGGCTACATGTTTCTAGTCATCTTGCGTCCAATGGCTGTGTTCCTGAGCCCAGGCGAGGCGCACGGCCTTGTGTCGTCAGACCAGGCTACATGTTTCTAGTCATCTTGCGTCCAATGGCTGTGTTCCTGAGCCCAGGCGAGGCGCACGGCCTTGTGTCGTCAGACCAGGCTACATGTTTCTAGTCATCTTGCGTCCAATGGCTGTGTTCCTGAGCCCAGGCGAGGCGCACGGCCTTGTGTCGTCAGACCAGGCTACATGTTTCTAGTCATCTTGCGTCCAATGGCTGTGTTCCTGAGCCCAGGCGAGGCGCACGGCCTTGTGTCGTCAGACCAGGCTACATGTTTCTAGTCATCTTGCGTCCAATGGCTGTGTTCCTGAGCCCAGGCGAGGCGCACGGCCTTGTGTCGTCAGACCAGGCTACATGTTTCTAGTCATCTTGCGTCCAATGGCTGTGTTCCTGAGCCCAGGCGAGGCGCACGGCCTTGTGTCGTCAGACCAGGCTACATGTTTCTAGTCATCTTGCGTCCAATGGCTGTGTTCCTGAGCCCAGGCGAGGCGCACGGCCTTGTGTCGTCAGACCAGGCTACATGTTTCTAGTCATCTTGCGTCCAATGGCTGTGTTCCTGAGCCCAGGCGAGGCGCACGGCCTTGTGTCGTCAGACCAGGCTACATGTTTCTAGTCATCTTGCGTCCAATGGCTGTGTTCCTGAGCCCAGGCGAGGCGCACGGCCTTGTGTCGTCAGACCAGGCTACATGTTTCTAGTCATCTTGCGTCCAATGGCTGTGTTCCTGAGCCCAGGCGAGGCGCACGGCCTTGTGTCGTCAGACCAGGCTACATGTTTCTAGTCATCTTGCGTCCAATGGCTGTGTTCCTGAGCCCAGGCGAGGCGCACGGCCTTGTGTCGTCAGACCAGGCTACATGTTTCTAGTCATCTTGCGTCCAATGGCTGTGTTCCTGAGCCCAGGCGAGGCGCACGGCCTTGTGTCGTCAGACCAGGCTACATGTTTCTAGTCATCTTGCGTCCAATGGCTGTGTTCCTGAGCCCAGGCGAGGCGCACGGCCTTGTGTCGTCAGACCAGGCTACATGTTTCTAGTCATCTTGCGTCCAATGGCTGTGTTCCTGAGCCCAGGCGAGGCGCACGGCCTTGTGTCGTCAGACCAGGCTACATGTTTCTAGTCATCTTGCGTCCAATGGCTGTGTTCCTGAGCCCAGGCGAGGCGCACGGCCTTGTGTCGTCAGACCAGGCTACATGTTTCTAGTCATCTTGCGTCCAATGGCTGTGTTCCTGAGCCCAGGCGAGGCGCACGGCCTTGTGTCGTCAGACCAGGCTACATGTTTCTAGTCATCTTGCGTCCAATGGCTGTGTTCCTGAGCCCAGGCGAGGCGCACGGCCTTGTGTCGTCAGACCAGGCTACATGTTTCTAGTCATCTTGCGTCCAATGGCTGTGTTCCTGAGCCCAGGCGAGGCGCACGGCCTTGTGTCGTCAGACCAGGCTACATGTTTCTAGTCATCTTGCGTCCAATGGCTGTGTTCCTGAGCCCAGGCGAGGCGCACGGCCTTGTGTCGTCAGACCAGGCTACATGTTTCTAGTCATCTTGCGTCCAATGGCTGTGTTCCTGAGCCCAGGCGAGGCGCACGGCCTTGTGTCGTCAGACCAGGCTACATGTTTCTAGTCATCTTGCGTCCAATGGCTGTGTTCCTGAGCCCAGGCGAGGCGCACGGCCTTGTGTCGTCAGACCAGGCTACATGTTTCTAGTCATCTTGCGTCCAATGGCTGTGTTCCTGAGCCCAGGCGAGGCGCACGGCCTTGTGTCGTCAGACCAGGCTACATGTTTCTAGTCATCTTGCGTCCAATGGCTGTGTTCCTGAGCCCAGGCGAGGCGCACGGCCTTGTGTCGTCAGACCAGGCTACATGTTTCTAGTCATCTTGCGTCCAATGGCTGTGTTCCTGAGCCCAGGCGAGGCGCACGGCCTTGTGTCGTCAGACCAGGCTACATGTTTCTAGTCATCTTGCGTCCAATGGCTGTGTTCCTGAGCCCAGGCGAGGCGCACGGCCTTGTGTCGTCAGACCAGGCTACATGTTTCTAGTCATCTTGCGTCCAATGGCTGTGTTCCTGAGCCCAGGCGAGGCGCACGGCCTTGTGTCGTCAGACCAGGCTACATGTTTCTAGTCATCTTGCGTCCAATGGCTGTGTTCCTGAGCCCAGGCGAGGCGCACGGCCTTGTGTCGTCAGACCAGGCTACATGTTTCTAGTCATCTTGCGTCCAATGGCTGTGTTCCTGAGCCCAGGCGAGGCGCACGGCCTTGTGTCGTCAGACCAGGCTACATGTTTCTAGTCATCTTGCGTCCAATGGCTGTGTTCCTGAGCCCAGGCGAGGCGCACGGCCTTGTGTCGTCAGACCAGGCTACATGTTTCTAGTCATCTTGCGTCCAATGGCTGTGTTCCTGAGCCCAGGCGAGGCGCACGGCCTTGTGTCGTCAGACCAGGCTACATGTTTCTAGTCATCTTGCGTCCAATGGCTGTGTTCCTGAGCCCAGGCGAGGCGCACGGCCTTGTGTCGTCAGACCAGGCTACATGTTTCTAGTCATCTTGCGTCCAATGGCTGTGTTCCTGAGCCCAGGCGAGGCGCACGGCCTTGTGTCGTCAGACCAGGCTACATGTTTCTAGTCATCTTGCGTCCAATGGCTGTGTTCCTGAGCCCAGGCGAGGCGCACGGCCTTGTGTCGTCAGACCAGGCTACATGTTTCTAGTCATCTTGCGTCCAATGGCTGTGTTCCTGAGCCCAGGCGAGGCGCACGGCCTTGTGTCGTCAGACCAGGCTACATGTTTCTAGTCATCTTGCGTCCAATGGCTGTGTTCCTGAGCCCAGGCGAGGCGCACGGCCTTGTGTCGTCAGACCAGGCTACATGTTTCTAGTCATCTTGCGTCCAATGGCTGTGTTCCTGAGCCCAGGCGAGGCGCACGGCCTTGTGTCGTCAGACCAGGCTACATGTTTCTAGTCATCTTGCGTCCAATGGCTGTGTTCCTGAGCCCAGGCGAGGCGCACGGCCTTGTGTCGTCAGACCAGGCTACATGTTTCTAGTCATCTTGCGTCCAATGGCTGTGTTCCTGAGCCCAGGCGAGGCGCACGGCCTTGTGTCGTCAGACCAGGCTACATGTTTCTAGTCATCTTGCGTCCAATGGCTGTGTTCCTGAGCCCAGGCGAGGCGCACGGCCTTGTGTCGTCAGACCAGGCTACATGTTTCTAGTCATCTTGCGTCCAATGGCTGTGTTCCTGAGCCCAGGCGAGGCGCACGGCCTTGTGTCGTCAGACCAGGCTACATGTTTCTAGTCATCTTGCGTCCAATGGCTGTGTTCCTGAGCCCAGGCGAGGCGCACGGCCTTGTGTCGTCAGACCAGGCTACATGTTTCTAGTCATCTTGCGTCCAATGGCTGTGTTCCTGAGCCCAGGCGAGGCGCACGGCCTTGTGTCGTCAGACCAGGCTACATGTTTCTAGTCATCTTGCGTCCAATGGCTGTGTTCCTGAGCCCAGGCGAGGCGCACGGCCTTGTGTCGTCAGACCAGGCTACATGTTTCTAGTCATCTTGCGTCCAATGGCTGTGTTCCTGAGCCCAGGCGAGGCGCACGGCCTTGTGTCGTCAGACCAGGCTACATGTTTCTAGTCATCTTGCGTCCAATGGCTGTGTTCCTGAGCCCAGGCGAGGCGCACGGCCTTGTGTCGTCAGACCAGGCTACATGTTTCTAGTCATCTTGCGTCCAATGGCTGTGTTCCTGAGCCCAGGCGAGGCGCACGGCCTTGTGTCGTCAGACCAGGCTACATGTTTCTAGTCATCTTGCGTCCAATGGCTGTGTTCCTGAGCCCAGGCGAGGCGCACGGCCTTGTGTCGTCAGACCAGGCTACATGTTTCTAGTCATCTTGCGTCCAATGGCTGTGTTCCTGAGCCCAGGCGAGGCGCACGGCCTTGTGTCGTCAGACCAGGCTACATGTTTCTAGTCATCTTGCGTCCAATGGCTGTGTTCCTGAGCCCAGGCGAGGCGCACGGCCTTGTGTCGTCAGACCAGGCTACATGTTTCTAGTCATCTTGCGTCCAATGGCTGTGTTCCTGAGCCCAGGCGAGGCGCACGGCCTTGTGTCGTCAGACCAGGCTACATGTTTCTAGTCATCTTGCGTCCAATGGCTGTGTTCCTGAGCCCAGGCGAGGCGCACGGCCTTGTGTCGTCAGACCAGGCTACATGTTTCTAGTCATCTTGCGTCCAATGGCTGTGTTCCTGAGCCCAGGCGAGGCGCACGGCCTTGTGTCGTCAGACCAGGCTACATGTTTCTAGTCATCTTGCGTCCAATGGCTGTGTTCCTGAGCCCAGGCGAGGCGCACGGCCTTGTGTCGTCAGACCAGGCTACATGTTTCTAGTCATCTTGCGTCCAATGGCTGTGTTCCTGAGCCCAGGCGAGGCGCACGGCCTTGTGTCGTCAGACCAGGCTACATGTTTCTAGTCATCTTGCGTCCAATGGCTGTGTTCCTGAGCCCAGGCGAGGCGCACGGCCTTGTGTCGTCAGACCAGGCTACATGTTTCTAGTCATCTTGCGTCCAATGGCTGTGTTCCTGAGCCCAGGCGAGGCGCACGGCCTTGTGTCGTCAGACCAGGCTACATGTTTCTAGTCATCTTGCGTCCAATGGCTGTGTTCCTGAGCCCAGGCGAGGCGCACGGCCTTGTGTCGTCAGACCAGGCTACATGTTTCTAGTCATCTTGCGTCCAATGGCTGTGTTCCTGAGCCCAGGCGAGGCGCACGGCCTTGTGTCGTCAGACCAGGCTACATGTTTCTAGTCATCTTGCGTCCAATGGCTGTGTTCCTGAGCCCAGGCGAGGCGCACGGCCTTGTGTCGTCAGACCAGGCTACATGTTTCTAGTCATCTTGCGTCCAATGGCTGTGTTCCTGAGCCCAGGCGAGGCGCACGGCCTTGTGTCGTCAGACCAGGCTACATGTTTCTAGTCATCTTGCGTCCAATGGCTGTGTTCCTGAGCCCAGGCGAGGCGCACGGCCTTGTGTCGTCAGACCAGGCTACATGTTTCTAGTCATCTTGCGTCCAATGGCTGTGTTCCTGAGCCCAGGCGAGGCGCACGGCCTTGTGTCGTCAGACCAGGCTACATGTTTCTAGTCATCTTGCGTCCAATGGCTGTGTTCCTGAGCCCAGGCGAGGCGCACGGCCTTGTGTCGTCAGACCAGGCTACATGTTTCTAGTCATCTTGCGTCCAATGGCTGTGTTCCTGAGCCCAGGCGAGGCGCACGGCCTTGTGTCGTCAGACCAGGCTACATGTTTCTAGTCATCTTGCGTCCAATGGCTGTGTTCCTGAGCCCAGGCGAGGCGCACGGCCTTGTGTCGTCAGACCAGGCTACATGTTTCTAGTCATCTTGCGTCCAATGGCTGTGTTCCTGAGCCCAGGCGAGGCGCACGGCCTTGTGTCGTCAGACCAGGCTACATGTTTCTAGTCATCTTGCGTCCAATGGCTGTGTTCCTGAGCCCAGGCGAGGCGCACGGCCTTGTGTCGTCAGACCAGGCTACATGTTTCTAGTCATCTTGCGTCCAATGGCTGTGTTCCTGAGCCCAGGCGAGGCGCACGGCCTTGTGTCGTCAGACCAGGCTACATGTTTCTAGTCATCTTGCGTCCAATGGCTGTGTTCCTGAGCCCAGGCGAGGCGCACGGCCTTGTGTCGTCAGACCAGGCTACATGTTTCTAGTCATCTTGCGTCCAATGGCTGTGTTCCTGAGCCCAGGCGAGGCGCACGGCCTTGTGTCGTCAGACCAGGCTACATGTTTCTAGTCATCTTGCGTCCAATGGCTGTGTTCCTGAGCCCAGGCGAGGCGCACGGCCTTGTGTCGTCAGACCAGGCTACATGTTTCTAGTCATCTTGCGTCCAATGGCTGTGTTCCTGAGCCCAGGCGAGGCGCACGGCCTTGTGTCGTCAGACCAGGCTACATGTTTCTAGTCATCTTGCGTCCAATGGCTGTGTTCCTGAGCCCAGGCGAGGCGCACGGCCTTGTGTCGTCAGACCAGGCTACATGTTTCTAGTCATCTTGCGTCCAATGGCTGTGTTCCTGAGCCCAGGCGAGGCGCACGGCCTTGTGTCGTCAGACCAGGCTACATGTTTCTAGTCATCTTGCGTCCAATGGCTGTGTTCCTGAGCCCAGGCGAGGCGCACGGCCTTGTGTCGTCAGACCAGGCTACATGTTTCTAGTCATCTTGCGTCCAATGGCTGTGTTCCTGAGCCCAGGCGAGGCGCACGGCCTTGTGTCGTCAGACCAGGCTACATGTTTCTAGTCATCTTGCGTCCAATGGCTGTGTTCCTGAGCCCAGGCGAGGCGCACGGCCTTGTGTCGTCAGACCAGGCTACATGTTTCTAGTCATCTTGCGTCCAATGGCTGTGTTCCTGAGCCCAGGCGAGGCGCACGGCCTTGTGTCGTCAGACCAGGCTACATGTTTCTAGTCATCTTGCGTCCAATGGCTGTGTTCCTGAGCCCAGGCGAGGCGCACGGCCTTGTGTCGTCAGACCAGGCTACATGTTTCTAGTCATCTTGCGTCCAATGGCTGTGTTCCTGAGCCCAGGCGAGGCGCACGGCCTTGTGTCGTCAGACCAGGCTACATGTTTCTAGTCATCTTGCGTCCAATGGCTGTGTTCCTGAGCCCAGGCGAGGCGCACGGCCTTGTGTCGTCAGACCAGGCTACATGTTTCTAGTCATCTTGCGTCCAATGGCTGTGTTCCTGAGCCCAGGCGAGGCGCACGGCCTTGTGTCGTCAGACCAGGCTACATGTTTCTAGTCATCTTGCGTCCAATGGCTGTGTTCCTGAGCCCAGGCGAGGCGCACGGCCTTGTGTCGTCAGACCAGGCTACATGTTTCTAGTCATCTTGCGTCCAATGGCTGTGTTCCTGAGCCCAGGCGAGGCGCACGGCCTTGTGTCGTCAGACCAGGCTACATGTTTCTAGTCATCTTGCGTCCAATGGCTGTGTTCCTGAGCCCAGGCGAGGCGCACGGCCTTGTGTCGTCAGACCAGGCTACATGTTTCTAGTCATCTTGCGTCCAATGGCTGTGTTCCTGAGCCCAGGCGAGGCGCACGGCCTTGTGTCGTCAGACCAGGCTACATGTTTCTAGTCATCTTGCGTCCAATGGCTGTGTTCCTGAGCCCAGGCGAGGCGCACGGCCTTGTGTCGTCAGACCAGGCTACATGTTTCTAGTCATCTTGCGTCCAATGGCTGTGTTCCTGAGCCCAGGCGAGGCGCACGGCCTTGTGTCGTCAGACCAGGCTACATGTTTCTAGTCATCTTGCGTCCAATGGCTGTGTTCCTGAGCCCAGGCGAGGCGCACGGCCTTGTGTCGTCAGACCAGGCTACATGTTTCTAGTCATCTTGCGTCCAATGGCTGTGTTCCTGAGCCCAGGCGAGGCGCACGGCCTTGTGTCGTCAGACCAGGCTACATGTTTCTAGTCATCTTGCGTCCAATGGCTGTGTTCCTGAGCCCAGGCGAGGCGCACGGCCTTGTGTCGTCAGACCAGGCTACATGTTTCTAGTCATCTTGCGTCCAATGGCTGTGTTCCTGAGCCCAGGCGAGGCGCACGGCCTTGTGTCGTCAGACCAGGCTACATGTTTCTAGTCATCTTGCGTCCAATGGCTGTGTTCCTGAGCCCAGGCGAGGCGCACGGCCTTGTGTCGTCAGACCAGGCTACATGTTTCTAGTCATCTTGCGTCCAATGGCTGTGTTCCTGAGCCCAGGCGAGGCGCACGGCCTTGTGTCGTCAGACCAGGCTACATGTTTCTAGTCATCTTGCGTCCAATGGCTGTGTTCCTGAGCCCAGGCGAGGCGCACGGCCTTGTGTCGTCAGACCAGGCTACATGTTTCTAGTCATCTTGCGTCCAATGGCTGTGTTCCTGAGCCCAGGCGAGGCGCACGGCCTTGTGTCGTCAGACCAGGCTACATGTTTCTAGTCATCTTGCGTCCAATGGCTGTGTTCCTGAGCCCAGGCGAGGCGCACGGCCTTGTGTCGTCAGACCAGGCTACATGTTTCTAGTCATCTTGCGTCCAATGGCTGTGTTCCTGAGCCCAGGCGAGGCGCACGGCCTTGTGTCGTCAGACCAGGCTACATGTTTCTAGTCATCTTGCGTCCAATGGCTGTGTTCCTGAGCCCAGGCGAGGCGCACGGCCTTGTGTCGTCAGACCAGGCTACATGTTTCTAGTCATCTTGCGTCCAATGGCTGTGTTCCTGAGCCCAGGCGAGGCGCACGGCCTTGTGTCGTCAGACCAGGCTACATGTTTCTAGTCATCTTGCGTCCAATGGCTGTGTTCCTGAGCCCAGGCGAGGCGCACGGCCTTGTGTCGTCAGACCAGGCTACATGTTTCTAGTCATCTTGCGTCCAATGGCTGTGTTCCTGAGCCCAGGCGAGGCGCACGGCCTTGTGTCGTCAGACCAGGCTACATGTTTCTAGTCATCTTGCGTCCAATGGCTGTGTTCCTGAGCCCAGGCGAGGCGCACGGCCTTGTGTCGTCAGACCAGGCTACATGTTTCTAGTCATCTTGCGTCCAATGGCTGTGTTCCTGAGCCCAGGCGAGGCGCACGGCCTTGTGTCGTCAGACCAGGCTACATGTTTCTAGTCATCTTGCGTCCAATGGCTGTGTTCCTGAGCCCAGGCGAGGCGCACGGCCTTGTGTCGTCAGACCAGGCTACATGTTTCTAGTCATCTTGCGTCCAATGGCTGTGTTCCTGAGCCCAGGCGAGGCGCACGGCCTTGTGTCGTCAGACCAGGCTACATGTTTCTAGTCATCTTGCGTCCAATGGCTGTGTTCCTGAGCCCAGGCGAGGCGCACGGCCTTGTGTCGTCAGACCAGGCTACATGTTTCTAGTCATCTTGCGTCCAATGGCTGTGTTCCTGAGCCCAGGCGAGGCGCACGGCCTTGTGTCGTCAGACCAGGCTACATGTTTCTAGTCATCTTGCGTCCAATGGCTGTGTTCCTGAGCCCAGGCGAGGCGCACGGCCTTGTGTCGTCAGACCAGGCTACATGTTTCTAGTCATCTTGCGTCCAATGGCTGTGTTCCTGAGCCCAGGCGAGGCGCACGGCCTTGTGTCGTCAGACCAGGCTACATGTTTCTAGTCATCTTGCGTCCAATGGCTGTGTTCCTGAGCCCAGGCGAGGCGCACGGCCTTGTGTCGTCAGACCAGGCTACATGTTTCTAGTCATCTTGCGTCCAATGGCTGTGTTCCTGAGCCCAGGCGAGGCGCACGGCCTTGTGTCGTCAGACCAGGCTACATGTTTCTAGTCATCTTGCGTCCAATGGCTGTGTTCCTGAGCCCAGGCGAGGCGCACGGCCTTGTGTCGTCAGACCAGGCTACATGTTTCTAGTCATCTTGCGTCCAATGGCTGTGTTCCTGAGCCCAGGCGAGGCGCACGGCCTTGTGTCGTCAGACCAGGCTACATGTTTCTAGTCATCTTGCGTCCAATGGCTGTGTTCCTGAGCCCAGGCGAGGCGCACGGCCTTGTGTCGTCAGACCAGGCTACATGTTTCTAGTCATCTTGCGTCCAATGGCTGTGTTCCTGAGCCCAGGCGAGGCGCACGGCCTTGTGTCGTCAGACCAGGCTACATGTTTCTAGTCATCTTGCGTCCAATGGCTGTGTTCCTGAGCCCAGGCGAGGCGCACGGCCTTGTGTCGTCAGACCAGGCTACATGTTTCTAGTCATCTTGCGTCCAATGGCTGTGTTCCTGAGCCCAGGCGAGGCGCACGGCCTTGTGTCGTCAGACCAGGCTACATGTTTCTAGTCATCTTGCGTCCAATGGCTGTGTTCCTGAGCCCAGGCGAGGCGCACGGCCTTGTGTCGTCAGACCAGGCTACATGTTTCTAGTCATCTTGCGTCCAATGGCTGTGTTCCTGAGCCCAGGCGAGGCGCACGGCCTTGTGTCGTCAGACCAGGCTACATGTTTCTAGTCATCTTGCGTCCAATGGCTGTGTTCCTGAGCCCAGGCGAGGCGCACGGCCTTGTGTCGTCAGACCAGGCTACATGTTTCTAGTCATCTTGCGTCCAATGGCTGTGTTCCTGAGCCCAGGCGAGGCGCACGGCCTTGTGTCGTCAGACCAGGCTACATGTTTCTAGTCATCTTGCGTCCAATGGCTGTGTTCCTGAGCCCAGGCGAGGCGCACGGCCTTGTGTCGTCAGACCAGGCTACATGTTTCTAGTCATCTTGCGTCCAATGGCTGTGTTCCTGAGCCCAGGCGAGGCGCACGGCCTTGTGTCGTCAGACCAGGCTACATGTTTCTAGTCATCTTGCGTCCAATGGCTGTGTTCCTGAGCCCAGGCGAGGCGCACGGCCTTGTGTCGTCAGACCAGGCTACATGTTTCTAGTCATCTTGCGTCCAATGGCTGTGTTCCTGAGCCCAGGCGAGGCGCACGGCCTTGTGTCGTCAGACCAGGCTACATGTTTCTAGTCATCTTGCGTCCAATGGCTGTGTTCCTGAGCCCAGGCGAGGCGCACGGCCTTGTGTCGTCAGACCAGGCTACATGTTTCTAGTCATCTTGCGTCCAATGGCTGTGTTCCTGAGCCCAGGCGAGGCGCACGGCCTTGTGTCGTCAGACCAGGCTACATGTTTCTAGTCATCTTGCGTCCAATGGCTGTGTTCCTGAGCCCAGGCGAGGCGCACGGCCTTGTGTCGTCAGACCAGGCTACATGTTTCTAGTCATCTTGCGTCCAATGGCTGTGTTCCTGAGCCCAGGCGAGGCGCACGGCCTTGTGTCGTCAGACCAGGCTACATGTTTCTAGTCATCTTGCGTCCAATGGCTGTGTTCCTGAGCCCAGGCGAGGCGCACGGCCTTGTGTCGTCAGACCAGGCTACATGTTTCTAGTCATCTTGCGTCCAATGGCTGTGTTCCTGAGCCCAGGCGAGGCGCACGGCCTTGTGTCGTCAGACCAGGCTACATGTTTCTAGTCATCTTGCGTCCAATGGCTGTGTTCCTGAGCCCAGGCGAGGCGCACGGCCTTGTGTCGTCAGACCAGGCTACATGTTTCTAGTCATCTTGCGTCCAATGGCTGTGTTCCTGAGCCCAGGCGAGGCGCACGGCCTTGTGTCGTCAGACCAGGCTACATGTTTCTAGTCATCTTGCGTCCAATGGCTGTGTTCCTGAGCCCAGGCGAGGCGCACGGCCTTGTGTCGTCAGACCAGGCTACATGTTTCTAGTCATCTTGCGTCCAATGGCTGTGTTCCTGAGCCCAGGCGAGGCGCACGGCCTTGTGTCGTCAGACCAGGCTACATGTTTCTAGTCATCTTGCGTCCAATGGCTGTGTTCCTGAGCCCAGGCGAGGCGCACGGCCTTGTGTCGTCAGACCAGGCTACATGTTTCTAGTCATCTTGCGTCCAATGGCTGTGTTCCTGAGCCCAGGCGAGGCGCACGGCCTTGTGTCGTCAGACCAGGCTACATGTTTCTAGTCATCTTGCGTCCAATGGCTGTGTTCCTGAGCCCAGGCGAGGCGCACGGCCTTGTGTCGTCAGACCAGGCTACATGTTTCTAGTCATCTTGCGTCCAATGGCTGTGTTCCTGAGCCCAGGCGAGGCGCACGGCCTTGTGTCGTCAGACCAGGCTACATGTTTCTAGTCATCTTGCGTCCAATGGCTGTGTTCCTGAGCCCAGGCGAGGCGCACGGCCTTGTGTCGTCAGACCAGGCTACATGTTTCTAGTCATCTTGCGTCCAATGGCTGTGTTCCTGAGCCCAGGCGAGGCGCACGGCCTTGTGTCGTCAGACCAGGCTACATGTTTCTAGTCATCTTGCGTCCAATGGCTGTGTTCCTGAGCCCAGGCGAGGCGCACGGCCTTGTGTCGTCAGACCAGGCTACATGTTTCTAGTCATCTTGCGTCCAATGGCTGTGTTCCTGAGCCCAGGCGAGGCGCACGGCCTTGTGTCGTCAGACCAGGCTACATGTTTCTAGTCATCTTGCGTCCAATGGCTGTGTTCCTGAGCCCAGGCGAGGCGCACGGCCTTGTGTCGTCAGACCAGGCTACATGTTTCTAGTCATCTTGCGTCCAATGGCTGTGTTCCTGAGCCCAGGCGAGGCGCACGGCCTTGTGTCGTCAGACCAGGCTACATGTTTCTAGTCATCTTGCGTCCAATGGCTGTGTTCCTGAGCCCAGGCGAGGCGCACGGCCTTGTGTCGTCAGACCAGGCTACATGTTTCTAGTCATCTTGCGTCCAATGGCTGTGTTCCTGAGCCCAGGCGAGGCGCACGGCCTTGTGTCGTCAGACCAGGCTACATGTTTCTAGTCATCTTGCGTCCAATGGCTGTGTTCCTGAGCCCAGGCGAGGCGCACGGCCTTGTGTCGTCAGACCAGGCTACATGTTTCTAGTCATCTTGCGTCCAATGGCTGTGTTCCTGAGCCCAGGCGAGGCGCACGGCCTTGTGTCGTCAGACCAGGCTACATGTTTCTAGTCATCTTGCGTCCAATGGCTGTGTTCCTGAGCCCAGGCGAGGCGCACGGCCTTGTGTCGTCAGACCAGGCTACATGTTTCTAGTCATCTTGCGTCCAATGGCTGTGTTCCTGAGCCCAGGCGAGGCGCACGGCCTTGTGTCGTCAGACCAGGCTACATGTTTCTAGTCATCTTGCGTCCAATGGCTGTGTTCCTGAGCCCAGGCGAGGCGCACGGCCTTGTGTCGTCAGACCAGGCTACATGTTTCTAGTCATCTTGCGTCCAATGGCTGTGTTCCTGAGCCCAGGCGAGGCGCACGGCCTTGTGTCGTCAGACCAGGCTACATGTTTCTAGTCATCTTGCGTCCAATGGCTGTGTTCCTGAGCCCAGGCGAGGCGCACGGCCTTGTGTCGTCAGACCAGGCTACATGTTTCTAGTCATCTTGCGTCCAATGGCTGTGTTCCTGAGCCCAGGCGAGGCGCACGGCCTTGTGTCGTCAGACCAGGCTACATGTTTCTAGTCATCTTGCGTCCAATGGCTGTGTTCCTGAGCCCAGGCGAGGCGCACGGCCTTGTGTCGTCAGACCAGGCTACATGTTTCTAGTCATCTTGCGTCCAATGGCTGTGTTCCTGAGCCCAGGCGAGGCGCACGGCCTTGTGTCGTCAGACCAGGCTACATGTTTCTAGTCATCTTGCGTCCAATGGCTGTGTTCCTGAGCCCAGGCGAGGCGCACGGCCTTGTGTCGTCAGACCAGGCTACATGTTTCTAGTCATCTTGCGTCCAATGGCTGTGTTCCTGAGCCCAGGCGAGGCGCACGGCCTTGTGTCGTCAGACCAGGCTACATGTTTCTAGTCATCTTGCGTCCAATGGCTGTGTTCCTGAGCCCAGGCGAGGCGCACGGCCTTGTGTCGTCAGACCAGGCTACATGTTTCTAGTCATCTTGCGTCCAATGGCTGTGTTCCTGAGCCCAGGCGAGGCGCACGGCCTTGTGTCGTCAGACCAGGCTACATGTTTCTAGTCATCTTGCGTCCAATGGCTGTGTTCCTGAGCCCAGGCGAGGCGCACGGCCTTGTGTCGTCAGACCAGGCTACATGTTTCTAGTCATCTTGCGTCCAATGGCTGTGTTCCTGAGCCCAGGCGAGGCGCACGGCCTTGTGTCGTCAGACCAGGCTACATGTTTCTAGTCATCTTGCGTCCAATGGCTGTGTTCCTGAGCCCAGGCGAGGCGCACGGCCTTGTGTCGTCAGACCAGGCTACATGTTTCTAGTCATCTTGCGTCCAATGGCTGTGTTCCTGAGCCCAGGCGAGGCGCACGGCCTTGTGTCGTCAGACCAGGCTACATGTTTCTAGTCATCTTGCGTCCAATGGCTGTGTTCCTGAGCCCAGGCGAGGCGCACGGCCTTGTGTCGTCAGACCAGGCTACATGTTTCTAGTCATCTTGCGTCCAATGGCTGTGTTCCTGAGCCCAGGCGAGGCGCACGGCCTTGTGTCGTCAGACCAGGCTACATGTTTCTAGTCATCTTGCGTCCAATGGCTGTGTTCCTGAGCCCAGGCGAGGCGCACGGCCTTGTGTCGTCAGACCAGGCTACATGTTTCTAGTCATCTTGCGTCCAATGGCTGTGTTCCTGAGCCCAGGCGAGGCGCACGGCCTTGTGTCGTCAGACCAGGCTACATGTTTCTAGTCATCTTGCGTCCAATGGCTGTGTTCCTGAGCCCAGGCGAGGCGCACGGCCTTGTGTCGTCAGACCAGGCTACATGTTTCTAGTCATCTTGCGTCCAATGGCTGTGTTCCTGAGCCCAGGCGAGGCGCACGGCCTTGTGTCGTCAGACCAGGCTACATGTTTCTAGTCATCTTGCGTCCAATGGCTGTGTTCCTGAGCCCAGGCGAGGCGCACGGCCTTGTGTCGTCAGACCAGGCTACATGTTTCTAGTCATCTTGCGTCCAATGGCTGTGTTCCTGAGCCCAGGCGAGGCGCACGGCCTTGTGTCGTCAGACCAGGCTACATGTTTCTAGTCATCTTGCGTCCAATGGCTGTGTTCCTGAGCCCAGGCGAGGCGCACGGCCTTGTGTCGTCAGACCAGGCTACATGTTTCTAGTCATCTTGCGTCCAATGGCTGTGTTCCTGAGCCCAGGCGAGGCGCACGGCCTTGTGTCGTCAGACCAGGCTACATGTTTCTAGTCATCTTGCGTCCAATGGCTGTGTTCCTGAGCCCAGGCGAGGCGCACGGCCTTGTGTCGTCAGACCAGGCTACATGTTTCTAGTCATCTTGCGTCCAATGGCTGTGTTCCTGAGCCCAGGCGAGGCGCACGGCCTTGTGTCGTCAGACCAGGCTACATGTTTCTAGTCATCTTGCGTCCAATGGCTGTGTTCCTGAGCCCAGGCGAGGCGCACGGCCTTGTGTCGTCAGACCAGGCTACATGTTTCTAGTCATCTTGCGTCCAATGGCTGTGTTCCTGAGCCCAGGCGAGGCGCACGGCCTTGTGTCGTCAGACCAGGCTACATGTTTCTAGTCATCTTGCGTCCAATGGCTGTGTTCCTGAGCCCAGGCGAGGCGCACGGCCTTGTGTCGTCAGACCAGGCTACATGTTTCTAGTCATCTTGCGTCCAATGGCTGTGTTCCTGAGCCCAGGCGAGGCGCACGGCCTTGTGTCGTCAGACCAGGCTACATGTTTCTAGTCATCTTGCGTCCAATGGCTGTGTTCCTGAGCCCAGGCGAGGCGCACGGCCTTGTGTCGTCAGACCAGGCTACATGTTTCTAGTCATCTTGCGTCCAATGGCTGTGTTCCTGAGCCCAGGCGAGGCGCACGGCCTTGTGTCGTCAGACCAGGCTACATGTTTCTAGTCATCTTGCGTCCAATGGCTGTGTTCCTGAGCCCAGGCGAGGCGCACGGCCTTGTGTCGTCAGACCAGGCTACATGTTTCTAGTCATCTTGCGTCCAATGGCTGTGTTCCTGAGCCCAGGCGAGGCGCACGGCCTTGTGTCGTCAGACCAGGCTACATGTTTCTAGTCATCTTGCGTCCAATGGCTGTGTTCCTGAGCCCAGGCGAGGCGCACGGCCTTGTGTCGTCAGACCAGGCTACATGTTTCTAGTCATCTTGCGTCCAATGGCTGTGTTCCTGAGCCCAGGCGAGGCGCACGGCCTTGTGTCGTCAGACCAGGCTACATGTTTCTAGTCATCTTGCGTCCAATGGCTGTGTTCCTGAGCCCAGGCGAGGCGCACGGCCTTGTGTCGTCAGACCAGGCTACATGTTTCTAGTCATCTTGCGTCCAATGGCTGTGTTCCTGAGCCCAGGCGAGGCGCACGGCCTTGTGTCGTCAGACCAGGCTACATGTTTCTAGTCATCTTGCGTCCAATGGCTGTGTTCCTGAGCCCAGGCGAGGCGCACGGCCTTGTGTCGTCAGACCAGGCTACATGTTTCTAGTCATCTTGCGTCCAATGGCTGTGTTCCTGAGCCCAGGCGAGGCGCACGGCCTTGTGTCGTCAGACCAGGCTACATGTTTCTAGTCATCTTGCGTCCAATGGCTGTGTTCCTGAGCCCAGGCGAGGCGCACGGCCTTGTGTCGTCAGACCAGGCTACATGTTTCTAGTCATCTTGCGTCCAATGGCTGTGTTCCTGAGCCCAGGCGAGGCGCACGGCCTTGTGTCGTCAGACCAGGCTACATGTTTCTAGTCATCTTGCGTCCAATGGCTGTGTTCCTGAGCCCAGGCGAGGCGCACGGCCTTGTGTCGTCAGACCAGGCTACATGTTTCTAGTCATCTTGCGTCCAATGGCTGTGTTCCTGAGCCCAGGCGAGGCGCACGGCCTTGTGTCGTCAGACCAGGCTACATGTTTCTAGTCATCTTGCGTCCAATGGCTGTGTTCCTGAGCCCAGGCGAGGCGCACGGCCTTGTGTCGTCAGACCAGGCTACATGTTTCTAGTCATCTTGCGTCCAATGGCTGTGTTCCTGAGCCCAGGCGAGGCGCACGGCCTTGTGTCGTCAGACCAGGCTACATGTTTCTAGTCATCTTGCGTCCAATGGCTGTGTTCCTGAGCCCAGGCGAGGCGCACGGCCTTGTGTCGTCAGACCAGGCTACATGTTTCTAGTCATCTTGCGTCCAATGGCTGTGTTCCTGAGCCCAGGCGAGGCGCACGGCCTTGTGTCGTCAGACCAGGCTACATGTTTCTAGTCATCTTGCGTCCAATGGCTGTGTTCCTGAGCCCAGGCGAGGCGCACGGCCTTGTGTCGTCAGACCAGGCTACATGTTTCTAGTCATCTTGCGTCCAATGGCTGTGTTCCTGAGCCCAGGCGAGGCGCACGGCCTTGTGTCGTCAGACCAGGCTACATGTTTCTAGTCATCTTGCGTCCAATGGCTGTGTTCCTGAGCCCAGGCGAGGCGCACGGCCTTGTGTCGTCAGACCAGGCTACATGTTTCTAGTCATCTTGCGTCCAATGGCTGTGTTCCTGAGCCCAGGCGAGGCGCACGGCCTTGTGTCGTCAGACCAGGCTACATGTTTCTAGTCATCTTGCGTCCAATGGCTGTGTTCCTGAGCCCAGGCGAGGCGCACGGCCTTGTGTCGTCAGACCAGGCTACATGTTTCTAGTCATCTTGCGTCCAATGGCTGTGTTCCTGAGCCCAGGCGAGGCGCACGGCCTTGTGTCGTCAGACCAGGCTACATGTTTCTAGTCATCTTGCGTCCAATGGCTGTGTTCCTGAGCCCAGGCGAGGCGCACGGCCTTGTGTCGTCAGACCAGGCTACATGTTTCTAGTCATCTTGCGTCCAATGGCTGTGTTCCTGAGCCCAGGCGAGGCGCACGGCCTTGTGTCGTCAGACCAGGCTACATGTTTCTAGTCATCTTGCGTCCAATGGCTGTGTTCCTGAGCCCAGGCGAGGCGCACGGCCTTGTGTCGTCAGACCAGGCTACATGTTTCTAGTCATCTTGCGTCCAATGGCTGTGTTCCTGAGCCCAGGCGAGGCGCACGGCCTTGTGTCGTCAGACCAGGCTACATGTTTCTAGTCATCTTGCGTCCAATGGCTGTGTTCCTGAGCCCAGGCGAGGCGCACGGCCTTGTGTCGTCAGACCAGGCTACATGTTTCTAGTCATCTTGCGTCCAATGGCTGTGTTCCTGAGCCCAGGCGAGGCGCACGGCCTTGTGTCGTCAGACCAGGCTACATGTTTCTAGTCATCTTGCGTCCAATGGCTGTGTTCCTGAGCCCAGGCGAGGCGCACGGCCTTGTGTCGTCAGACCAGGCTACATGTTTCTAGTCATCTTGCGTCCAATGGCTGTGTTCCTGAGCCCAGGCGAGGCGCACGGCCTTGTGTCGTCAGACCAGGCTACATGTTTCTAGTCATCTTGCGTCCAATGGCTGTGTTCCTGAGCCCAGGCGAGGCGCACGGCCTTGTGTCGTCAGACCAGGCTACATGTTTCTAGTCATCTTGCGTCCAATGGCTGTGTTCCTGAGCCCAGGCGAGGCGCACGGCCTTGTGTCGTCAGACCAGGCTACATGTTTCTAGTCATCTTGCGTCCAATGGCTGTGTTCCTGAGCCCAGGCGAGGCGCACGGCCTTGTGTCGTCAGACCAGGCTACATGTTTCTAGTCATCTTGCGTCCAATGGCTGTGTTCCTGAGCCCAGGCGAGGCGCACGGCCTTGTGTCGTCAGACCAGGCTACATGTTTCTAGTCATCTTGCGTCCAATGGCTGTGTTCCTGAGCCCAGGCGAGGCGCACGGCCTTGTGTCGTCAGACCAGGCTACATGTTTCTAGTCATCTTGCGTCCAATGGCTGTGTTCCTGAGCCCAGGCGAGGCGCACGGCCTTGTGTCGTCAGACCAGGCTACATGTTTCTAGTCATCTTGCGTCCAATGGCTGTGTTCCTGAGCCCAGGCGAGGCGCACGGCCTTGTGTCGTCAGACCAGGCTACATGTTTCTAGTCATCTTGCGTCCAATGGCTGTGTTCCTGAGCCCAGGCGAGGCGCACGGCCTTGTGTCGTCAGACCAGGCTACATGTTTCTAGTCATCTTGCGTCCAATGGCTGTGTTCCTGAGCCCAGGCGAGGCGCACGGCCTTGTGTCGTCAGACCAGGCTACATGTTTCTAGTCATCTTGCGTCCAATGGCTGTGTTCCTGAGCCCAGGCGAGGCGCACGGCCTTGTGTCGTCAGACCAGGCTACATGTTTCTAGTCATCTTGCGTCCAATGGCTGTGTTCCTGAGCCCAGGCGAGGCGCACGGCCTTGTGTCGTCAGACCAGGCTACATGTTTCTAGTCATCTTGCGTCCAATGGCTGTGTTCCTGAGCCCAGGCGAGGCGCACGGCCTTGTGTCGTCAGACCAGGCTACATGTTTCTAGTCATCTTGCGTCCAATGGCTGTGTTCCTGAGCCCAGGCGAGGCGCACGGCCTTGTGTCGTCAGACCAGGCTACATGTTTCTAGTCATCTTGCGTCCAATGGCTGTGTTCCTGAGCCCAGGCGAGGCGCACGGCCTTGTGTCGTCAGACCAGGCTACATGTTTCTAGTCATCTTGCGTCCAATGGCTGTGTTCCTGAGCCCAGGCGAGGCGCACGGCCTTGTGTCGTCAGACCAGGCTACATGTTTCTAGTCATCTTGCGTCCAATGGCTGTGTTCCTGAGCCCAGGCGAGGCGCACGGCCTTGTGTCGTCAGACCAGGCTACATGTTTCTAGTCATCTTGCGTCCAATGGCTGTGTTCCTGAGCCCAGGCGAGGCGCACGGCCTTGTGTCGTCAGACCAGGCTACATGTTTCTAGTCATCTTGCGTCCAATGGCTGTGTTCCTGAGCCCAGGCGAGGCGCACGGCCTTGTGTCGTCAGACCAGGCTACATGTTTCTAGTCATCTTGCGTCCAATGGCTGTGTTCCTGAGCCCAGGCGAGGCGCACGGCCTTGTGTCGTCAGACCAGGCTACATGTTTCTAGTCATCTTGCGTCCAATGGCTGTGTTCCTGAGCCCAGGCGAGGCGCACGGCCTTGTGTCGTCAGACCAGGCTACATGTTTCTAGTCATCTTGCGTCCAATGGCTGTGTTCCTGAGCCCAGGCGAGGCGCACGGCCTTGTGTCGTCAGACCAGGCTACATGTTTCTAGTCATCTTGCGTCCAATGGCTGTGTTCCTGAGCCCAGGCGAGGCGCACGGCCTTGTGTCGTCAGACCAGGCTACATGTTTCTAGTCATCTTGCGTCCAATGGCTGTGTTCCTGAGCCCAGGCGAGGCGCACGGCCTTGTGTCGTCAGACCAGGCTACATGTTTCTAGTCATCTTGCGTCCAATGGCTGTGTTCCTGAGCCCAGGCGAGGCGCACGGCCTTGTGTCGTCAGACCAGGCTACATGTTTCTAGTCATCTTGCGTCCAATGGCTGTGTTCCTGAGCCCAGGCGAGGCGCACGGCCTTGTGTCGTCAGACCAGGCTACATGTTTCTAGTCATCTTGCGTCCAATGGCTGTGTTCCTGAGCCCAGGCGAGGCGCACGGCCTTGTGTCGTCAGACCAGGCTACATGTTTCTAGTCATCTTGCGTCCAATGGCTGTGTTCCTGAGCCCAGGCGAGGCGCACGGCCTTGTGTCGTCAGACCAGGCTACATGTTTCTAGTCATCTTGCGTCCAATGGCTGTGTTCCTGAGCCCAGGCGAGGCGCACGGCCTTGTGTCGTCAGACCAGGCTACATGTTTCTAGTCATCTTGCGTCCAATGGCTGTGTTCCTGAGCCCAGGCGAGGCGCACGGCCTTGTGTCGTCAGACCAGGCTACATGTTTCTAGTCATCTTGCGTCCAATGGCTGTGTTCCTGAGCCCAGGCGAGGCGCACGGCCTTGTGTCGTCAGACCAGGCTACATGTTTCTAGTCATCTTGCGTCCAATGGCTGTGTTCCTGAGCCCAGGCGAGGCGCACGGCCTTGTGTCGTCAGACCAGGCTACATGTTTCTAGTCATCTTGCGTCCAATGGCTGTGTTCCTGAGCCCAGGCGAGGCGCACGGCCTTGTGTCGTCAGACCAGGCTACATGTTTCTAGTCATCTTGCGTCCAATGGCTGTGTTCCTGAGCCCAGGCGAGGCGCACGGCCTTGTGTCGTCAGACCAGGCTACATGTTTCTAGTCATCTTGCGTCCAATGGCTGTGTTCCTGAGCCCAGGCGAGGCGCACGGCCTTGTGTCGTCAGACCAGGCTACATGTTTCTAGTCATCTTGCGTCCAATGGCTGTGTTCCTGAGCCCAGGCGAGGCGCACGGCCTTGTGTCGTCAGACCAGGCTACATGTTTCTAGTCATCTTGCGTCCAATGGCTGTGTTCCTGAGCCCAGGCGAGGCGCACGGCCTTGTGTCGTCAGACCAGGCTACATGTTTCTAGTCATCTTGCGTCCAATGGCTGTGTTCCTGAGCCCAGGCGAGGCGCACGGCCTTGTGTCGTCAGACCATGCTTGATGAATTTCTTGATCAATGTGAAATTTGCTTGATATCTACTGTCCAAGGTAAATATAAGAATTTGTACTCCAGCTTTTCCCCATCAATTGAATAATCTTCATTCATTGCAAAGGCATTCATTGTACCTCAGTTTTGTCTTCCGAAAGCAAATTTTTAATCCCATTTCTTTACCCTTGTCAGCAAGTTCCTGGATCATACTTGTAGCGCTGAAGTATTATTTCAAAGACCTCTGAAGGGTTCTTTGAAATATTTTTTCTTTTCAAAAATAAAACGCTAATAAAACCGGATCGAAATCGGGTCAAGAATACCTTGACCCGTCCCGTTTGACCCGCAGGAAATTGTTTACTCGATGAACCGGTGACCCGTGAACCGTGACTCGTTTCCATCTCTGGTGGTAGGTTTTGCCTCATTCCGTGTATTTCTTGATGGTGTATCATCTTCTGAGTCCAGCTGTGTACATCGAGGTTCCAAAAAATAAAATTGAAATCGCATGGAATGCATTCCACATTTCCTAAACCATTTATCGGATACTCAAGAGACGCAAGTAGCGTACTAAATCAGTTTATTTTTGCGGCGTAGTAAGTACAAAGATTCGCCAAGCTTGCCAGAGAAGTCATGCATTCATCGGCCGCTCTTCTATGGAATAGTATTAGAAGAATTGCCCCATACACGAACTTTAAAGGGACTGCCATTAGGGAAACAGTCGAAATCCTATCCAGCAAACTAGCGTGCAATGATATAGTTTCTACTGAACTACCAAGAGCTTGTCATGCGTTATTAAAAGATGGAAATACATCGCGGCACACAGGATAGTTGCGTGGTGAAAATTCGTGTAATACGCTCGTGATGTCACCCGCGTTATTTTCAAAAATCATCTTTGTTCTTTACGTGTTCCAATTCCCTGCATTTTTATGTCTACCATTGCCTTGTGAAAGCCTCCCAGTGGAGTGCAAAAGCTTGGCGAATGTTTTTACTTACTACGCCGCAAAACTAAATGGATTTAATACGCTATTTGCGTCTCTTGAGTATTCACAGTGTGGGGTATTTATAATTACGTTACCATTTATCGAAATCTTTTCACTGGAATAGAATTGTTTTCACTTTATTTGCACTAATTTTCAGCGTTCGGGGTAAAAACCGTAAAACGTTGTTCTCTACATTTCCCTGACAATGATTCTGAGCTATATTTAAGAAGAACATTTTATCATAAAAACAAAAGAGCAGCCAATTGCTTTGATACTTTGCCGCCTAAATAGCAAACAGTTACGTAACTTCATTTAAATAAAATTTGCCTGCGTTCATTTAACAGCACTTCAGCGGAAACGAAAAAAATAGCCATATGATTGTTACAATGAATCTGGTTTGAAACTGCAAACTTTTACATTAAGTTTGAAACGTGAGTGCATGTTTGATATAAAACAAATAAGATCACGAAGAAATGAAACCAAATGGGTTATGAAGTCCATTCCAAAAGATAATGAATTCTAGAGAGAGTACAATGAGTTTTTTTTTACTATAGTTCAGAGCTAAAGTAAAATAGAATGAACTAAGATGATACTGCTTCGTTGTTGAACATGATATCTCTAAGATGATATATTTCCGAATTAATCTTTTGTTTTCTTTTCCACGACATGATCCCGACTTGCGACGAGGCCAGTTTTTTAAGACTCCTTAAATATTTGTAATCCCTTTCCACCGTTTCTTTCGAACGTTTACTTTCGACATTTGCCGGATTCTAAGAAACCATGCCCTTTGGCGAATTTCCGGACGCTAATAATATTTGAAGAAAGGGATAGCTTTCAGACCACAGATTATGTTTGTCACGGTATTACTTAAGTTTCTTCCTTTTATTAAAGGTTGCATGAGACGCCGCGTAGGACACGGTTCGTGCTTCTTTCCGTCTTTCTTTAACGATATCTTAAAATGCTTTGCCAAATGCCGTCAGATAATTCAATCGTCTTGGTATGAACTCTATTAAATGTCGGTAAGTGGCTTGGGGTATATTATTTCAAATGCGATAGATTGCACCGTCCAGCTCTTGAAAATTTGATGGTAGAGGATACACCTGTCTGATGCCCCATTTCGACTCCATCCTACAAATGCTGCATTTGATTGATATTAAATGTCGGTAAGTAGCTTGCGGTATATAACAAGAAGGATAAAAAGGCAGCTGTCTAAGCATGTAGAAAACTACCCAAAACGTACAATTAGAATTTTACTACTAAAAGGCATTAGGTAAAAACAAGATCTTTCGCAACAGGCGCCCTGTGCGTCATCAGGTTAAAAGAACTGGCGCTAGGAGAACACACACACTTAATATATAGATAGTCCCGAAGACAACAGCGATCCCGGTGAGTGACATAATATACGCGTCACAACTCGGTTACAGCGAGAAACAAAGCAAAGAAAGAAAACACCAAATAGATTACAAATACATATTCACCGAAGTGAAAAATAAGCACAGGGTCCGTTATCAACACCCGCAGTAGGGTACTTCGCACGACATAAAAAATTAAATAAGCGAATCCACGGTGCATGTACATGTGCAGGTAAGTCATCGTTACAGCATACGTCCTTAAAAACGTCAATATACAAACTTTCGGCGAAGAGAGTCATATACCTACCTCTGGTCTTAAGTAATAAATAAGTCTCAGACCAAGAGGGCAGATGAGTTCCAGACTTAACCAGGCGTGCAAGGGCAGTAGTAGTAGATCCAGTCTTTACAGTGTACTGATGTTCCGTCACTCTAACTCCTAAATTACGAAGAGTGGATCCTATGTACCATGAATTAGGAGCAGCAGCAACGTCGGTCTTCAAGGGCACACAGTACACGCCCCACTGTTCTTAAATGGGTTTGGGCTCACGATCCTTCCTAAGCATGCTCCGAAGGTTAGAGGCCACATCACCCAAATATTTTTTGTGTTTTTTACACACTCTCCGTAATGCATTTGCAACCGGTGGAAAGAAAGACATTGATCCCACATAAGTAATCTGCTGGCGCTGAACAAACAACGAAGACGAATTACTTCTCCTATGCCGAGCACGCAACTTTTTCACAATACCAACACCATACCCATGTTCCATCACAATGGTTTTAATAAAAAGAAGTTCTTTATTCCGAGCAGCAATGCACGAGGAATGGGTATACGCTCTATTCACCAAAGCCCGAATAGCTGCAAGTTTATATCTAGCCGGGTGGAAAGAGGCGTGTGGAATGATATCAAAAGAAAATAAGAAAATCCACGGTGCACATGTACATGCACCGTGGATTCGCTTATTTAATTTTTTATGTCGTGCGAAGTACTCTACTGTGGGTGTTGATAACGGACCCTGTGCTTATTTTTCACTTCGGTGAATATGTATTTGTAATCTATTTGGTGTTTTCTTTCTTTGCTTTGTTTCTCGCTGTAACCGAGTTGTGACGCGTATATAATGTCACTCACCGGGATCGCTGTTGTCTTCGGGACTATCTATATATTAAGTGTGTGTGTTCTCCTAGCGCCAGTTTTTTTAACCTGATGACGCACAGGGCGCCTGTTGCGAAAGATCTTGTTTTTACCTAATATGCCTTTTAGTAGTAAAATTCTAATTGTACGTTTTGGGTAGTTTTCTACATGCTTAGACAGCTGCCTTTTTATTCTTCTTGATATTTTTAGCATGTAACTTTTATGATTGGCGGTATATAACTTCAAATGCGATAGATTGCACCGTCCAACTTTTGAAAATTTGATGGTAGCGGATCCAGCTATCTGACACCTCCTTTCGACTCCATTCTACAAATGCTCCATTAAATTGTGTGACGTACCTTCCAGCAGGACGCACACGACATAAAGGCAGATAGGAATCAGAATAAACGTCTGCGTAGCTCAGTTGGTAGAGCGACTTGTTCCGGAATAAGCGGACGCGGGTTCGAATCCTGGCGTGGACAGAAATGGCGGAGAAATTTACTTCGTTATAATGATGCCCGAACTATCCGGATGACCCGACCGTTCAAAATCTCGCAATGGTGTGATGTTCTTTCCACACCGCGAGATAGGAAAAATAAGAGAATCCCTTCTCCAGCGCTTCGAAAAATAAATGTGTGTGACGTTGCATTCCACACACTAGATTGACTGGGAGTTCTCAAGTGCACGTTCTACAGTGGATGGCTGCCTGCAACGATTCATGGTCACGGCTGACCCGTGGGCCATGCCCCCGGCCCTCTTTGGGGGGGAAGATGTGACGTACCTGCCAGCAGGACGCACACGACATAAAGGCAGATAGGAATCAGAATAAACGTCTGCGTAGCTCAGTTGGTAGAGCGACTTGTTCCGGAATAAGCGGACGCGGGTTCGAATCCCGGCGTAGACCAAAAATGACGAAGAAATTTACTTCGTTATAATTGATATTGCTTTATTTAGTGGACTCTATTAAATGTCAGTAAGTAACTTGGGTTAAATTAGCCCAAATGCAATGAATTGCACCCTCCAGCTGTTGAAAATTTGATGGTAGCGGATACAACTGTCTGACGCCCCATTTCGACTCCATCCTACAAAGGTCCCTTTCGATTGATACTGCTTGAATTCGTCTTGGTATGGACTCTATTAAATGTCGGCTTGGGATATAATAAGCCAAATGCATTAGATTGCACCGTCCAGCTCTTGAAAATTTGCTGGGAGCGAATCTAGCTGTCTGACGCCTGCTTTCGACCCATCCTACAAATCCTACATTGGATTGATACTGCTTGAATTCGTTTTGGTATTTACTCTATTAAATGTCGGGAAGTTGCTTGGGGTATATTAAGCCAAATGCGATAGATTGCACCTTCCAGCTCTTGAAACTTTGATGGTAGCGGATCCAGCTGTGTAATGCCCTTTTCGACTTCATGTTACAAATGCTTCATTGGATTGAGATGCGGTAATTGAGGAGGTCAATTCAGCAGGGAAAATCTCCGTGATGCTCCTCAAACCACTCACCTTGTATGTGAGCATTATGATATGGAGCATTGTCCTGCTGGAAATAAATATCTCTATTGGGAAAAGCCAGCAACATAACTAGGTCGGAAACGATATTTAAACACCTTTGGACGGTCATATGTTGCTCTATACGAATCAAAGGTCCCTAACACACCCACAAAAACATGTCTATTATAATGTTGCCTCCGCCAGCTTGAAGTGTAGTGACGGTGAAAGATGGGTTCATGCTTTTGTGCTGCTGTCCCCCATATCCTCACCATTCCATCTGCATAGTGTAGTTTAAAACGTGATTCGTCAGACCACATTGACCTTTTCAACTCATTTACTGTCCAATTCTTGTGTTCTTGGTGGAATTGGAAGCATTTCTTCTTATTCGGCGCAATTGGCAATGGCTCACGAATAATAAAACTTCTGCTGATATTTCACAAACCGTAGACAATTTCGCATTTTCAATGTCATATTCGTGTGCAGCACCTCGAAATCTACACTGCTGGTCACCCAAAATGCAACGCCAAGAAGGAAGCATCGGATTGCCCTGAAATTCGCAGCAAGCGTCGCCCGCAAGAGGACATGCAAGCATTGCAGGGCATATGCAAATCATGTGCGCCCGGCACGCCACCGAGAAGCACTATTAGAAGGGTGCACAGAAGGCGGGGTGTAAGTAGTGGAAGTGTGTTGTGCTGCCGGACCTGTGCGTGGGAACCTTCCTGATGCCTCGTCGCAGAATACGGCCGTCATTCCAGCACGTTTCGGATTTCGACAGAGGACGAATAATGGCTTATCGCGACAGCGGTTTATCGTACCGAGACATCGACGCCCGTGTGGGACGACATCCAGCCACAGTGAGGCGAGTATGGATTCGGTGGGTGCAGGAGGGACGGACGGACTGAGGTGAGCGATTGCCGCAGTCGCGGTACACCACCTAATGACAAGACCGGCATGTTGTGCGGTGGGCATTGACGGCTCGCACCGCCACATCACGAACGTTAGCGCAGGAATTAGGGTGTGTTGCGCAACAACCTGTGTCAGCACGTACCGTTCAACGTCATCTGCAGGAGCGGGGACTTGTCGCACGGCGCCCATTTCTCCGATTACCATTGACGTTACACCACCGTCGAGTGCGGCGGCAGTGGGCCTTTGAACGCCGCACCTGGACTACGGAAGGCACGACATTGTCTTCTCCGACGAATCCGGCTCCTGCCTACAACCCCACGATGGTCGGATCAGCGTGTGGCGGCACCGAGGTGAGAAACTGTATGACGCCTGCATTATGCATCGCCATACCGGTCCGTAGCCTGACATTATGGTTTGGGGCGCAATTGGGTATGACACCCTAACATCTCTAGTACGCATCGCCGGTACACTCAACAGCCACCGCTACATCTCCGACGTTTTGGAGCCTGTAGTCCTCCCTTACCTGCAGGACCTACCAACGGCCACGTTTCAACAGGAAAATGCGCGCCCGCACGTGGCACGCATCGTGCAACAATTCTTCACGGCCCACCAGCTGTCACTGCTGCCGTGGCCGCCTGTTCTCCCGATATGTCGCCCATCGAACACGTATCCCGGCAAGCACTACCTGCGGCTACGCCTGATGAACTGTGGCAATGTATGGAAGAAGCCTGGACCGACATACTCCAAGCCCACATCCAAAGCCTCTTTCGTTCGATGCCGTAGCGTGTAGCGGCCGTTATTGCCAGCCATGGGGGCCACACGAACTATTGATATCTGCGTGTTCCGCAAGTCGCACGGGCCTGTAAGCTCAATCGTTTCATCTTTGTATCTGTTGTTATGTGTCCAGTAAATCTGGCTTTGCTATCTCGTGTCCTTCTTGGTGTTGCATTTTGGGTGGCCAGCAGTGTATAAGAAATTAGTAATTTAATCTTGAGGGAAAGCCTTCTAAAACTTTGTTGTCCAGTGTTATGATGTAAATATCACGAGGCATTTGCTGTTGAACATAAGTTTTAAATTTCATAAAAAATGTGACAGTAGTAGCTCTACAGCTGTATTTTCAATTCCTATTATAATCAAAATATCGCGAATTGCTTCTTCTGGGCATAAGTTTTAAATGCCATTAAAATGTTACAGTCGGAGCACTGCGGTTGTGCTTCCAATTCCTATTACATGGTGTTTCACTAGATAGCCCCCTTCCCCAATAATTAGTTCTATTTTGCAACACACTCTACTTAGATACATGAAATGTGAGCGAAAGTCAAATAAGAGCGGTAAACATTCGTGCAGTGAAAACTCAAAAGCTAAAGACAACACCTTCAATACACGATAAAAACTTATGAAAGGGAAAAACCCTTTACAAGTCAGGTAAAACTTTACTAAAAGTTATATTCACTGCTGGCCACCCAAAATGCAACACCAAGAAGGACACGAGATAGCAAAGCCAGATTTACTGGACACATAACAACAGATACAAAGATGAAACGATTGAGCTTACAGACCCGTGCGACTTGCGGAACACGCAGACATAAATAGTTCGTGTGGCCTCCATGGCTGGCAATAACGGCCGCTACACGCCGCGGCATCGAACGAAAGAACATGTCGGTCCAGGCTGCTTCCACACAGGTACATTTCGCCAGCTCCCACACGTTTCCACAGTTCATCAGGCGTAGCCGCGGGTAATGCTTGCCGGGCCACTTAGTTGCCGATCAGCTACCAGACGCGTTCGATGGGCGACATATCGGGAGAACAGGCGGGCCACGGCAGCAGTGACACCTTGTGGGCAATGAAGAAATGTTGCACAATGCGTGCTACGTGCGAGCGCTCATTATCCTGTTGAAACGTGGCCGCTGGCAGCTCCTGCAGGTAAGGGAGGACTACAGGCTCCAAAACGTCGGAGATGTAGTGGCGGCTGTTGAGTGTACCAGCGATGCCTACCAGAGGGGTGCGGGTGTCATATCCAATTGCGCCCCAAACCATAATGTCAGGCGATGGACCGGTATGGCGATGCATAATGCAGGCGTCATACAGTCTCTCGCCGCGGTGCCTCCACACGCGGATCCGACCATCCCGGTGTTGCAGGCAGAAGCGGGTTTCGTCGGAGAAGACAATGTCGTGCACTTCCGTAGTCCAGGTGCGGCGTTCAAGGCCCACTGCCGCCGCACTCGCCGGTGGTGTAACGTCAATGGTAATCGGAGCAATGGGCGCCGTGCGACACGTCCCCGCTCCTGCAGACGACGTCAAACGGTACGTGCATGCTGACACAGGTTGTTGCGCAACACACCCTAATTCCTGCGCTAACGTTCGTGATGTGGCGGTGTGAGCCGTCAATGCACGCCGCACAGCATGCCGGTCCTGTCGTTAGGTGGTGTGCCGCGGCTGCGGCAATCGCTCACGTCAGTCCGTCCGTCCCTCTTGCACCCACCGAATCCACACTCGTCTCACTGTGGCTGAGTGTCGTCCCGCACTGGCGCCGATGTCTCGGTATGATAAACCGCTGTCGTGATAAGCCAATATTCGTCCTTTGTCGAACTCCGAAATGTGTGGAATGACTGCCGTGTTCTGCGACGAGGCATCAGGAAGCTTCCCACGCACAGGTCCGGCAGCACAACACACTTCCATTACTTACACCCCATCTTCTGTGCACCCTTCTTATAGTGTTTCTCGGAGGCGTGTCGGGCGCACATGATTTGCATGTCCTCTCGCGGGCGATGCATGCTGCGAATTTTAGACCAATCGGATGCTTCCTTCTTGGTGTTGCATTTTGGGTGGCCAGCAGTGTATTTACAGATAAAAAAGTTAGATCTTTTGGGATAACAATATCCCATCATCAGACTACAATAGTATGTGCTAGTGTGCCCTACATATATATATATATATATATATATATATATATCTGAGAAAAGAAGATGGTTCTATAACAAGAAATAGAGGCGAAATTTTGACAAGAGTGAAAGATTTCTACTCCAAATTATATGAAAGGGATGATACATGTTCTCCAGACATCATGAAAGGTACCAGAGTTCTTCCAGTCCTCCCAGCAGAAGTTGCTCATGCGATCAAGAACATGAAGCGGGGGAAAGCTCCAGGAGAAGATGGAATTACTATAGACATCATACAAGAAGCAAGTGGAGAAATTGAAACAGTACTCGCCCAAATTTTCACTCGATGCCTTAATGAAGGGAAGATTCCTGAGGATTGGAACAATGCTACAATGATCCTGCTACATAAAAAAGGTGACATTGAGGATCTCAGGAACTACAGACCTATCAGCCTCCTATCAGTGGTTTATAAAATCTTCACTAAAGTTCTTTCACACCGCTTGAAGGTAACACTGGACATGGCTCAACCGAGAGAACAAGCTGGATTCAGGAGTGGCTACAGCACAATAGATCATATCCACGTACTGAGAGAACTAATTGAAAGAGCGAGGGAATATGAACTTCCATTGTGCATGGCTTTTATCGATTATGAAAAAGCCTTTGATTCGGTGAAACCATCAGCAGTTACCGCGGCTCTGAAATCCTGCGGTATTGAAGATGCATACATTAATATTATTAATAACATCTATGAAAATGCAAGTGCAAAGATTCGGTTGTTTGAAAATACAACACACATAAAAATTGGAAAGGGAGTGAGACAAGGTGACACCATATCTCCGAAGCTCTTTAATGCCACATTGGAAAATGTCTTTCAATCACTGAACTGGGAAAACAAAGGGATAAAGATTAATGGAGATTATCTAACCCACCTTCGTTTTGCTGATGACGTAGTCATTTTTGCAACTACCCCATCAGAGCTGCAGAGTATGATCCAGGAACTTGCTGACAAGAGTAAAGAAGTGGGATTAAAAATGAACTTTCAGAAGACAAAAGTGATGTTCAATGCTTTTACAAGAAATGAAGATTTATCGATTGATGGAGAAAAACTGGAGATAACAGATATGTATGTTTATCTTGGACAGCAGATATCAAGTGAGGGTCACATTGATGAAGAAATTAATCGGCGTACAAAACTTACCTGGAGAGCTATTGGAAGAAACAGCATAATTTTCAAGAGCAATATGCCATTATGTCTTAAAAGAAAAGTGTTTGATCAATGCATCCTTCCAGTGCTTACGTATGGTGCAGAGACGTGGACCTTAACTAAAAGAGACATACAAAGGCTGCAGACAACTCAAAGTAGCATGGAGAGGTGCATGCTTGGTATAACCAGGAGAGATAAGAAGAGGAACTCGTGGATCCGAAAAATGACGAGAGTGGAAGACATCATGATCAGAGTTAAATCCCTGAAATGGCAATGGGCTGGACATACTGCCAGAAGGACAGACCATAGATGGACAGCCGAAATTTTAGATTGGATTCCAAGGGACAGGGAAAAGACCCAGAAAAAGACCACATGGGAGATGGGTGGATGAAATTCGTAAATATGCGGGAGTGACATGGAGGAGACTGGCACAAGACAGACCGTTGTGGAGGAAACTTGGGGAGACCTTCGTCCAGCAGTGGATTGATAATGGTTGACAATGATGATGATGATGATATATATATATATATATATATACATATATATATATTGTCTAAGAACTTCCATGACGTAGGTCCGGGATGAGCACTCTTCAAAATCGGACCTACGTCATGGAAGTTCTTAGACAATGCATATATAAAAAAATATCGCGAGGGGCTTGCTGCTGTTCATAAACTTTAAATTTCGGTCGAGTGACAAAAATATGGTACACTGCTGAATTATATTTTGCATCGTACTGATTATGAGGGAAAGAAATAAAGAGATGCTTGGTAATTTTTCACTTCGCGTTGCGTTGTTAAAAAGAAAATTTTGTTTTTTATTTAAAGAGTGGTGACAACTCATAAGAGTGTGTTTATTTAGTATTTAAGTGTATCAAGGAGAAAAGGAAGGACGATACTGAATTCTCGGGTGTAATGAGCGCAAATTTTGAGTCCTTTCCGACACGGAAAATGCATTTCAAAGTAGATTTTTAGCAAAACAAAAAATTCAGGGAAGAAGAGATTGCACTTTCTCCTAAGATAAAACTGCGAGTAATTTAAAATGTTCTATGTTAGCGGTGTCCTTTATAGTAAATGGAAGAGTAGGAAATACAGAAAAAAAATGACGCCAAAATCTTGGGAGTAATTAACATGTCTACTGAGATCCTTCCTACATGAGAAATAAAGTAGGTTTTTTGGAAAGGAAACTTCGGTGAAAATGAGAATGCAGCTACGCATTCTAAAGAAAATGGCGCATAGTTTTAAATGCGCAATGGAAGAAAAAGTTCTTTATAGTGTGTCGAACCGCTTCCCAAAAAAATAAAAACAGCACGAAAGATGACACTGAATTTTCGGTTGTAATAAGCACGTCTTTTGAATCCTTTCTGAAACGAATAAAATTTTCCGGAGTTAGTCATAGTCAGTGGAGCCGGTTAGAAAGACAAACAATCGGGTTTCTACAATCGATAAAAAACATCCAGAAATAGAACCAGCTACTTATTTCCACCAGCGGTAAAAGGTATGTCACGAAAATTAACAAATGTCACACAAAACGTTTCTCACAGCAGAACGATGATATCCGAGACAAAGGGATTTTCAAATCGAATAGTTAAAAGAAGAAATACAGACAGAAACATGGTATAAGTCTACGCCCCCTAGAGGAAGAATTTTACATAACACAAAAGTTGAAAATATGCGACAAGTATTCTTCATAACTCAAGCTATAATAAGCAAAAAAGAAATTGCACTTTTGGGAGCAGAGATATCGAGGGAAATGAAATTTACATTTACGCCCCCTAGCAGAATAATTGTTCATTATTTCAAAACGAAGTTGAACTCAAAATGAACTTTGTTGTAAATGGTATCGAAAGAGAAATGAGTTTTTCAATACGATATTCAAAAGTAATTATATTGAGCAGAAAGGTATTTTGAACTCGAGGCATTTACGCTCTCTATCATATCTCAGGCTCCCAGTGAAAACAAAAATTATTCAAATCTGACAAATAGGTACAGTGACATAGCGTCCACAGACGGACGGACAGACGGATATAGTGATAACGTAAGAACATCCTCCTGTTTTCAAATGGCGTGTTGAAAAGCATTTTCGGAATTACATTTTCGTTCACTTGGAAGTCTGATGGTACTAAGAGGTTCCGTCTTCTCATGTACAGCAAGAAAATCAAAAATGTTTGGTTGGTTAATAGAAGTCATTGCTTTTCATATTCTCCAGGGCTTTTAGTTAGATTATCGTATTTCCACAGGTTCAACCTTTTTAATGCATCAGAGTTGAATCTTCCTTTTTGGGTTCTTTTCCTTTTGTTTTTTGTTTTTTTTTTTTACGCTTTCCAACCGTAGGTTGAAGAAGCGTATATGCTCCAGCTTTGTCCGTCTGTCCGTTCGCACAATAACTCACGTAAAACTGGTTCGATTTCGATGAAATTTTAGCATGTGGTAGGGGACCACCTGGGGACAAATCCTATTGAAAATGGGTAAACTGGGGGCAAAGGACAGGACATAGGAGCGAAATGCATTCCATTGTCCTTGTGCGAAATAACTTGCGTAAATATGGTTCGATTTCAATGAACTTTTAGTATGTGGTAGAAGACCATCTGGGGACAAACTCTATCAAAAATGGGCGAAGTGGGATCAAAGGTCATGACATAGGAGTGGGGTGCATTCCATTGCCCTTATGCGTCATGAGCAAAAATTGTTCAATTTCGTCAATTTCGATGAAATTCTAGTATGTGGTAGGAAACTACTGGGGACAAACCTTATTGAAAATGGGAGAAATGGGGTAAAAGGTCAGGACATAGGAGCGGGATCCATTCCATTGCCCTTATACGTCATAACTTGCGTAAAAATGGTTCGATTTCGATTTAATTTTAGTATGTGGTAAAGGACCACCTGGGGACGAACCCTCTTGAAAATGGACGAAATGGGGTCCTAGGTCAGGACATAGGAGCGGGATCCTTTCCATCACCTTTATGCGTTATAACTTGCATATAAATGCTTCGATTGAGACAAAACTTAATCATGTTCTTCCGGAAGTAGGCTTTACCGGTTCTGTTGAATATAATCGAAATGGGGTCAAAGGTCAGGGCATAGGAGCGAGATTTATTCCACAGCCATTATCCTCATAACTTGAGTAATGATTTCTAGTATATTGGAAAGCGTATCATAATCAATGCATTGCATGATTTTACTGACTTGTTAAAACGATGCGTCAGTTCAAAATTTTACATCATTAAAAGCGGTTAATGTGGTGTGAAAACACAAATTTGTCCGTGATGAAGATCGACCCTCATTTCGGAGTAAGTTGCTCTCCCAACTAAGCTACACGGACGGAATATACCGCTGCAGATTTGTCGTCTTGACACGTGATTCATCTCCATAGTACGTCACATCATCTACCTCTTAACTTTTCTTTTCTTTGAAGCGAAGTAGAGTTTTTTTTTTCATTAATTCCAGACGATGTGTGGAACAAATATCACACAGTTTTCGAAGCACCGAACGGCTAATAGATACATTTTTACGTTAGGGCGCTAATGTGGAAACACAATTATGTCCATGACGGGAATCGAAATAGCGCCCCCTCACTCCGGAATAAGTTGTTCTCCCAACTAAGCTACACGGACGGAATATACTGCTGCAGATGACACGTGATTCACCTCTGCAGTACGTCACAGTGGTTTTGTTTTATTGAAATAGCATGACGAGTGTATCGTAGGACGTGATCTCTGTTAATGAATAACACATGGATTGTCGTTATCGGAGATCATTCATTACACAGGTTTGAGACCAAAAAGTTGACCTAATGTTTTTTGTTGATTTTTATAGATTTCTTCACGCTGAATTCAGAAAAAAATATTTTAAAAAAAAAGTCTATCACATCAGGTTCCTTCAGAAATGTCAAGTTTTATTCAGTATGATCGGATTGCATGAGGTTTTATCTCGGTGAAATTTACATAAACTGAAAAAAAGTCTATCACATCAGGCTTCTTAAGAAAAGTCAAGTTAATCGGCATGATAGGATTGTATGAGGTTGTTTTCTCGATAAAATTTGCATAAATTTTAATTAGGAAATCAAAAATAGAAAGATCAGATCATATGTAAAGGATTTTAGGAAGAGAGTGCCTGACCTCAGGTCTTAAACAACCCTTAGAATAGGAAGCTAGGAGATTTGGGCTAGTGTGCCAGATAGGAAAGTGACACGGAAGCGAGGGAGAAAGGGGGAGGAAGACGCCCTTATTTATTACCGGGGTCAGTACCCGGTGCCCGAAGGCTTAACGTGCCCATCCGAAGCACGGCAGATATTTAGTGGTTCAAGCGTTCGTACCTGCCTGGGATCGAACCCGAGGTCTTCTCTGTGGCAGTCACGAACGTTGAACACTAGGCCACCTTCAGCCCGAAAATCGAAAGAGTTTCTTGTGAAATGCGTTTATAGGCGTCTTCCGCGTAAACCGCTTCGTTTCCCTTTGCCGCCTCCTGCGACGTGCGAAAGCCTATTAAAACCAGTAGAAACTGGTTTACGCTGCCTCACGTGCAGTTCAGATCGCATCTCTGCGCTTTTCCCTTCAGTACTTCAGTCTGCTGTCTTCTTTGCAACGTGGCAGTACCTCTCTCGCGTGCGATTGGAAACTGTCCCTTAGAGCAGTGTTTCTCAAAGTGTGGTTCGCTGACCACTGGTGGTCCGCGGCTGCCTATCAAGTATTCCGCAGGAAATTTCAGAAGTAACATTAATGAAGAATATGAGAATCCCTCCTCTTAACTTTTGAGTGCATGCTCGACCCGAATATCCAGAGCTATCAGACAGAGCCATCAAACATCTTTCGTTCCGGGGACTTACAACTGTGAGTTTGGATATTCGAATTTAGTTGAAATTAAAAGCAAGAAAAAATAGATTAAATGTGGAAGCTACTCTACTACTCAAACTATCGGTCATCCAACCGGATATACACTGAAGAGCAATTGAATTATAGATACCTATCTAGTAACGTGTAGCACCACCTTTCGCCCTCATGACGGCGGCGATTCATCTCGGCATGGACTCGACAAGACACCGGAAGCGTTGGGAAGCCATACGGATCCACGACCCCTGAACAAGCTCCCACAGTTCACGAAGATTTCATGGAGGGGGGTCATCTCTCTCGATGGCATCACAGATGTGCCCGATTGAGGTCAGGTGACCTAGCTGGCCAAGGAAACGGGGTCACGTCGGTGGAGTGTTCATCCAACCATTCGGATACAATTCGGGAGCTGCATTGTCTTGTTGCAGGATGAGGTCCCTAGTGGGATGTTGAAGACGCACAAACAGGAGCAAATGGTAGTCCAGGATATCCCGATAACGTTGACCTGTGAGGGACGATATCACACGTACCAGGGGTCCCATTTCAGTCCACGTAAACAGTCCCCAGAAGAGAATACCACCCCCACCAGCTTGAAGAGTACCCTGCTGGCAAGAAGGATCCATCCCTTCATGTGGTTTGCGCCGTACTCGTATCCGGCCATCCGCATGTACCAACGCGAATCTCGACTCATCAGTCCAGGTAACATTTCCCCCCATGTCTAAGGTCCAGTGGCGATGTTACCGCGCCCATGCTAATCTTTGCACCCTGTGATGTGCGGTCAGCAGCGGTACCCTCGTGGGACGATGGCTTATGTACTCCATAGCGAGGAGATGGTTCTGGATGGTGTGGCTGCTTACATGTTTTTGTGCAACAGCGTTAAATTGCCGAGTGATTTCTTGCAATGCGGCCCGTCTATCCGCTATTATAATGCGAGCTAGCCGCCGATGACCCCGCTTATCCACACGCTGTTGTCCACTGCAGTTGGCCCTTGCAGGGATGGTTTTATCGGATTTGATGTACTCACGGTGCACCCGTGGCACAGTGGCTCGTGAAAATCCCAGTGCTTGCACGACTTCCGAGATGGAGTGACCCATTCGTCGGGCCCCAACAATTTGCCCACGACCAAATGCGCTTAGATCCTTCGTCTTATCCATACTGCGTCCGACTCTTACTGATTACCGTCGCATCACTCCATATATTGTCGGATCGCTGCATACGTCATGTCGTTTCCGTTTACAGGGCCGCCCACAGCGCCAAATTTGCATAACGTCAGCTGTCTCTAATTCAATTGCTCTTCAGTGTAGATAGCTTGGTAAATGATCACAAGCAGCAGCATCCCTCTCACAGGTGCTATGATTATTATTATTATATTATTTTGGTTATTAATTACTGAATCCTTATACGTGGGCTTTCAGAAAAGTATTAAAATCAAAAAAGAAAATCAAAGTATAATTGTCCATATCACCTTTTGCATATCATGTAACTTGAATTATATGGAGAAATTGTTTGCCGTGGCCCATAGCCGTAACAAGAAATAAGTTTGGGAAGAGAGGGGATTGCTATTTTCGGAGAAGGTTTAAGTAATTTTCCATAAATATTACCTGCTATAAATCTTACTTTTTGACGCTTCGAGGAGGGTTTGAACCCCTCAAAACCCCTGCCTGGGTACGCCTATGCTGTACTACATTTGCCAATTATTTAATTAAGCGAATTATCTCTTTTTCGTTATACAACTGACAAAATTAAATCATAACTCACCATAATCTTCCTTTATTTCTTTATCAAATATAGGTACGCCGCCCTGGTGGCGCAGTGATCTAAGCGAATGCCTCTGATCATTCGTCGGAACGGGGTTCGGGTTCGGATCCCGGTGAGTCATTTATGTTGTGTTTGTTTTACGGCACTGGCTCTCTCCCTTCCCTGGAACCAGTGACCCTAAATTAGGGACGGGCGACTGCTTATAGACCATTGAGTTGCTCACGGTGGTCGTTAAACCTCCAACCAAAAAATATATATATATATATAGGTACCCTAAAAACTACTTTGTTTCAGGTAGGATTGGCAGCCAACCCATATTTTAAAGACCTGGTCGGAATTTTTGGTGATATTCTGCCTAAGGCTAGTAGAAATTGCCCACCGGCCCTATTTGGGGAGGTATGACGAAGTAAATTTCTCCTTCATTTCTATGCCAGGGGGATTCGAACCCACAACTCTCGGCTCCTAAGCCCCGAGTGCTATCCGTTGTGCTATACTGGCATGGGCTCTCACTGCTATCTGCCTTTATCCCATGTGCGCCCTGAGGGGCAGGTACATCACATCTCCCCCTCCCCCGAAAGAGGGCAGGAGGCATGCCCCACTGGTCAGTCGGAACCATGTGTCCCAGTAGGCAGTCATCCCATGAAAAACGTGCATTTCAGAAATCCCAGACAATTTGGTGCGTGGAATGTAACATCACGCTGATTTATTTTTTCGAAGCACTGAAGAAGGGATTCTCATTTTTCCTGTCTCGCGGTGTGGAAAGAACATCACACCATTGCGAGAAACTTAACAGCCAGGCCATTTTGGAAGTTCGGGCGCCAATATGACGAAATAAATTTCTCCATCATGTTTATGCCAGGGGAAGGATTCGAACCCACTACTCTCGGCCTCGGAGCTCCGAGTGCTGTTCACTATACTACACTGGCATGTGCTCTCATTGCTATCTGCCTTTATCTCATGCGCGTCCTGCGGAGCAGGCACGTCACAGATGCTATTATTTTCAAGCAAAAAAACAGCTGAAAATTTACCAAAAGAACCTAAATTTCATTAAAAATTACATTTCAAGGGGAGAGTGGGGTAAATCGAGCCGGAGCTCATATCTATAAGCCCGCCTATAAGTCACATAATTCAGGGGATACTTTGGTTGTGCGTTTCCTTGGAGCGCACAACCAAAGTATCCTTGCAACTTCACTCACCTGCCGATGAGGGTGGCCGGTAGGTCCAATATTAGTAACAAGGGTTGGTAAACTTAGTTTCAGACAATATATTTTTCACTTTTAAATTTCTCAAACGGAAATTCCCCAGACTTTCCCTTCCCCCTCTTGGTCGTCCGCGATAAGTAAAGAAATGCTTAAAGTGGTCCAGGAGCGATCAAAGTTCAAGAAACACTGCCCTAGAGCTGGTAAAACCTTTCCGGATATGTTTTGTTTCATTTGTGGTGAATATACAATCAAGAAATTTCACAGAAATATTTCTGAATTCGTTAAAAAGGTGTATTTTGCTTACTTCCGTTTGCAGTTGGGAGACCAAGATAAGGCGTGGGCTCCGCATTAAAGTGTGAAAATGTTGTGTTGAAGATCTTCGCTTATGGGTCAAAGGTAAGAAACAATCGTTCCGTTTTTCCGTGCCAATGATGTGGCGTGAATAGAGAAATCACGGAGATGACTGCTATTTTTGTTCATGCGATGCGAAAGGGTATAACTGAAAAAATAAGAAAGGTATTGTAACGTATACTCTAGATCCAGTTTCCTTTTGATTTTACTGTCTCTTGTTATTTTATTTTCCTATGCAAATTATCCTCTCACTTAACGAGATGTTATTTCTCCCGCTGAATTATATGTGGCAACGAGTGTAAGTCATGACGTGGTGGTATGCAGTATATATAGGCGTGTTCAACTATACCGAGCAAGCTTCGTTTTATGTGATAGGTTCTTCCTAATGATTGTTATACGATTCTACGAAAGTTCGGATATTCAGTAGTCGTGTTTTTGGAGTGTGTGTTTCATAATACCAAGAGTTCCCCAATAAATGGTTAAAAGTGAGTACGTTTTCTTAGTTCATTTTATTGTCAGACCTCTGTCTGGCCGTTAAGTCTCTTTCATTGAGTTTCTCCGTTAATTCCAGGGTATATTGTGTTTACCGCTCTGATAAGGAGCGTTCAAGGTACTAATGTACTAAAACCGAAGTTATAGTACTGATACTCAAGATAATGAGGAACGCTGAGTAAAAAGAAGTTCCATATTCAATGAATTTATTGCACGTGCGAGTCTTACCTAAACAAACACTTTGAAGATTAGGCACACTTTAGCTACGTCAAGTAACCTTCCAATAACCCTAACGTGACTTAACGTTTGCTTTCCTGCACTACACATCCAGCGGAGAACTTTATTCATTATAGTATTTCTTACCCTAATCTTGAGTCTGCTATTCGGCGGGTCCCGCATAATAGTGTATTACCTGTTCCGAAGCCATGCTTAGATGATAATTTTTTGGAATCAGATGAAGAAATTGAAAGTCCTTCTCTTGTGGAGTCAAGTCCAGAGTTTGAAAGTGAAACAGAACCTCAACTTTTTTCCTAAAGAACTGAATGACTTAGTGAGGGACCTAGGTCTTTCCAAAGAGGCATCTGAGTCATTAGGTTCCAGGCTCAAAGAAAAACATTTGTTATTACCTGGAACATCTTTCTCATGGTACAGATACGGTGGCAGACAGTTTGTTCTATTTTTCTCACAAGAGGGAAATCTAGTCTATTGCATTGACGTTTGTGGGTTGATGAAACAATTTGGAATACCGTACGATTCAACCAATTGGCGACTGTTAATTGATTCATCAAAACTGAGTATAAAAGCGGTCTTACTACACAATGGTAATGATTATGCCTCAGTGCCGGTCGGACATTCTGTTTTCCTGCAGGAAACGTATGAAAATTGTGCCAGGAAAGAATAGTTCCTAGTAACAGGGTCCTTTTACCGCCCTGCATATAAAATTAGTGCTCATAAAACAGTTCGTTAAATCTATCCCTGAAGATGGCGAATGCCTCAAATACCTGTGCTCAAAGTTCCCAAATTTATCTGATGCCAAACTGAAACGTAGGTTCGGATATCCGAAATTTTTTGCGTGATAAATACTTCACTCAGACCGTGAACTAAACGGAAAAGGAAGCTTGGCTATCCTGTAAGGATGTCATTGAAATTTTTGTAGGCAATATCAAGGATCCGAACTACACGCTGTGACGTACCTGCCAGCAGGACGCACACGACATAAAGGCAGATAGCAGTCAGAACGAACGTCCGCGTAGCTCAATTGGTAGAATGACTTATTCCGGAATGAGGGGACCCGGGTTCGATCCCCGGCGTGGACAAAAAATGACGGAGAAATTTACTTCGTTATAATGACGCCCGAACTTCCCGGATGACCCGGCCGTTCAAAATCTCGCAATGGTGTGATGTTCTTTCCACACCACAATAGAGAAAAAATAAGAGAATCCCTTCTCCAGCGCTTCAAAAAATAAATGTGTGTGACGTTGCATTCCACACACCAGATTGACTGGGAGTTCTCAAGTGCACGTTCTACAGCGGATGGCTGCCTGCAACGTTTCATGGTCACGGCTGACCCGTGGGCCATGCCCCCGGCCCTCTTTCGGAGGGAGGAGATGTGACGTACCTGCCAGCAGGACGCACACGACATAAAGGCAGTCAGAACGAACGTCCGCGTAGCTCAATTGGTAGAGTGACTTATTCCGGAATGAGGGGACCCGGGTTCGAGCCCCGGCGTGGACAAAAATGACGGAGAAATTTACTTCGTTATAACGCACATTGTGAAACGTATGCTGAAGGCGCTCAAAGTTGCAAGATGAACTTAAAACTGTATTTCCTGCATTCCCCTGCGGACTAATTCCCTGAAAACTTGGGAGCCTTCAGTGAAAAACGAGGGAAAGGTTCCACCAAGACATTAGAGATATAGAACGTAGATATAAAGGAAATTGGAATGTAAATATGATGAGGGACTACTGCTGGATGCTATTGCGGGAGACACCGGAAACCACTCACAAGCGAAAATGCACCCGAAGATGTTTTCAGTAGAAGAACAGACGATTTCATAAGGCTGAACAAGAATAAGTATTGTACAGTTGTAACGTACCAGAAGATGTGACGTACCTGCCAGAAGGACGCACACGACATAAAGGCAGATAGGAATCAGAATAAAACGTCCGCGTAGCTCAATTGGTAGAGCAACTTATTCCGGAATGAGGGGACCCGGGTTTGAATCCTGGCGCGGATAAAAATGACGGAGAAATTTACTTCGTTATAATGGCGCCCGAACTATCCGGATGACCCGACCGTTCAAAATCTCGCATTGGTGTGATGTTATTTCCACACCGCGAGATAGGAAAAATAAGGGAATCCTTTCTCCAGTACTTCGAAAAAAAAATAAAAAATAAAAAAAATGAGGGGGAGATGATGTAACGTACCAGAAGATGTGACGTACCTGCCAGAAGGACGCACACGACATAAAGGCAGATAGGAATCAGAATAAAAAACGTCCGCGTAGCTCAACTGGTAGAGCAACTTATTCCGGAATGAGGGGACCCGGGTTTGAATCCTGGCGCGGATAAAAATGACGGATAAATTTACTTCGTTATAATGGCGCCCGAACTATCCGGATGACCCGACCGTTCAAAATCTCGCATTGGTGTGATGTTATTTCCACACCGTGAGATAGGAAAAATAAGAGAATCCTTTCTCCAGTACTTCGAAAAAAATAAAAAATAAAAAAAATGAGGGGGAGATGATGTAACGTACCAGAAGATGTGACGTACCTGCCAGAAGGACGCACACGACATAAAGGCAGATAGGAATCAGAATAAAAAACGTCCGCGTAGCTCAACTGGTAGAGCAACTTATTCCGGAATGAGGGGACCCGGGTTCGAATCCTGGCGCGGATAAAAATGACGGAGAAGTTCACTTCGTTATACAGTTTTTTATTGAATTAATTCAAGTTTCAAGATGTTAAAATTTTCAGTTACATCAAATGTTTTTTTTTTTTTTTTTTTTTTGATTTCTTTTTAGTATACCGTAACCTGCATCAGTATGTTATTTAGTCCTTATTTGCTAGAATTCTGTGCGTGATGGAGCAAAATGGGTTATATTTTCGGGTTCAGCAACCCAAAATACATATGAATCACTTGAAACATCCAGGTCAGTTTTCCAAAAGAAATTTTTTGCAGACCTGTGTCATCATTATCAGAGATAGCAAGAAGTGACTGAGAAACGGAGAAACCATTCAGAATTGAAACTTTTAAAAGTGTGAAAGCATTTTGATAACGTCTTTGACTCATATAAAATAGGTTTCAACCTACTTAAAATCTCGGTAAATGTAGTTCCAAAAAATTAGCACGAACCATAGTACAGTCAAATTTTGAAGATGACAATCCGATTTTTGGCGTAAATGTGACAAGGATGGTAAGTCAGATAATATCCGAAAACTTGAAAATGTTCATCGTCCTGGAGCGGGACTCGAACCTGCGTCTCCCAGAAAACGCCCGGGTATGCTAACCACTACACCACCCAGAACGACCAAGTTTCAAGTTTCCGATCAATTTGAATATAACCACACAGGATTCGCTAGTCGAAGCAACCGGCATTCATGTTTTTCAGAACAATGCTTTTCATAGTACAGTCTTTCTACCATCGCACCACTGTCTGAATCATCTCAATCATTACTTTAGTTATTGCTTCACTATTTATTTCATGATTTATTTTAATGTGACGACGTTTTCTGTTAAAAAACGATCCGAATCCGCAAATTTTCTTTTGCTCCTGTATGGTTCATCGGATTTTTAGAGCAACGAACTCGGCTTATTATTCCTGCTCTCCTTCTCTATCGATTAGCTCCCGAATAAACTCTTAATGGATTCTTAAGAAATGTTTAGATTCCTTGGCTTCGAAGTTTCAAAAGAAACTTGCGCCATTCCTTAAAAAGTATTTGTTGCTATTTCGGTATCAACAAAAAGCAGTTCATTCGTGTTTATTCCCCCACGATTCTCTCGGGAAGTTTTGGTGAAGCGCATGAAACCGGAGAAAAGTGTATAAAGTAGCAAAGAATTTAGAAAATGTTTATCTAAACTTACAGTACCATAAAAAAGGTCATTCTTTCGCCAACAATACTCTATTCTCAACTTCCAGACACCATTCAGAAGCTCAGTTCCTTGATGGCTAACTGATGGTACAATGCCATCACAGCGATTCAGCAATAGACTTCTGACTCTTCACTCTGGATATGAAGAACATAAAATAACTTTTATTTTAATCATCAAAGCTCAGCAGGACATATATTAAAGTTCAGTGTTCTCCATCATGAACAAAAGTTGTTGCCCACTTTTTCATCCTGCGAGAACAATGCTTTCGTTACGTAATATACCACTGGAATTGCTAAACACTTACAAGGTTAACCATTTAAATGCAATCGATACTGTCTCTCATGATTCTAAAATTTTTGTCTGCATTGAAAGACTGAATCAGACATACTGTTCAGATGAATGCATTTTTTTCTTTAAATTAGTTACACTAAAAAGATAATACTGAAGATAATACTATTTTAATTAGTAAACTAAAAAATGATACTACAAGGAATAAAAAGAGGACGAAATTGTCCAAAACCCTCACGAGAGCGCAAAATAAGAACAGTTCAACCGCGTATTACAGTACCCCTGAATATTCGGGGTAACTGGAAGACCCTGGGTTCGACTCCCGGTGGCGCCCAATGAGACTTTTTCCGTGACTCACTTATAAATGTGGAAAGAGCGAAGATCTTTGTTTGCTGTATTAACGGGTAAATTAGATTGCTTTAAGATATTGAGTTATAAATCAAGTATTCCCCTTTAATTAATGCACAAATACAATATTAGCAATTGCAAAATAATTATATTTCACAATAAATCATGGAACTTTGGAACCAGAAATATTGCCAATGGCCACGAAGAACTTCTTCTCGCAACACAAAGCAATAATAAACAGTCACGGAAACTTATTTAAAAATTCCTCCCAAAAGGAGATATCACATGCACGTCCATTAAATATCATACTTCTGTAATGATAAAGACCATGTGAATGTGTGAGAATGTGCGACCACCATATCTCTACGAGAAAAATCGTACAGATACTTCAGGATTTGGATAGAACGTTTTCCATTGTTGTCGGATTTACAGTGGCGGGTCGTAAGTCTAATTCTTAAGTGGGCCTTTACAGAAATGAAAATATTTACCATGCTATTTCCACGAGAAAAGGAAAGTTACAGACGGGCCAGATATCATCACGTATGTGACCTTGAAGCCGCAGCCTTAGGTGCGCTGCACTTAGCACCGGCGTGAGAACGTTCCGGTCACGTGAGCATCAGGAGAAACAAAACAGCTTCCCTTATTTGGGCATTCCTGTTCCAGAGATAGGTGTAGGGCCCAGCGGCTACGAATGTGCGTCTCTCTCGCAATGCAGCACTACACATACAAGGTTAACCATGACTCACCTTTACACATCTACTGCAACTGCGTAAATATGGTTCATAAAGGATTATACTAGGTGTATTTCTCCAGCTGATTTTCTCTTTAGTTTTGCAGCTGAAAATGCTAAAATCTGTTTAAATGTAGTCCATTAATAAAGGATTAGTAAACAATAAAAATCATAAAATAGAGATAGCATCTTAAATGTTAGACTAGGGCAGAGTCGGGTGCAGTTCAACAAGAAAGCAATGAAAAAAAAAACTTATGACCGTATTTAACAACACATGAAATCACATCTGGAACGCAGAATCGCAAAAATCTTTCGTGGAATGTACTTGATGAGATATGAGAAGGCATTCGGTGAGATGTTCAACACGGTGTTGGATTGTGAAGCCAGAGTTGATGCACGCTGTCCCACAAGGGGTCCGGGTTCGAATCCCGTAAGGCATGGATGTTGTGTTTGTCTTACGGCACGGGTTCTCTCCCTTCCCTGGAACCAGTGACCCTAAATTAGGGCGGGAGACTGCTTATAGCCCATCGAGTTGCTCATCCAGTGAGATGTCCAACATGCTAAACCTCCAATCAAAAAAAAAAAACATGGTGTGGGATGAAGCCTGAGAGCTTTATACAAGTGGCCCCACGATTCTTCCAGGAGATTCAATACATCCGGTGAGATGTCCAAATTTATGTGCCATTATGAAGCCCGAGAGCTTCATACAAGTTGTCCCACAATTCTTTCACGGAATAGGATGCATCCGGTGACATGGTATAGGATTGTGAAGCCTGAGTTGATATAAGCTGTCCCACAATTCTTCTAGGGGATGCAATACGACAAGTGAGTTGTTCAACATGGTGTGGGATGAAGCCTGAGAGTTTCATACAAGTTGTCCCACTATTCTTCCAGGGGATCCAACACATCCGGCGAGATGCCCGACATCGTGTGTCATTATGAAGCCTGAGCACTTCCTACAATTTGTCCCACGATTCTTCCAGAGGGTTCAATACATCCGGTGAGATACCCAACATTAATGCCATTATAAAACCTGAGCGCTTCATACAAGTTGTCCCAGGATTCTTCCAGGGGGTTCAACATATCCGGTGAGATGCCCAACATCGTGTGCCAATATGAAGCCTGGGCGCTTCATACTCTGTTAAACATTGTGTGGTAGGTTGCAGCAAAGAGTGGCGCTACACCAGCTGCAGCAGCTGTACCACTTTCTGAGAAAAGATACACCATTGTGTGGTGCTTCACCAGATGCACCACTTTTTGGTGCAACCTACAACACAATTTTTAACAGTGTACAAGTTGTCCCGCAATTCTTCCACGGGATCCAATACATCCAGTGAGATGTCCAACATGTTGCACGATTGTGAAGCCTATGTTGATGCAAGCAGTCCTACAAATCTCCCAGGAGATCGAATAAGTCCAGTGAGATGTCCTACATGGTGTGGGACTATGAAACCTGAAAGCTTGATGTAAGTTGTTCCCATAGTTACTTCAGATCTAAATCTGTCCAGTTCGGAAGTCAAGCAGAGCACAAAAGTCACGGAGTGGTTGTCCATCTGCGCATGCGCACCTTTTCGTACAGTAGAATGACGTTCTGTTAGAACACACCACTTTTCACCAAAACCATGATGCACAAAGGTGTATACAATTGATATGTAATCATGCCGAATCCTTTTCAGGTGGACTTCAATATGCACGAAAGAGCCTAAAGTGCACGAACAGGAGGATATCCACCATCCATATCACTACTAGCTCGAAAGCACTGTAATGTGCATGCAGCGTCAGCGACCTTTTCCTGCTAACTCCAAATGAGATTGCTACTTGTCCGATGCTAGAGATGCCTGGACCCATCAGACAAACATACATTGTTTTACTCATGAGTGCTGCAATGTTGGTGTACTTGACACCAAGCCAGCTGCAGTAGTTTTTGAGAAAAAAAAATGGTTCTTTGGCTCGTGTACAAGTGGAAACTAGGCTATTCTATCACTCGTTATTATGGCGCTGTGTGCTCATGAATTATGGCTTTCAATCTGTTTTCCTTACAATCACACGCTAATTGTTCTACACGCTTCTCATCCAGTGTGATCATTTCCTTTCCCTTCCACTTCAAGTGCTTGATTTTCCTTTCATTTTTATACTCTGTAAGCGCTTGTTTCACCGAGCCGTTGCCAGATCAGTTACGTCGAAAATGGATGTAAGGAGGATCCTGCCACACAAAAATATCCCCGTCTCCAATTTCAGGAGAAGCTTACTTTTTACTCCACGTTTCGTCCTACATATTTGTCACACATCTCGATTCTGTGCTACTGGAACGCGAGCCAGCTGCGTGGTTTGATTTCTTCACTGGTGCTTGTATCTCTATCATTAGACATATACCTTCGTTTTTGGTTATGAACGTAAGGATGCAAAGATTCAAAATGCTAGATTTATTAAGATGCTCTCATTTCAAAAGCGATTAGCTGACAAGTTTAACACACCTCGCAGTGGTTTCATACTAAGAAGGTTCTGCGAAATCGCACATCAGGTAAACCTTTCAAAGGAAGTTTGGATATAAAAAGGTCAAATCCAAAAAACCGCTGCTGGGATTTTTTTAATATTAGAAAACATGAAAATGACAGATTAATTACTGTCTTTAAACTGATGTTGTTTTACTTCCTCTCTACAGCAGGAAGGAAGAAAAACAAGATCTGCTCATGAAGGACGCAACACAATTTGCAGCAACGATGTAAGTAAGAGAATTCCTTTCTTATATCGCTGTTCCAAACGAGGATAAAATAGAGGAAGAAAAATGGAGAACTAGTTTTGCGATCACATATCGGCAGATGGCTTAAGTCGGAGCCGTATTCCGATGGGTATTGTTAACTGAGATAATTTGATCCCTTTTCTTTTGCTCATCGCATCGTACTTTGGGAATAATATTTCAGAACTCTTAATAAGCTGCTCGTAGGAAAAAGCACAGCAGTAGGATTAACAATGAAATTAGACAAGACAAAAGAAAAATCAACTATCAACATTTTTCGGAGAAAACATTATTTCCTTTCGATGGAATAATATCGCAAGTGATAGATATTTATATCGATTCTTGTCTCTTTCTACTTTTCCATATCAATTTTTTCATTGTTTCTGGGTTTAAAGACCACCATGAGCAACCTCCAATTAGAGACACGCTGTCGCGCTTTTCCAGTTTGGGGATACCGCTTCCAGGAAAAGGGTAGTGCAGTAAGCAACCTCTCCATAATATAAGCTGAAATATTGTTAGAACATTTAGGGGATACAGCTCTTACAACGTGTACCGATAAATCATTATTTTACATCAGGTACGTACACCGATGACTCATTACATTATGACCACCTACCTAATAAGCTGTACGACTTCCATTATCCCGCAAAACAGCGGCAACTCGGCAAGGCAGCGATTCGATGAGGTTGCGATAGGTATCCTGGGGTATCTAGTACCATAATGTCAACAGCAGGTCCTCCAGTTCCCGCACATTTCGGGGTGGTGGTGATTTAACGCGAACGCACTTTTCCAAGTCGAACCACAAATGTTTGACTGGGTTCGTATCGGGTGAATTTAAAGGCCAAGACATTAACAGAAAGTCACCAGCATGTTCCTCGAACCACTCCTTGGCGATTCTGGCAGTTTGGCATGGCGCATTATCCTGTTAATGGCCATCACCAGCAACGAACACAGTTGCCATGAATGGGTGAACTTGGTCTGCAACGATGTTCAGATACCTGACAGCTGTCAGAGATTGTGCTATTGCTATAATGGGGCCTAAAGTGTCCCAAGTAAGCATAACACCACCACCGCCGCCGGCTTGTTTCCGCCCAACAGTGCATCCAAATGCCATAGTCTCCGTTGGTAATCGAAGTATCCGCTCTCGGCCGTCTATGTGATCCACCAGGAATACTGATTCGTCAGACCAGGCCACTTTCTTCCCATCATCCACGGTCCAATCTCGATGATCTTGGGTACATTTCCTGCGTTATTGGCAAATGGCGTGCAGTGAGCATGGGAACCCGGCTGGGTCTTCCGCAACGCAGGCCCATGCGCAGAAGGCTGCAGTGAAATGTGTGCTGTGACACATTGCCCTGTATACCACTGTTGAACCTGCGGGTGATTTCTCGCACTGTGGCTCTGCTTTCGCTGGGAACAATGCGTATCAATGAGTTGCGGACGACACACGGCTGGACGATGGTTCATCGTTTGGCCATATGTGCACCACTTTTGATACGTACTCACTACAGCGGCACGTGAAAAACCCACAAGCCACGCCGTTTCCGAGATTGGAGTTCTCAGGCTTCGAGCCCTCACAAATTTTCCTTCATCTAACTCCGATAAATCGGCAGCTTTTTCCATTCTGACTCCGAACACTCTATCAATCGAAAGCCAGTCTTCGGGTTGTATATATACTGCGCGGTGAACTTCACCTGCGCCACCGTTCGGTCTCCAGGTGCGCTCATTTCTCTTGGCTGGGGTGGTCATAATGTAACGGCTTATCGGTGTAGATGACAGTTTGATATTTTGGCCATATTCTTTAGAACAACTGGCTTCGTTTACTGAGAACATGTGAAGCCAATTTGTTACGATCAAGTTCACGTCAGAGGTTGAAACGGATAATTCGCTTCCCTTCTTACATATTCTTTTGGTCCGAAACCCTTTCAGCCAGACCATTCAGTAATCTGTATAAGCCCACTGTGAACTCTTCTATCATTCCCTACGATTCAGCTCATACCATAAACTACAAACTTTTTTAGTCAGGAGAGCTATCACACATACTTTGAGTCTAAAACTTCGTCGGGTTGAAATTAATAAATTTAAGAAAATTGTGATACTTCACGGAAATGAAGGTGAAAATGTTGACCGTATACTTATGAACTTGGTTGCCTCCCATTCTACCATGAAATAGGTGCAATCAATCTCAGGTATGTTGGATCTGTTGATTACCATCCGGCTCCCTTGGCCATTTTGAAAAATGTATGCAAACGGTATGGTCTTGGATTTGGTGTTATAACATCTAACATTCTTGCAATTATCAGAAAAGAGAGAGATCCCATCGACCACAAGAGAGATCCCATCGACCACAAGAGAGATCCCATCGACCACAAGAGAGATATGGTGTTTATAGTGTTCCTCTACGAGCTTGGACGATACCGTGGCTTCCAGACTTTATATAGGACCCACCAAACATTCGCTTCAGATTCGTTTATTTGAACACAAATATGGGGTACGTAATGGTGCAACGAACACGGCATTGACCCAAATAATCAATAGTGGAACTCATTATCCGAAGTGGGATCAAGTACGTATTCTTGTTACACATTCTGATACGTCAGCATTGTTAATGGTGGAGAGCTTATGCATTTATGCATTCCGATCAATTTGCTACAATGACCCTTTTCCGTGTGAAATACCTCAACCACGGAAGTATCTGGTTTCTAAGAATATTTTAACTGGAAAATGAATCTCTACAGCAGTGTTCTGTTACATGATGTATAATTTGTGTTGTGTACTTACCATGCATATGTAATTGTGACTCTTTCTCTTGGGAAAATACCCCAACCAGTCAAGCTTGTGTTCTTAATGGACATTAGATAATAAAACGCGTGATTCTTCTACTGCAATCTTGTAGGCCTAATAATTGCCATAATGCATTGGTAACTAACCTCTCTGCCACTAGAAGACAATCAATGCACAGATTACTGTATCATCACACGTTATTTTCATTCCTAACATCTTCGTATATACTTTATATCGGGCCTATGGCACCTTTTACTTAGTCTAATGATGGGAACATAGTGTTTCCCGAAAAATCTTAATTCGTACATATTGGGTGTAACAATAAGTTTTAAAGTGTTATTTGTGAGACATATACCGCCTTTTTATATATCCGATATTACACGCGTTATTGTCATGTGACCGTAACTAGTTCAGAGTATAAAATGCGACACAAAAGTTTGCCCAACAGTCAAAGGCACTTGCACATCGGTAGGAAAAAGATGCCAAGCGATATTGTATTTATTCGACACTGCATTCGTTACGAATTTCATCAAGAACAACGTGCTGCAAAAGCATGTGCATCGATCTGTTGTGTCCTGGGGGAGAATATTGTATCGAAAAGCACGTGTGAGTTTTGGTTTAGGCAGTTTAAAGAAGGTGATTTTGATGTTAGCGATCGAGAACGTAGCGGCGCCCCGTAGAAATTTGGACATGAGGAACTGCAAGTATTGCTGGATGAAGATTCGTCTCAAACGCAAAAAGAACTAACTGTACAACTGGGTGTAACTCATCAAACCATTTCAAATCGTTTATGCGCAATGGGAAAGATTCAGAAGGAAGGAAAACGGGTTCCACATGACCTGAGCTAGAGGAATAACGATGAGCGTGTCATGAAGTGTTTGAATCTGTTGAAGAAACAACACAGAAAGTATTTCCTGTAAAAGGTCGTTACGGGTGATGCAAAGTAGATATAGTACGACAATCCCAAAAGGAAAAAAATACTGGGTAGACCCCAGTAAAGCAACGACTTCGACACCGAAGGGCAATATTCACTCCAAGAAAGTTTTGCTGTGCATCTGGTGGGATATGAAGGGTGTGCTCTATTATGAACTATTTAAACAGGGCCAAACTATTACTGCTGATCGCTACAATCAGCAATTGCTGCGATTGAACCAGGAAATCTGTCGGAAACGTCCATTCACAGGCAAAGGATTGCGTCCCGTGAAATTCTTGCAAAACAACACTAAACTGCATGTCAAGAAATCGATCAAAGAAACTTTATTGATGCTTGGATGGGAAGTTTTGGAACATCTGGCTTATGGTCCCCACATAGCCCTTTCAGACTATCATTTGTTTGGATGGATGCAACATAGTTTGTCTGCTGTACGGTTCCGGACATGTGACGAAGTGTAAAAATGGGTTGACGACTTCATCGCGTCACACGACGAAGTGTTCTTCATGACTGGAATCCGTCAGTTGCCCGACCGATGGCGGAAGGTGATAGATAATGACGGCACATATTTTGATTTGTAAAGGTATTGTCGTTTTCTCTCAAATTACATGTTGCGTTTTGTTAAAACGCTTAAAAACTTATTTGTATACCTAATAACTTTTTAGATTTTAGTAAAGCTTTTAATGACTTGAAGGTGGTTTACTACTACATTGAGTTAATAACGTGTATAAGGGTTTGTCAAGGTGGTGTTTAATTAGTATTTGCACGTATCGTGGTTCTTTTAACACCAACCATGGTTCCCGCGGGGACACGAGATCGGGCCCGTTCCGAACGAGCGGTCCCAAGTAGCACAGCCTTGAAATTTAACGTAGGCCCAACATTGAGTCACCGTCTTCTATTCTTAAAAGACGGTGGCTTAGTGTTGTTCCTACCTGAAATTGCAAGGCTGTGCTACCTGTGGTGGCCGCTTAGACCTATAATCCAGCGGAGTGCCTCATACACAGGTTTATCAAAATAATGGGAACACTTACAGTTTGTGGATAACCTTTTGTTAATAAGCTGTAGGTCCACCTCGGGCCTTCAAAACAGAAGCAGTTGGACTTGGAATATATTTATGCAAGTCATGCACGTGTGGTAATGGAATTTAGGACCATTCTTCTAGAAAAATATGGTCCAAATGTGCCAGAGATGTTGGAGGTGGAAAGTGTGATTTGACCTTTTGTTCTAGATATTTCTACAAATTTTCGACAATATTGAGGGCTGGATATTGAGGTGCCAGGGTAACTACAATACCTCATCCTCATGCTCTGCAAATCACAACTTGACACGTTTCGCATAGTGCACAAGTGCATTACCTGCTTGAAGCAAACGACGATCGTTAGGGAACAGTATCTGCAACGGTGCTCGCAAAATGGATTCGTACGTTGCAGATGTCACAGAATCCTGCAGAGTAAGCAATGGCCCTAAGAAATGTCATGAAATGACACTCCACAGCATCAGGAATAATTTGTTTCCAACTGTAACACATGGAGCTACCTCCACGTGCCACAGTCAGAAACAAACATTCGGAGTGGTACACTTCTGCTGATTTTCGCCAGACGTACATTTTACCAGTTGCGAGAAACAATGTGAAGCGCGATTTATCTATAAATACAAATTTGTAAAGCAAAATGGGAACAAGGGAAAATGCGAGTGTGTTCCGTCCGCGAATTGTTCGACCACTTCGAAATGGCCTAGATATCTGAAATTTGGTAAGATGATCGGTCTTAAGGTCCGGATACCTAGAAAAGTCGGAAAATTAAAAAATCAAAATACCGGCTTTGGAACATTGTCTGCTTTGATTTTTCGTGAATTCTTCGACCACCCTAGAGATCTGAAGATTGGTATGCCGATAGGTCTTATGGTCCAGATACCTAGAAATGTCCGAAAATCAAAATGGAGGCTCCGGAATATTGTCTACTTGAATTTTTGTACATCTAAAAAAGTCTGAAACCCAGATAATCGGAAAGAATGGCTTAGCTTTACTGTTCAAAGTGCTGATAGGTTTAAAGATAAACATGCCACAAATGTTGAAATGCTGTAAAAATTCCATGAAAGTTTGATTTAAAATTAAGTGACGCCAAAGCGTGCTACCGTTTTACGTCAAACAGTGTGACCTGCTACCGTTTTACGTCAAACACTGACGTCAGGACCCTGTTCTAAATCATAAAAAAGTTACGGATCTTAAATTACTTTTCCCTTTCTTTAATTTTATGTTCAAAAAATGAGTTTATATATTCACCATTCAGAGAACGGGCATGACTACATGACTACTCGGGCATGACCACTAGTACACCAGATGACACGCTGCCAGTCTTTAGCATCCTAGTTCTTATGTGCATTGCACCACCTTACACGTTTTGTTGCATTGATGTTTCTAATCAGAGGTTTGTGGATTGCAGCCAGGCCATAAGTACCGGCACGATGGAGTTTGAACTGTTGCCAGGAAAACGGGATCATTCCGACTGGAGTTCAACTCTGCTATTATATGCAATGCCCTGGTCTTGGCTTTCTCTTGTACAATCTGTGCCAACTTTTACTTATCTCTATCTGACATCTTCGTATGGCGTCCGCAAATTGCACGTTTATAGGCAACGACGTGTTCTTTTTGATAGATTGATACAATCTTCGACACAGTTCCTTATGTTATATCCATTATATCTTCCGTTCTAGTTAATGAAGCTCCTCCAAAACGCGCACCAATGATCACGTCTTTTTCAGGTCACTGAGATCTGACATTGTCGAAAATTACTACGAAACTGCTGGCCACCCAAAATGCAATACCAAGAAGGACACGAGATAGCAAAGCCAGATTTACTGTACACATAACAACAGATACAAAGATGAAACGATTGAGCTTACAGGCCCGTGCGACTTGCGGAACACGCAGACATCAATAGTTCGTGTGGCCTCCATGGCTGGCAATAACGGCCGTTACACGCCGCGGCATCGAACGAAAAAAGCTTTGGATGTAAGCTTGGGGTATGTCGGTCCACGGTGCTTCCACACGTTGCCACAGTTCATCAGGAGTAACCGCGGGTGGTGCTTGCCGGGCCACTCGGTTGCCGATCAGGGACCAGACGTGTTCGATGGGCGACATATCGGAAGAACAGGCGGGCCACGGCAGCAGTGACACCTGGTGGGCCGTGAAGAATTGTTGCACGATGCGTGCCACGTGCGGGCGCGCATTGCCCTGTTGAAACGTGGCCACTGGCAGCTCCTGCAGGTGAGGGAGGGTTACAGCCTCCAAAACGTCGGAGATGGTGTGGTGGCTATTGAGTGTACCGGCGATGCGTACCAGAGAGGTGCGGGTGTCATATCCAGTTGCGCCCCAAACCATAACGCCAGGCGACGGACCGGTATGGCGATGCATAATGCAAGCGTCATACAGTCTCTCGCCTCGGTGCCGCCACACGCGGATTCGACCATCGTGGTGTTGCAGGCGGAAGCGGGATTCGTCGGAAAAGACAATGTCGTGTCATTCCGTTGTCCAGGTGTGGCGTTCAACGGCCCACTGCCGCCGCACTCACCGGTGGTGTAACGTCAATGGTAATCGGAGCAATGGGCGCCGTGCGACACGTCCCTGCTCCTGCAGACGACGTCGAACGGTACGTGCTGACGGTTTGTTGCGCAATACACCCTAATTCCTGTGCTAACGTTCGTGATGTGGCGGTGCGAGCCGTCAATGCCCGCCGCACAACATGCCGGTCCTCTAGATCGGTGGTGTGCCGCGGCTGCGGCAATCGCTCACGTCGGTTCGCCCGTTACTCCTGCACCCACCGAATCCATACTCGCCTCACTGTGGCTGGATGTCGTCCCACATGGGTACCGATGTCTCGGTTCGATAAACCGCTGTCGCAATAAACCACTGTTCGTCCTCTGTCGAACTCCGAAACGTGCTGGAATGACTGCCGTATTCTGCGACGAGGCATCAGGAAGCTTCCCACGCACAGGTTCGGCAGCCCAACACACTTCCACTACTTACACCCAGCCTTTTCTGCACCCTTCTTATAGTGCTTCTCGGTAGCGTGCCGGGCGCACATGATTTGCATATGCTCTGCAATGCTAATCGTTTGCCCGTCTTCTCGCGGGCGACGCATGCTGCGAACTTCAGGCCAATCGGATGCTTCCTTCTTGGCGTTGCATTTTGGGTGGCCAGTAGTTTATATCATCTGCGACTGTGGCGGTGTTACTTGATAGCAGACATCGTTCTACACCCTTTTTTTAGTGCGTGCACTGACAGTTTTCCATATATTCATAAACCGTTGTATCAATTGAAACTGCATAGAACAATAAATTTATATCTGCGTAAAAGCTGAATATCTTACATAAAGAAACGCAAGGCAACAAATTTCCTTATATTAATTAAACAAGTGTCTGCAGTTGTCTCCGTGGCTCTGTGGTCTACGCGTTGGCTCCTGATCGAATGCGCACAAGCTCTAGTCCTGGAGGAGCAATAGGTGGTGTGTTTGTCTCCCGGCAATAGCTCTGTCCCTTTCCTAGGAACAGTGAGCCTAAATTCGGGAAAGGTGGAATAGGTGGTGTGTTTGTCTTCCGGCAGTACCTCTGTCCTTCCCTGGAAACAGTGAGACTACATTCGGGAAAGATGGAATATGTGGTGTGTTTGTCTTCCGGCAGTACCTCTGTCCATTTCCTGGAAACAGTGAGCCTACTCGTAAATTTGGGATAGGTGAGTGCATACATCTCGTAGAGTTGCCCACAGTGGATGTTCACCCCTTCCCTACCCCGAAAAGTGCTCCCAATGAAACATACCGGACAACAAATTACGGAATGTAAACTTTATTCCTCAATATCGAGTTACATCACCACCTGCTTTAATTTTGTTTGGCAAGCTATCAATATGACTCAGTATCACATGCGTATCAAGTTTATTCTACTTCAAGCTCAAAAGATCCCTTAATTTCGCCAAATTTGCAGGATATTGGTTTTTCTTCTTCACGGCCTGTTTTATCATATCTCCGATTTTTGAATCACATTTAGATCGGTTGAATTTGCAGGCCAATTGAGGTGCGGAATGTCTCTTTCATGTTCTTCAAACCAATTCAGCACAATCCTAGTTCGATGGTCACCAGAGTTATCATCTTGAAACAGAATCCACTATGTATCCTTCTTGCTCTAAAAACTCAGCAAACGGTAATAATGTGTTGTTTAAAAGTGGCGCATAATCCATAGATTTCATGAGATTGGACACCTCAACGAATGTTCCAACTCCTGTACTTGAAATATATTCCCAAAACATGACACTTTCACCTCCTTTTCGCACATCTCTTTGGACACATTCTGGGATAAATGCTTCTTCAGCCTCCGCATAAACCCAAACAGATCATCATTAGAATACAAGCAGAATCTGGATTCTTCGAACCATATTATTCGTCGCCACTGCTCAATGGACCAGTGACGATGCTGGTTTGCCCAAGCAAGGCGATTTTTCTTCTGGACAGTTATTAGCTTCGGACGTATCCAGGCAACACGAACAGAAATGCCCAAACCATACCGTTCTCTCCGTAGCGTTCGTTCTGAGACTGGTTTACTGGATCAAGCAGTGTACTGTTAAAGCAGTTCTTGACGAGTCTGGAAACATAAAGTAGTTGCTAATCGTTTCAAACGCGTGCGATCCTCATTTGTCATCATAGAGCTTCCATCACAGTTGCGCCACCTACAGTGATAACTTCCATACTCTTCCACTGGAAATAGGCACTACTGCTTGTTAACTCGGTCAGTCCAAGAAAATTTACCTCCTCTTCCAAGGGAAGACCATGTTCTTGCCCAGAAACAATGCTACCCCCCTCCCCTTGCTGTTTTATAACGTCAGCTTTAAGACCCATATTTGTACCTATAAAAGGAAATACAGAATGCTACACATGCTTTAAAGATACACCTCAGATATTAACAATCATAATCTAGCATTTTAACTCCCCATAACTCACCTTCGCTTTGCTGATGACGTAGTCATTTTTGCAACTACCCCATCAGAGCTGCAGAGTATGATCCAGGAACTTGCTGACAAGAGTAAAGAAGTGGGATTAAAAATGAACTTTCAGAAGACAAAAGTGATGTTCAATGCTTTTACAAGAAATGAAGATTTATCGATTGATGGAGAACAACTGGAGATAACAGATACGTATGTTTATCTTGGACAGCAGATATCAAGTGAGGGTCACATTGATGAAGAAATTAATCGGCGTACAAAACTTGCCTGGAGAACCTTTGGAAGAAACAGCATAATTTTCAAGAGCAATATGCCATTATGTCTTAAAAGAAAAGTGTTTGATCAATGCATCCTTCCAATGCTTACGTATGGTGCAGAGACGTGGACCTTAGCTTAAAGAGACATACAAAGGCTGCAGACAACCCAAAGCAGCATGGAGAAGTGCATGCTTGGTGTAACCAGGAGAGATAAGAAGAGGAACTCGTGGATCCGAAAAATTAAAAGAGTGGAAGACATAATGATCAGAATTAAATCCCTGAAATGGCAATGGGCTGGACATACTGCCAGAAGGACAGACCATCGATGGACAGCCAAAATTTTAGATTGGTTTACAAGGGACAGGAAACGACCCTAAAGAAGACCACATGGGAGATGGGTGGATGAAATTCGGAAGTATGCGGGAGTGACATGGAGGAGACTGGCACAAGACAGACCGTTGTGGAGGAAACTTTGGGAGACCTTCGTCCAGCAGTGGATTGATAATAGTTGACAATGATGATGATGATGATCTATACAACTCGTTACGTTCATCAACTTTATACTTATGTACATGTCTCTATAAGTATTCCGTAATTTTTCGTCAGGTGTGTTAAGTCATCAATTATGAAATGGAGATGAAACTTACTTAAAGAAACACACAGAATCCATGAAAAGAGACGTAATTTATTTTGGGTCTGCGAAGTTAGGATGTTTTCCATTGTGTTGAATGTTATTTTGCTTCAGAAAAACAATAAAAAATATATCTTTCATATCCTCCTGTGGCATTTCGCGTAAAACTGGTTATTGATTCCTGTGAGCACCCAAACTGAGCAATCAGAATTCACAAAGAAGTGATTCGCTTTTCTGTCTCAGCATTCGTGGAACAAACTTAGCCATGACGCGCTTCATTCTCAAAACTGCACTTTAAATGGCATGTCATGCGCTAATGCACTACAAAAAATATATTTCATCATTTCTTCTGCTGACTGGCTTAGCGCTCCCTGCTTTTTAACGCTTTCCAACCGTAGGTTGAAGAAGCGTATATGCTCCAGCTTTGTCCGCACGATAACTCGCGTAAAAATGGTTCGATTCCAATAAAATTTTAGTATGTGGTAAGGGACAACCTGGGGACAAACCCTATTGAAAATGGGCGAAATGGGGTCAAAGGTCAGGACATAGAAGCGGGATCCATTCCATAGCCCTTATGCGTCATAACGTACGTAAAAATGTTTCGATTGTGATAAAACGTTACCATGTTGTTCCGGAAGTTTACTGAACCAATTCTGTTGAATATCATCAAAATGGAGTCAAAGGTCAGGGCACCGGAGCGAGATTCATTCCACAGCCATTATCCTCATAACGTGACTAACATGCTTCTAATGCGACAAAACTTAAGCATGTTCTTCCGGAAGTATACTGAGCCAATTTTGTTGAATATCGTTGAAATGGCGTCAAAGGTCAGGGCACCGGAGCGAGATTCATTCCACAGCCATTATCCTCATAACGTGACTAACATGCTTCTAATGCGACAAAACTTAAGCATGTTCTTCCGGAAGTATACTGAGCCAATTTTGTTGAATATCGTCGAAATGGCGTCAAAGGTCAGGGCACAGGAGTGAGATTCATTCCACAGCCATTATCCTCATAACGTGACTAACATGCTTCTAATGCGACAAAACTTAAGCATGTTCTTCCGGAAGTATACTGAGCCAATTTTGTTGAATATCGTCGAAATGGCGTCAAAGGTCAGGGCACAGGAGTGAGATTCATTCCACAGCCATTATCCTCATAACGTGACTAACATGCTTCTAATGCGACAAAACTTAAGCATGTTCTTCCGGAAGTATACTGAGCCAATTTTGTTGAATATCGTCGAAATGGCGTCAAAGGTCAGGGCACAGGAGTGAGATTCATTCCACAGCCATTATCCTCATAACGTGACTAACATGCTTCTAATGCGACAAAACTTAAGCATGTTCTTCCGGAAGTATACTGAGCCAATTTTGTTGAATATCATCAAAATGGAGTCAAAGGTCAGGGCACCGGAGCGAGATTCATTCCACAGCCATTATCCTCATAACGTGACTAACATGCTTCTAATGCGACAAAACTTAAGCATGTTCTTCCGGAAGTATACTGAGCCAATTTTGTTGAATATCGTCGAAATGGAGTCAAAGGTCAGGGCACCGGAGCGAGATTCATTCCACAGCCATCATCCTCATAACGTGACTAACATGCTTCTAATGCGACAAAACTTAAGCATGTTCTTCCGGAAGTATACTGAGCCAATTTTGTTGAATATCATCGAAATGGCGTCAAAGGTCAGGGCACCGGAGCGAGATTCATTCCACAGCCATTATCCTCATAACGTGACTAACATGCTTCTAATGCGACAAAACTTAAGCATGTTCTTCCGGAAGTATACTGAGCCAATTTTGTTGAATATCGTCGAAATGGCGTCAAAGGTCAGGGCACAGGAGTGAGATTCATTCCACAGCCATTATCCTCATAACGTGACTAACATGCTTCTAATGCGACAAAACTTAAGCATGTTCTTCCGGAAGTATACTGAGCCAATTTTGTTGAATATCGTTGAAATGGCGTCAAAAGTCAGGGCACCGGAGCAAGATTCATTCCACAGCCATTATCCTCATAACGTGACTAACATGCTTCTAATGCGACAAAACTTAATCATGTTCTTCCGGAAGTATACTGAGCCAATTTTGTTGAATATCGTCGAAATGGCGTCAAAGGTCAGGGCACAGGAGTGAGATTCATTCCACAGCCATTATCCTCATAATGTGACTAACATGCTTCTAATGCGACAAAACTTAAGCATGTTCTTCCGGAAGTATACTGAGCCAATTTTGTTGAATATCGTCGAAATGGCGTCAAAGGTCAGGGCACAGGAGTGAGATTCATTCCACAGCCATTATCCTCATAACGTGACTAACATGCTTCTAATGCGACAAAACTTAAGCATGTTCTTCCGGAAGTATACTGAGCCAATTTTGTTGAATATCGTCGAAATGGCGTCAAAGGTCAGGGCACAGGAGTGAGATTCATTCCACAGCCATTATCCTCATAACGTGACTAACATGCTTCTAATGCGACAAAACTTAAGCATGTTCTTCCGGAAGTATACTGAGCCAATTTTGTTGAATATCGTCGAAATGGCGTCAAAGGTCAGGGCACAGGAGCGAGATATATTCCACAGCCATTATCCTCATCACTTGAGTAATGATTTCTGGTATGTTGGAAAGCGTATCATAATCAATGCATTGCATGATTTTACTATTGTAACTTGTTTATCGTTTAAACTTAAGCAAACTGCTACGCATATTTTTCATTTCCAAGTGCTGTTTGTACCGTTGTTTCAGGTTTGATGAATTCTTCTTCACCATAATTCAATTCGTATTTCATCGTATGTTCAAGGCACGGTTAAACTTGAAGTCACAAAAAGACGCTGGATTTAAAAGCAGACCACGAACAGCCAAAACAGTGGAGTAAATTCCAAACACGAATTAAAAAGAGACTTGATAAGAATTTTTAATTTGTAACGGAATGTGTGTGTTTCGTCTAAAATCTTTTTTTTTCAGGTTATAAAAAATATTCTATTATCTCTCCTCGAAGAACTGGAAAGCTTTCAATGAAATAAATAAAAGAATACTCTTCCTTACACGATCTCTAAAATAAGGCTTTGATGTCTTTCAACAATAGGTTCTTCACATTCTCAGCTTGAAAATACCGAGATCAGGGTAATCCCTGTCGTAAAAAGTGGAATACCGCGAATGAGATCCTTTCCGAAGTTCTTAACTCAAGAGATTTTGCATTGTGGGTTTAACTTGCAATAAGTCTGAAAAGAGGAAGTAACACCATGCTTTTATTTCCATTTGCGTAACACTTTCAGCCACGGTCAGTGTAAATAATGAATTATTCATGACTTTTTTGCACGTCATTAGCAATGAAGTCCCGAAATTTTCTTATTATTTTTTTGAGTAAATCCAACGTACTCTTTGAATATATTATGATCGTTTGGTTTCTCTTTACCATATTAGCTTAAGAAAATTTATCCTCTGTAAAACCATATTCATTATCCTATACAAATGAGCAGAGAAATAAAAAGGAGCAAAAAATGTTCTCGACAAGCGTCCCTAAGCTTTTCATCCGATATTAAATTTAAGCCTAGCAAAGGTAGGCGTCAGATTCCGCTCGTTTAAGAGAGCAGCTTGGAATACTGAGACGATGCGCCATATACACTGCCAGATATGCGCCACATATACTGCCAAAAGATATGCGCCATATATACTGCCAGATATGCGCCACATATACTGCCAGAAGATATGCGCCACATACACTTCAATGTGAAACTGAAATTGCTTTAAAGAAACTTTTTACAGAATTGTTATATCTCCAATTAAATATTTAGCCGCTTCCAGCATGTGTTGCCATGCGCTTTAAACACATCTAACAGAAATTTCATTTCAATACACGATTGGCATGGAAAGGTTAACCTAAAGTTACTAAATAACACACAACTGTTAAGAGTTGTTAAATAATTAAAAAAACGAAGAAAAATCACTGAAAAAGAGAAAGAATCATAAGTGTCTTGTCACATGCCTGTCTCACACGACGCACACGACATAAAGGCAGATAGCAGTAACAACGAACGTCCGCGTAGCTCAATTGGTAGAGCGACTTATTCCGGAATGAGGGACCCGGGTTTGAGCCCCGGCGTGGACAAAAATGACGGATAAATTTACTTCGTTATAATGGCGCCCGAACTTTCCCGATGACCCGGCCATTCAAGATCTCGCAATGGTGTGATGTTCTTTCCACACCGCGAGATGGGAAAAATAAGAGAATCCGTTCTTCAGCGCATCGAAAAATAAAAATGTGTGAAGTTGCATTCCACACACCAGATTGATTGGGAGTTCTCAAGTGTACGTCCTTCAGCGGATGCTGCCTACGACGATTCATGGTGACGGCTGACCCGTGGGTCATGCCCCCGGCCCTCTTTCGAGGGGGGAGATGTGACGTGCCTGTCTCACAGGACGCGCACGACATAAAGGCAGATAGCAGCAACAACGAACGTCCTAGCAGCTCAATTGGTAGAGCGACTTATTCCGGAATGAAGGAACTCGGGTTCGAGCCCCGGCGTGGACAAAAGTGACGGAGAAATTTACTTCGTTATAGTCTCAAATATTATCATGCTACTATGGTGATCGAAAAATCGCGCAACTTAGTCATATAGCGAGGTTAATTAGAAATATATATATGGAAAATGATACATCTACAAATGCAGGCCACTTCATCTCTATAACAAAAGAAAAATAATAACCTCTGTAAAAATGCAAATTTTTCAGTGGCAGATATCGAATCGAGCCTCTTCGCTCAGGAGCCAGTTGTTCTGACCGACTAAACTACACCGACAGAATGTATCGGTGCAAAGTTGTCGTTTTGACACGTGCTTCACCTCTGTAGTACGTCACACCTCATTATAACATTCACTGAAAATGGCCACCTTGTTCGTGAATGCGAACGCGCTCTCCTTTTACCAGGTTTGATGCCACCTTGTGAAGTACTTACACACTGATGTTTTCAATTGCTGTTGAAATGTTCATTTTTGATTTCATCCATGTGAGGATTATTCTTACAGAGCGTGAGTCAAAAGTTTTGCAATATTTGGATCTCTTTGTGTTTTCGTGCGTAGCTTTACGACGAAAACTGACTAGCGTTCAAAGTATAGGCCATCGTGTTGCACCGTCTTCAGTCATCTGTCTGCCAGTTCTTCGATTCCGCAGCAGAACCAGTTATTTTCCTTCAAGGCGTAGGTCTCCTTCACCCCGGCTGCCACCTCCTCCTGGTTGCTGAAGTGCCGCCCGCGAAGGAAGTGGGCCATGGACCAGAACAAGTAATAATTCCACGGGACATATGCTGGTTGTGGCATCAGTTCGATAACCTCAAGTTCCTGGAGTTTTGCCCGGGTTGTTTGAGCGGTATGAGGCTGGGCGCTGTCCTGCTGTAGGAGAGCGCGCTTTCTGTTCACCAGTGCTGGCAATTCTCCTCCAAAACGGCATACATCCGCTCCAGCTGTTCAGAGTAGAGGTTGGCGTTGATGGTCCTACCATCTGAAACAAATTCGTAATGGATTAGCTCCTCAAAATTCCACCAGACGCAGAGCATCAACTTGTGCTCGAAGCGCCCACGTTTGGCAATAGGTTCAGGAAGCTGGCCCAGGCTCAACCACTTTCGATTTATGTTAGGATTACGGAAATAGACCCACTGTTCATCGCACGTAACAATTCTCTTGATGAAACGTACATTGCGCGTGCTTTCTAGGAGTTTCGTGCACACTTCCACTCGGCGGTTTGCTTCAGTTGGTGTAAGTTCGTGTTAGACAATGCGTCAGCTCTTGCAGACCTTGCCGAGGTCCTAAGGGGACGGACCGCGGTGGTCTGTGACATGCCCAGCTCGCCTGATAATCTCAGAGTGCTGGTTGTCGGATTTGCCTCTGCGCCTTGGGCTCACGGCCTCCGAATTCACGGTTCGCCGTCTACCTGACCTTTGCTGATCGTCGAGATTTCTGTCACCTGAGCGAAATTTCATGAACCATCCGGTTGCGGTGCTGTGGTTCACGGAACCTTTCCCTTTCCCATGACAAATGTTTCGTGTTGCTTGAGCAGCGTTATGGTCGAGTTCAAACTCATAAATCAAAAGTTCCCTAATTAGCCGGCTGTGGCTGTTCATCTTTTAGGCGTCTCAACCACAGACAGAAGGACTACATGTAGTGCTGTTCACAGCAACGACTACCACTTTATATCCCTTTCGACTGACTGCAGTGCTCGACTTGAACTAGTTTAAACATGTGACATACCCGCCGCAGCACAAGCGTTTATGCAAATACTGCGAAACTTTCGACTCACCCTCTGTGTATTGGTGCTTGCTTTCTTCAGATTCGTTTTCCTTCTGGTGTCAATTGTTCCAGTTTGATAAAATGAATTTAAATGTTTGTTTCCTTCCGTCTCGTATTCAATGAATCGTCCTTGTTTAACAAAATAATTTCTTGACACTAATGTTTTTTATTTTTAAGGTTTACCTTTATATCGTCCTAGTTTGATGAACAGAAACGCTGTCGATGTCCTTTACATTCAAGAATTACTTCAGTTTCCTTTACATTCAAGAATTACTACAGTTTCCTTTACATTCAAGAATTACTTCAGTTTCCTTTACATTCAAGAATTACTACAGTTTCCTTTACATTCGTAATTCCTTTACATTCAAGAATTACTTCAGTTTCCTTTACATTCAAAAATTACTTCAGTTGCATTTACATTCAAGATTTACTTCAGTTTCCTTTACATTCAAGAATTACTTCAGTTTCCTTTACATTCGGAATTCCTTTACATTCAATAATTACTTCAGTTGCATTTACAATCAGGATTTACTTCAGTTTCCTTTACATTCAAGAATGTAAAGTTTTTTTACATTCAGTTTCCTTTACATTCACGAATTACTTCAGTTTCCTTTACATTCAAGAATTATTTCAGTTTTCTTCACATTCAATAATTACTTCAGTTTCCTTTACATTCAAGAATTACTTCAGTTTTCTTTACATTCGGAATTCCTTTACATTCAAGAATTACTTCAGTTTTCTTTACATTCGGAATTCCTTTACATTCAAGAATTACTTCAGTTGCCTTTACATTCAGGATTTACTTCAGCTTCCTTTACATTCAAGAATTACTTCAGTTTCCTTTACATTCAAGAATTACTTCAGTTTCCTTTACATTCAAGAATTACTTCAGTTTCCTTTACATTCAAAAATTACTTCAGTTGCCTTTACATTCAGGATTTACTTCAGCTTCCTTTACATTCAAGAATTACTTCAGTTTCCTTTACATTCAGGATTTACTTCAGTTTCCTTTACATTCAAGAAATACGTCAGTTTCCTTTACATTCAATAATTACCTCAGTTTCCTTTACACTCAGAATTCCTTTACATTCAAGAATTACTTTAGTTTCTTTTACATTCAAAATTCCTTTATATCCAAGAATTACTTCAGTTTCCTTTACATTCAAAATTCCTTTTACATTCAAGAATTACTTCAGTTTCTTTTACATTCAGAATTCCTCTACATTCAAGAATTACTCTAGTTTCCTTTACATTCAGTTTTGTTTACATCGCGCCACTCACATAGAAATTTTTATCGCTGTTTGCTACATCAGTCAGTATTTTACGTTTAGTGTTCATTAGCAAAATGTTCTACAAAACACATACGGAAAAGTTCACTACTGTTTGGGTAAAACTGCTATACCATGAAGGATCACTGGTATTAGCTTGAAACTTGCAGCATATATACAACAGTCTGGGACATGCAAATGATTGAAATGTCAGTGAAAATGCGCATGCAGTTTCGGAGCAGCGCCTTCTGAACTCTCCGGCCTTGAGTATAAAGGACAGGATCAAACGAGATGTTGCAATCAGTGAAGAGCCGACACTAAGTCGGAAGGGTGCTTTTTTTGTGTGTGTGTGTCCCGCCTCGCCGCGAAAGGAGGTTGCACAATGAACACCTTGAGAGAAGAAGGGCTGTTAGATGACAGAAGCTGGATTTTTCTATCACAAAATTGCTAATCGTACAGGACGAAACACCTGAACAGTGATGTGAACGTGGCATCCGTGGAAAAATGAGGATCCGAACCACAGAAATCCGGGAATGGGACCACAAAATCGCACGACTGCACGGGATGACAGACACTTCTGCCGCATGGTAGTGACCTATCGCACACCGATATCCACGGTGTTATCGGAACAGTGGAGCCCTGCCACAGGTCAGGCTTTGTCCTCCAGCACAGTTCGACGCCGTCTGCGCAACAGAGGACAGGTCGCTAGCAGCAAATTGCTGTGCATTTCTTTGAACCTCAACCACAGACGCCTCAGGCTGCAATGAGGTCTCGAACCCAGACATTGGCACGCTGACTGGCAACAAGTCGTGTTTTCTGACGAGTCACGATTCACCTCGATGCACCATGATGGTCGCATGCGTGTTCGAAGACATCGTGGTAAACGGAACCTTGCACCGTCATACCGGTCCAACGTCAAGAGTCATGGTTTAGGGTGCCATTGGGTTCAATTGGAGATTTCGTCTGATATAAATTGACGGAACCCTTAATATCCAGCGATATATCAGGGATATTTTAGAGGCTAAGGTGATACCCTTTCTTCAGAGTTGTCCTGGTGCTAAATTCCAGCAGGACAATGCTCGGACACATGTGGCCCGGGATATCCATTACCTCTTCTTTTGCAACGCAGATACCGCTTCTTCTCTGGTCTGCACGTTCGCCGGATATTTTCCCTTTCGAACATGTCTGGGACACGGTAACTAAGTGACAGGCCAGTCAAACGCCTCTGCCAGTCACCACAAATGAACTCTGGTCTTTCACAGAAGCATCCCGGCCAGCTATTCCCCAGGACGATAGGAAAAACCTCTTCCGTTCAATGACACGCCATGTAGCTGCTATTATAGTTGCTCGAGGTGGCCTCACACGTTACAGAGCTTTGAAACGAAAAAACTTTGTTTAGCTCTACAAATGTAATCAGTTATCTCCTGTAACATAAGGAATCTGTGATATTAATTTCATTTGCATACCGCTATTCTTTCTTGGTGTTGGAATTTTTACAAACACTGGTGTATGTATTAGCCTGTATTATCGCGCACGCATGTAAGTCAAAGAACGGGGTGTATATAAATCTTTATCCTGATTTATTATGCATGTTATAATTTTTTAATGAACACTGATAATTAACACTTTTGGTGGCCTATTTGAACTCAGTGGTGCCGCAGTTTTCTGTATTTCCCAACCAGAAAGGTCCACATCGCAGCCGGGTTTTAGGAAAGTTACGACAAAACAATTCCTACTTCCATCCCATCAGACCAGTACCGACTATAAACCTGTCGTGGTGTTAATCACTCCCTTCTGGTCATTTACTCTTAGCTCCACGACCCACGGCATGATAAACAGTGATAGAGGTCTGCACGGGCCGGGCTGGCCCGCCAAGCCCGAGCGCCGGCCGGATCGGTTAGTTTAGAGAAAATAGCAACGGACCGGACCGGGCCGGGCCGGGCCGCGCAGGGGACCAAGTTGACCCATTCTGTTTATCGCAATGGTAAATACAGAAAAGAAAGTCGTGTTATCCGATTTCCTGGTGTGTTTAACTGTTCCTATTCACTGTCTTCATTTGGCTTTACTTTCTTCTATGACATAGCCCAGGGTGTAATCAGAAAGGCAAGGAGAGGCACTCAGAGTGTTTCTTCCAGTCTGTAGGTATTTTGAGGCTTGTTGACAACAAAAACGATTCGACCGCGAGTGAGTGTGTAAGTTGTGTAGGGATCTGGGTCAAAACACCGACACCCAAAACGCCCACAGGACAAAACGCCCACAGGACAAAACGCCAACAGGACAAAACACCGACAAATTGTCAACATTTTACTTTCTCGCATTAGTCAAGTTTTAAACTTCAAGTCTTGTATCGTTTTTCTTGGACAATAGTCGGCGCTGCAGGTAGAGTGGGAGACGGTAGGTGTGTGTGTGTGTGTGTGTGTGTGTGTGTGTACATGGATTTTTCTCCTATCTCTAATCTGTATAGAGATTTACTTTTGTAGTATTACCGCTTATTAGTTCATAGAAAGGGAGATTCTGAACGCGCTTAGTCTTCCTTTTTCTCTCTTTTTAAAGGTTATATTTTTCGATAATTGTCTAAGTTCAGTTAATATTTTTAGGCTCACATTCAGCTAAATATTTCCAATAATATCTCATTTCATTCTTTAATTTTCACATTTTAATAAAATACAATAGAAAGAAAAAAATAATACCAAATGATACATCACGGGCCGGGCTCACCAAATTAGGTCCGTGCATACCTCTAAAGAGTTTTAGGGGATAGCTAGCTCCCCTGATACGAACATCAGGGGATCTAGCAATTCCCGAGCGAGTGTAAGGACGTTTCCGTCATTTGTTTCTTGGTAGAAACAAATGACGGAAACAGCCTTTCTCTCCTTTCTTAGGTTCCTCGTCGTTATTATCATCCACCTCATCGGTGCAGTACAGACTATAAACCTGTCATGGTGTTAAGCACTCCCTTTTAGTCCTTTACTCTTTGCTTCATGACCCACGGCATCACAGGGAACGTTAGGGAATCGCTTACTGCCCTGTCACGAACATAATGTTTCTGGGGAAAAGCAAGTGACGGAAACATCTTCTCTCTCCTTTTTTAGGCTCTTCGCCATTGTTATAGCCCTTTTAGCTTAGGTAACCAGTCAGAAATCTTCCCTCGATTGACCACTTTGAATAACAAACCTAAGGGACTTCTGAGCAGGTTCGCTTGTTCCGGCCATGCTCGGCACACTTCTTACACAGCAAAAATATCCGTTGGGGCTAATTTCGGGCCATTTTGTTAACCCCTAATTTATCTGTTCCAGCCGGTTTAAGGATTAAACTCAGTTTTGAACAGAAGTACAAAGGCCGTTTCATAAACACTGAGAGTTTTTTTTTTTTCTTTTTTTAATTTCGCAACCGTGCGAAGAAGAAAAATTACCACGCATACAACTAACTGAATTAAGGAAGTATCTATGGCAACAGTTATTAGCCGTGGCAGATGATTCTGGTTTGGTTATTGCGCAGTTGTTTAAGCTACGTCTACATTTCACCATACAGCTATGGAGGTGAGTGATTTAGAGTTAAGAAGTGAATTGCGTTGTGCGATAAAAATTTTTTGTTGTTCCGGTAAAACGGCTCCAGAAGCAGTTGATTTAATGTAAAAAGCTTACAAAGATAAATGTTTGGGTGAGTCAACGATTTCGGGATGGCACCATGATTTCAAAAAAGGGCGTTTGTGGGCAGAACTCGCTCCTAGGCCTGGTCAACCTGAAAGTGTTGTTACGGAGCTTATTGTTAACGCTGTTTGGGCAATCAATGATCGACGATTGACGCGTGAAGATATAGCGGCGTCAACTAGTTTTTCAAAAACGTCTGCATTCCGCATCCTACGAAACAAATTACTGCTGCATCGTGTGTGTTCCAGATGGGTACCTCATTACCTGACGAGAGAACGATTGTCAGCCACAGTTCAGTTGCGTCATGAGTAGAAACAAATTATTGCAAGAGATTCAAACTTTCTAAACACAGTAATAACTGCCGATGAAACATGGGTCCACTATTTCAACTCCCTCACGAAGCGCGCAACGAGTGTCTCGGAAAACATAGGTTCACCTCCTGCGAAAATGTCCGCCAAACCAAATCAGCTGGGAAGGTGATGATGATAATATTCTTTGATCATAAAGATGCAGTCTACCAGCATGCCGTTCCTCCACAATTTACTGTCAATGCTGAGTATTACATTTCAGTCCTGAAGCGTCTGCGACGACACATATCGATTAAGCGACCGGAACTGGTGGGCAAGTGGACCCTACACCATGATAACGCCCGCCCACATATGGCTGCTTGTGTTCAACAGTTTCTTACGAAATGCAGTATTGAAATCATGCCTACAATCCTGATATCTCGCCCCCCTCCCCTTGTGATTTCTGGTTGTTTCCAAATTGAAGGAGAAGTTCCGTGGCGCAACATTCAATACCGATGCTGACGTCATTCAAGCTGTACAGGGGTCGCCAAAGCAGCTTCCACAAAATGCCTTCGCCAGATGCTTTGAAAAGTGGATAATCGTCCGTGTGAAGGTACTTTGAGGAAGAATAACATATACTTTGCTGTGCCTATATTTCTTCATTTTGTGTGATTTTACTCTGTTTTTATGGAACGGCCCTTGTAGATAAATGCACAAAGTTTTGATACATAGTTCACCAACTTGATAAAGTTGATTAACTGTATGTGCACTCCTAGTGATACGTAAAATGTCTAAACGATATATACGCTCTTGCCACATGTTTTCCAATGGTTGTGGAGTAACTGTTGCTATTGTAACTGTAGTGCGTTTCCGCAAAATTCTGACATCTATAACAAATGTTGCGTAATCTTTATCATCTTTAATGTACCTACATAGAAAGAAATGCAGCGAGGTGTGTTATGTGATTTTGGTGGCCATCAGACTGGTCCAGCCTTGCCAATCCATCGATTTGGAAACGTTTCTTCTTGAGGAACTGCCCAATCTTGCTGGAAGATGGCAGCCAGCTGCCTGTTCTGCAGCTGGGAATCGCGCAATCAATATAGATATATAGGATACATATGCGGAAACAATTTTCTCATCAGAGAAGAACGGAACAGTTATTCGGTTATGTATTAGTTTACACCAGACATTGACTGTCCCGAATATGCATTTTTAGTTTACACCAGACATTGACTGTCCCGAATATGCATTTTTAGTTTACACCAGACATTGACTGTCCCGAATATGCATTTTTAGTTTACACCAGACATTGACTGTCCCGAATATGCATTTTTAGTTTACACCAGACATTGACTGTCCCGAATATGCATTTTTAGTTTACACCAGACATTGACTGTCCCGAATATGCATTTTTAGTTTACACCAGACATTGACTGTCCCGAATATGCATTTTTAGTTTACACCAGACATTGACTGTCCCGAATATGCATTTTTAGTTTACACCAGACATTGACTGTCCCGAATATGCATTTTTAGTTTACACCAGACACTGACTGTCTCGAATATGCATTTTTAGTTTACACCAGACATTGACTGTCCCGAATATGTATTTTTAGTTTACACCAGACATTGACTGTCCCGAATATGCATTTTTAGTTTACACCAGACATTGACTGTCCCCAACATGCATTTTTAGTTTACACCAGACATTGACTGTCCCGAATATGCATTTTTAGTTTACACCAGACATTGACTGTCCCGAATATGCATTTTTAGTTTACACCAGACATTGACTGTCTCGAATATGCATTTTTAGTTTACACCAGACATTGATTGTCCCGAATATGTATTTTTAGTTTACACCAGACATTGACTGTCCCGAATATGCATTTTTAGTTTACACCAGACATTGACTGTCCCGAATATGCATTTTTAGTTTACACCAGACATTGACTGTCCCCAACATGCATTTTTAGTTTACACCAGACATTGACTGTCCCGAATATGCATTTTTAGTTTACACCAGACATTGACTGTCCCGAATATGCATTTTTAGTTTACACCAGACATTGACTGTCCCGAATATGCATTTTTAGTTTACACCAGACATTGACTGTCCCCAACATGCATTTTTAGTTTACACCAGACATTGACTGTCCCCAACATGCATTTTTAGTTTACACCAGACATTGACTGTCCCGAATATGCATTTTTAGTTTACACCAGACATTGACTGTCCCGAATATGCATTTTTAGTTTACACCAGACATTGACTGTCCCGAATATGCATTTTTAGTTTACACCAGACATTGACTGTCCCGAATATGCATTTTTAGTTTACACCAGACATTGACTGTCCCGAATATGCATTTTTAGTTTACACCAGACATTGACTGTCCCGAATATGCATTTTTAGTTTACACCAGACATTGACTGTCCCAAATATGCATTTTACTACATTTGGACTTTCCAGTCCTTAAATACTGGGCCTATTTAAGCAACGGGTCCAGTCTTTTGATGTACATGTATGAGTGCGCATGTGCATGAGTGCGCATGTGCGTGAGTGTATGTGTATGTGATCCAAATGACGTGTTAATATGGAACCAAGTGACAGCAGCAAAGTACATTTTCTGTTCTACTGTGATTTCTTTAGTCCCTCGACACGCAAGAAAGTTGTTAAATTATGGATCTAAAATCAAAGGAGCCTTTTCCACCCTAAGAAATCAGGAAAGCTCCTTCAAATCAGATGAAAACGAAATAAGGAAATAAAAAATATAACATATTAGGTTTTTCATTTTGAGAAAAACTCTTCAGATTTTGTCCACAATTGACACAAAGCGAGAAATCTCATTTATACCCTAAGATCAGTGTCTTGCGAAAAATGTACTGTTTTGTTCTAGATAAAATCTTTACCTAGCGAAACGGATAAAAAAGCTGGAAATCTTTCGGGAATTTAGTTCGCAATAAAAGCTATATATTATTTTTATCTGGATATTTTTGTCACCTTATCAATGCATCCTTCCAGTGCTTACGTATGGTGCAGAGACGTGGACCTTAACTAAAAGAGACATACAAAGGCTGCACACAACTCAAAGCAGCATGGAGAGGTGCATGCTTGGTATAACCAGGAGAGATAAGAAGAGGAACTCGTGGATCCGAAAAATGACGAGAGTGGAAGACATCATGATCAGAGTTAAATCCCTGAAATGGCAATGGGCTGGACATACTGCCAGAAGGACGGACCATCGATGGACAGCCGAAATTTTAGATTGGATTTCAAGGGACAGGAAAAGACCCAGAAGAAGACCACATGGGAGATGGGTGGATGAAATTCGAAAATATGCGGGAGTGACATGGAGGAGACTGGCACAAGACAGACCGTTGTGGAGGAAACTTGGGGAGACCTTCGTCCAGCAGTGGATTGATAATGGTTGACAATGATGATGATGATGATGATAAGAAAAGAAATGATGAAGTGTCAACAACAAGGCACTATGGGATATTTACAGGATTGGATGAAATTCTTCTATGTCTGCTGATACTTAGTCAATCAACCAAGTTTTGACAAGTCATAAGTTGTTTGTCCGATAAAGAAAAAAATTGGCTTTGTTCCTAGGATCTAGAAATGGGAAGAAAAAGGTAAATAACAGTTAAACGAAATGGCAATACCATCTCCAACACCGTCTTCAATACTTTTTATGTGATTATGATTATGAAAGTTGCCACAAAGATAGAAAAAGTGTATGCGCTAATCTCTACGGAAAGCTGTTGAAAATGTAATGACAGGAAAAAGGAATTGTAACGCATGCTTTACTCCTATTCGACTTCATTACTGAACAGACTGATGCGTAATTAGGTAGCAGACGTATTATTTTCTTTGCTTGACTTTTGTTTGTCTTCCTGTTTTGTCTTGTTTTATATATCAGTGATAAAGATGTCTCCCAAACAAGTGCGACTGTCGTGTCATAGGGATTGGAGCGGATGAGTCTGCCTAGACGATATTATCTTTTCTTCTTCCGCTTTTTTCATTTTCTTTGTTGTTTCTTTTTCCAATAATTTTCAAGCATCGAAGCTGCAGTTGTTTACAGTATTTCAGTGTTTCATAAATCGGAACGAAACTGTGTATTTCACCTTGTCAAATTAGTGCATACTTTGTATACAGTATAATAGCACGAACAAGATTTTTCACATATTTTCCACTTTGCTGGAAGTAGGGTTTCCCTGTGTGTTGCAAATTCTGTTTTGCAAAAATACATTTCTTCCTCATTTATTTCCTTCTTTTTTCTTCCCATATTTTTAGCATTTCTTTTGTAAAACAAAATACATGCTTATGGTATCACTCTGTTCGTCCAAACTCTTGTGCACATAAAAGTTGGAAACGGGTCAAAAATTTCAGACTCGGACCCGACCCGGATCCGTAACTGACCAGGACAAATGTACTTTGAACTATAAATCTGACACTCAATATACAGGGTGTCCGAGAATTATTGGACACGTTACAAAATTATGTACAAAAGAAAAAAACTATGAGCATTGTCTGTTTTTCTATGTCACGTATTACTAACACGTTTCCTGTATTTTTGTTTTGCAGAATTGTTATTCCCAGAATCCGATAGATGGCGCTAGGTGAGGCCTGATGAGGAATGTATGAGAAATGCGCAATCAGTAGTCATGTCATCCGTACAGCAGAAGGCGATGTGTGTGTTATGGCTTGCGGAATTTAAGTCTGTCATTAAAGTTAAAAGACTGTACCGTTTAGAGTATGGTTGTAATCCTCCGTCAACGAATTAAATTAAGCGGTGGATGAAACAGTTTAAAGAAACTGGCAATGTGGAACATCGTGGAGGAGCCGGTAGGTCTAAAGTGTCCGCGGTGAGACGGTTGACCAAAGTTAATGAAAGTTTCCGACAAAGCCCCAGGAAGTTCGTAAAGCAAGCAGAGAACGTTGCATTCCGAAATCGACAGTTCACGATATCTTGCACAAGAAATTCAAGTTTCATGCTTATAAAATTCAAATAGTGCAAAATATGCATGTAAATGATCACACTCTGCGATACGATTTCGGCGTGGTGGTCCCATTCCGTGGCCTCCTCCCTTTCCAGATCTAACTCCATTGGATTATTTCATGTGGGGTTATATGAAGGACCTTCACGCAGACCAATCATTCGTCCGCGTTCAAACCTCGTCGTATGGTGATATTTCGCCCTTCGTCATCGCCGAGGCATTATTGGATCCTGGAGACCCTTTTACAACTCGCTGTCTGCGATGCACTACTGGTGTGTATCCTAAACAGCCCTCTCTTTATACACGTCACTCGACTCTTCAGGGAAATACGAGGCTATATCGGCCAGCAGCGATATAGCCTCGTATTTCCCTACTCACTAATATTGTTTGCTCTTGCTCGGATATGAGCACTTGTTAATTACAATTTGATCTATAAAGTTCTCGGGTTGTACCCGAACATTCTTTCTACCTAATTTCTGCAGTACAATATGAATTGAATCAAACATTTTTCCTTTCTGCAATATGCATCTGTTCAATGCCAACTCCCCCTGTTCATAGATAGCGCTGCATGTTCAGTTGGTCTCATTTGTTTCAGAACCACTGGCATTACGATTTCCAGTCTATGCTACTCCAATGTACGCTGGCGTACAAAAATTAAGGACGAGACGGTTTTTCGAATGTAACGTCGTGCAGAAGTGCTCCACATCGACTCAAATCATACCATAAGATCCCCAAGATGTACGAATATCGGACAAGTGAGCAAATCTGTCCAAACAAGGAATCCAAGGATACCAAGGCACTTTATTGAAAAGGTAGCTTCGAGCACAACTGAACAGAAGACAGAAACGTCCATGTGACAGCCAGCTACCAAGTAAAATCCAGTCTTTTGTAGGGGATATGATCACCCCTGACTGCGTTGCAGGATTTACAACGTCTGTCCATGCTAAGGACGAGGTTGTCAAGGAGCTGTTGTGGCATCGCGGCCCATTCCTCTCGTAGCGCCAATCGCAGCTGCGGAATCGTTGCTGGCGGCCGGTGATGTGCTGTCAAGCGTCTCACAGGAAGATCCCACCCGTGTTCGATTGGATTTAGGTCGGGGACCTAGCGGGTCAATCCATGCGATGAATATCTTCACTCTCCAACAGCTCTGTGGCAGCCACTGTACGATGAGGTGTAGCGTTGTCGTCCATGAAGAACTCAGGATCCACAGCACCTCTAAACAGGCGCACGTTAGGCAAAAGAACCTAGGTACAATAGCGGACACCAGTGACTGAATCTCCTTGGAAGATGTGGAGGTCAGCACGGCTACCAAGCATGATATCGCCCCAAATGAGAACTCCGCCACCTCCACACCGGTCCCTTTCGATGATGTTGGAGGTGTGATTGCGTGTTCCCTGCTCTCTCCAAATGTATATACGTCCAGAATCGCTCGTCAGACTAAATCGGCTCTCATCCGTAAAGAGAACTCTACCCCATTGCTTATGTGTCCAGTTCTTGTGTTCCTGGCACTACAGAAACCGCCGTCTCCGATGAGCAGGCGTTCATGGCACACACCGTACTTGTCGTCGTGCAAATAGACCACCTTTGTGCAGCCTCTTGGCCACGGTAAAACGCGATAACGGACGCCCAGTTGTTTGTTGCATGTGACTTGCGATTTTTCCCGCTGTCTGCCGTCTGTCTCTTCTCGCCTGTAGGACAATATACCGGTCGTCCGCCGCCATGGTTGCTCGTGGACGACCACTGCTAAACTCCCGGATAGCTGTTCCTGTCGTTTGTGAAATGCTCTCCAAGCTCGTGAAACAATGCTGTGAGCGATCCCGAACTCCTCGGCCACACTAGTCACTCTTCGACCTTCATTTAACTTCCCAATGACGCGACCTCGGGTAAAGTCATGCAGATGCCGTCTACTGGATTGCTTGTTGGCCATATCACACGGTGGCAGCAATTCGACGTCGTTCAAACCAATGTACACTGTGCCATAGCTTTCACCGAATTGCTGAGCGTACACCGCCCGTGTGCTTTATACTCTTCCAGCACCCCCCCAAGTCATGCTGCATATATGCGCATTCCCTACCGTACCGGACCGTAGTCTATCTCCAGAGTGGTCTTTCGGCCCGTTCTGCCTGGTGGTTCAGCTGTTATGCTAATTTCTCCTCTTCGTCCTTAATTTTTGCACAGCTGTGTATTTGGTTGTAACAGAGCCGACGCTCTTCCATCTACGAATTACATCATTGCAGTAGATTTTGGTAAACAACTCAATGGGCTATACCCGACTTTAATTATGGGTGCCTGTTTGAGGAAAGGGAGAGAGCCAGCTCGGTAAGACAAACACAACATCCATGCCTCACCGGGATTCGGACCCGGACCCACCTCGGACGAATGTTCATTAGCCAGCACTTAGATAACTGTGGGACCGAGGCGGCCCCGGTAAATTCAGTCGATTTACAATGTAGCGCGCAGAGAGATTACTCATGTGGCATATAAACACTGTCTCACGATGAAATTCTCAAAACCCGGATGCTACGTGTTGTATTGGCTTCCAATACACTGCTAGTTATCAAGCAGATACACGCTCTCAATGCAGAACTCCCACAGAAATTTGCATGCGAACGCGTGAATCCATAATTTACATAATCAGTTAGGTGTTCAGTTATTTGGTAGTATATCTATACAGTGTGATCGCAATACACCATCAGACATCGCTATGAATAACATCTTATATTTTTAAAATCTGCTGTTTGTGTAATATTCGGAGAGAACTTAATCATATTGGCTGAAGAAATGTTGAGATCAGGCGTATATGTGCCAACCGCGTTTTCCCCCGGCATCACTTAACTTGAAATTGTTAAACGTGCGTGGAAGCTTTGAGTTGCGTGTTTCTAACTCCAGATTTCGTGCTACACGTACTCTGAGAAAGATGACACACGAATTTATCATGCCACATGTGCAGTTTCAAGTACAACAATCGTCCCTTATTAAATCGCAATCATGCGTGAGGGTTGCAAACCGCCTTACACCCTTTCGCGCGAAACATTTTCGATGTTAACGGCACGAAATGCTCTTCCCGCGTGAGATAAAGAAAAGGCGTCCAGCCTAGATATCCCTTGAAATCTTTTCACAAGTTCGTAACTTAATTACTCTCCCAAAAAACCTTCTGACATGTTGGAAAACGGTTTAATTTCTCAACAGTATTCTTCCCTCTAGGAAACTTGCACGCATTCTCTGCTCTTCAAAGTGCCCAAATGATGCCTTTTTATTTAGGCGTTTTTTAATATATTTGTGAACGAGGACTTCCCCAAAACTTCTTAACTTCGAATGGTCTTATGCTCTTTCCTTCCCTTGTTCTACAAGCATTTCGAATTCATCAGATACTGTCGAGTCACGTTATTGTCACCACCTCCTACTTTTGACGTCAACAGCGTGTAGCCAATGAATGGAGGCACGTGACCTGAGCTGGCTTGGGAGGAATATAAGGTGTGCTGTAGGCATTCTGAAAACATATCGAGCCGCGGATGGCTTAGTGGTTAGTGTTTCAGGCTATCGATGCTGGGTCCCCAGGTTCAAGCCTGGGCTGATCTTTCAGAGATGGCGTGATTTACTAACAATCGCTGAATATCCGCCGTGCATCGGACGAGCACGTAAAGTGACGGCCCCCAGGCTGGACCCACTGGTTAAATGGGTATCCTTTCCTATGTTCTCCCTGAAATTCTCTCACCCATCTATGTGCAATATCGTACTTGTACGGTGGCGCCATCTACTGTACTCTAATCTCACTACAAACTGTTCTGTCAAAAGTCGCTAGACTTGCTCTCATTCCTTCCGTTTCTGTGTCCTGCCCAAAAGGCGATCTCGCTGTTGGTAGCTGGGACCTAAACTCTACTACCTGTGGACGGAAGTCCTACAAGAAAATGACGCTGATCCCCCCCCCCCCTGAAAACATATCACTGGTTGCTTTCATGGATAAAAGGAGCGATTTATCAGATTTGAAAAAAGAGATGATTATTGGCTTGCGGGCCAAGGGTGGCAGTATTTCTGAAAGAGCGCAATTTGTGAAATGTTCTCGTGCTACTGTGGTTAAAGTGTATCGTGATTGCAGAAATGGCACCATTGCGAATATGCGAAGTGGAAACTGCGGAGCACCGCGTGCAATTTATGTGAGAGGTTAACGTGGGATTCGAAGGCGCGTGAGGGCCGATCGAAACCCTACAGTGGAGCAACTCACTGGCCGAATGAACCAGGGGGCTACCGGAAGTGTGTCTAAAACGACAGTTCAGTGAACCCTGCTGCGTATAGGGCTCCAATGCAGACGGATGGTCACTGCACCTATATTAACGAAGGTGCATCGGCAGAAAAATCTTACATTTGCACAGCAGTATAGGAAGTGGACCTCCGCTATTTGGCAAAGGACTGCCTTCTCAGATGAGTCACGTTTTCTGCTTCATAAAACGGATGGACGTTGGCGTATAAGGCGAGAAACATCGGAGAAGAAACAGTCTTTAACAATTGCTGGAAGAACACAAGCTGGTAGGGGCAGCGTTATGGTCTGGGGAATGTTCTTGTGACATTCTCTGGGTCCACTCATACCTGCGGAAGGCACTATGGACCGAATTCGTCATGAATCCATCCTTGCAGACCACGTACACCTATGTATGCATGCTGATTGTCTTCCCTAGGACGGATGGGATCTTCCAGCACGACAACGCGACGTGTCACAAAGCAAGAAATGTCCGAGGGTGGTTGGAAGAGCACGATGAAGACTTCAAAGTACTTCCATGGCTCCCTAATTCCCCAGACGTAAGCCCAATTGAGCATTTGTGGGACCATTTCGATCGTATGGATCATCCACCACGCTCCTTCCATCAGATGTACTGCAGTCAGCATGCGGCTCCACATATCTGTGAACACTTTTCAGCACCTTATTGAACCACTCCCAGCCAGTCTAGCTCCTCTGCACACGGCGGTTACTCTGGATATTACCTTGCTGTCACAATAATGTGACCCGACCATGTATTATCTAAGCCCGTCTTCTGGTGGATGCGTTGTTCCATTAAAATGTTCGTTTTTCTGTCGCCGCTATATCTTATGACCTATTGACCTTCTTTGAAAACCTTTTTCTACTAACATGCTTAAACTTCGACAATTGAGGTCCATACGTTTTGGTATCTTTCTTTGTATAACCTTGCAGCTAGGGGGACTCGCGGAGTAAATGTACATGCTATTGATGTCGAAATACCTCAGTTTTGGGGCACACCGCACTCCAAAATTTTGTGATCTGCTAGTTATCGAAGCTCTTGCTTCGATAGCTAACATTATAAGATGGTAATACGTTTCGACCATTATCTGATCTACACTGTAAAAAAAAATCTGAAATTCACGAGCAACTTTCCGTCATTTCTTTCGTGAATTAACGAAGCATATTTCTGATACAACCTTTTCCGTGAAATGGCGGGAAGAAACCTTAATTTCATGGATGTTTCGTGCGACAGGAAAATTCTGAATTTTGAGAAACCTTTCCTTAAGTCCTTTCTTATATTGACCGTAAATTGCCGCTTTTAACATGTTTTAACGGAAAACTCTGAATTTTTAGAATCCTAGCCACAATTTCTTTCTTATATCGACGCTAAATTACCGTTTTTATGATGTGTTAGCGGAAAATTTTCAGAAATCTTTCCGCAATCAATTCCTTTCTCATATTGACAGTAAATTGCCGTTTTTAAGATGCGTTAACGGAAAATTCGGTATTTTCAGAAAGCTTTCCGCAATTACTTTCTTATATTGACGGTAAATTGCCGTTTTTAAGATGCGTTAACGGAAAATTCAGAATTTTCAGAAACCTTTCCGCAATTACTTTCTTATATTGACGGTAAATTGCCGTTTTTAAGATGCGTCAACGGAAAATTCTGAATTTTCAGAAACCTTTCCGCAATTACTTTCTTATATTGACGGTAAACTGCCCTTTTTAAGATGCGTTAACGGAAAATTCTTAATTTTCAGAAATCTTTCCGCAATTCCTTTCTTATATTGATGATAAATTGCCGTTTTTAAGATGCGTTACAGAAAATTCGGGATTTTCAGAAACCTTTCCGCAGTTACTTTCTTATATTGATGATAAATTGTCGTTTTTGAGATGCGTTAACGGAAATTTCTGAATTTTCAGAAACCTTTCCGCAATTACGTTCTTATATTTACAGTAAATTGCCGTTTTTAAGATGCGTTAACGGAAAATTCTGAATTTGCAGAAACCTTTCCGCAATTCCTTTCTTATATTGATGGTAAATTGCCGTTTTTAAGATGCGTTACAAAAAATTCTGAATTTTCAGAAACCTTTCCGCAATTCCTTTCGCATATTAATGGAAAAACTCCGTTCACTCTTTTCGTATCCATATGATAAAACGTTTCCGGTAACACGAGTGATTCGTGTGAATTCTTGAGGGTTGATTAACATTTAAATTTCAATCATCTGTCGAAGGATCTGATTGTGAAGTTCCGTAGCGAGATCGGATATTGTGGATAGCATATCGCATGAATTTTGGTTATTATGGCACAGGATAGTTTTTCTCCTCTCCCTCATTTCGTGCACCAGCTGCTATAATTGTGTTGCTGTAAGAGACCCGGTACTTAAATTATTATACAGATGATTTGTACGCTGTCTATATATAACAAATTGAGAGTAAGTTTTATATTTAGCAGTTTTGAGAAATAATACTACACAGTCGAGTCACATTATTGTGACCACCTCCTACTTTTGACGTCAGCAGCTCGTAGCCAATGAAAGAAGGCACGTGCCGTGAGCTGGCTTGGAGGGTATGTAAGGTGTGCTTTAGGCATTCTGAAAACGTATCAGTCGTTGCTGTCATGGATAAAAGGAGCGATTTAGCAGATTTGCAAAAAGAGTATCAAGTTCCAAAGCAATCAGTTGTTTCGAAAAATAACGATAAAAACATGCTTAATTTGTCATAAATCCTCCTATAAAAAAATTTTTACAAACGTATTCAAAAAAATAAAAATCACCGACAAAAAATAAAATGACTAAACCAATCGCATTAATGGAACAAAATATATTGATACAAAAATTTGGTGTCTAAATTAATTAATTATAAAAGAGAGGACGGGCTCGAAAAGTGTGACTAAATTATGATAATGTTTTAATTAAGTATTCGGCCAATTGCAAAATTAACTGAAAAATTAGTACGCTTATTTGGTGAAGTCTGGCAGTGATCTTTGGCTGGGTGGAAACAAAGAAATTGTAAGGTTGCCTGTGAAAACCCACCCAAAACAAAGGGGGACGACCCAGCTCGGCGGGTCGAGAGAGGCATCCAGGCCCTCATAAATATGCCTTTTATTAGGCGATAAATGTCAAAAGGCTGTTAGGCGATGCTCAAATTATGGATATCGTGGGTCGGAGATCAATAACGATTGCAGTCTAGGGCCGGCGATAAGCGCTCTGTAGAAAAAGGGGAGAGCAATGCCAAGACGTTGACAAAAAAAGAACAAACAGACGCCTGGCAACAGAAAGGGGAAGACGAGAAATAGTTCAGTTGGTTTTTGCAGTCAACAGTGGTAAGACGAGCAAGGGGCTGACGTCCCGGAGAAAGAAATAGCCGACTGTACCCGCTTCGCATTGGTTAGACGATTCGGGTATGGTTAATAAAGATAAGCCTGGCCGTAATTATATGACCGTTGTAAGACCACCAAAATTCTTAATTGAGGTCGTCCGCGGAATCAGGAGACCGCCGCCCGGATTAGCGATTCGCCCGCCAAGATGGAAGAGTGGTGCGATTAGTTGTTAGGGTCATACGCAGCAGTCAGAATGCTTAGCTCGTCGGAAGTTTCACTCATCGTATGTACAGCTCCAGACAACCTCCCGGCCGTTGACTGAATCCATAGCAAGGTGCCAGCGAAAAATTAGGCATGGAAAGCTGTCGCGCCAAGTAAAGGTCTTCCTCATCCCACCTAGAAGTCCTGCAACAAAAGAGTTTTTCCACAGCCGGAGAGGCGTGGAGGTCGTTGACCCCAGTGACACCGCCAGCAGCTACATGGGCCAAGCTGAGAACAGATCCCTCTGCAGGGTCAAAGAGTGCCAACCCCTGTTTTCCCCATCCGCCTCCGCCAGGTCTTGGCGGGAGGAAAGAAAGTTGGTTTGCACCTCGAGGAAAATGAAAGGGAGTGCCCACCTTCCCGATGTCATACAGGGGAAAGGCTCCTGGTAGCATTAAAGCGCTTCTCCGTGTCTACCGCGTCCTTGTGTGTGGTGAAAGCGTCAAGTTAACGACGATTTATCCCATTATTTAAGTAATTCTTTCAGCCGGCTGTGCGTTGTGCCGGTGAGACCAGCCATCCTCTGACATCAGGAGGATTACCCAGAATCGGCAAGCTATACGTGAGTACTTTTTTATTATTATTATTATTTTGAATAGTTTTGGTGACTGGACAGCGGATCCGCCCTCGAGAAATTGACTGCGAACCTTAGCTAGCGGACTAAATACCTGCGGATCACAAACTTTTGTGACCTCAGGCACGCCTAGCGGCGAAGAACTATTTCATAGACTCTAGGAGCAGACTCTAACTCATTAAAAATAAGGAGGGACGATTTCCCGTCTGTAAAGCCGGAGGCAACGCCCCCGGCCGAAAGGTTTCGCCAATTAAAAAGTGATTGAGTGTTTAACTCTTGCTCTCTGTTTTCTTTAGACTCTGGTATTAAAAATTCCTGTCTAACGGCTGGCTAACATTCGTTCTCGCCTAAGCATGCCAGCTCCCAGATGGTACGAATGCCAAAACACGTGAATTGAAAGCAAACCGCACGGACACGCATCAATGCCATCGTGCAATTAAGTTTTTCCTTGAACGTGGGAGCAGTTCCGAAGACGTACTGGCTCAGTAGTTAAGCCGCGCGGTTTGTAACCCAAACGACCTCAGTTCGATCCCAATCACCGTCCCGAAATGGTTCTCAGGCTTAAGGGTTGAAAAATTGAGCGCATTTGATTTTGCGAAATTTCTGTTTAACTACCAAAAAACTTGAAACTGTCTCTTCTGAAGTAAACGGAATTACTAAGGAAAATCTGTGAAAATGCGAAAGTTAAAAAAAAAAAAACAGGCACTTTTAAAACGAAAGTTTTGTTAAAAGACAGACACTTATCGGCAACTTTGCTGCGCGATAGTTCCGAAATTTCCTGTGAATTCACACCACTTACTTTTTACAGTGGACCTGCATATTTTTAAAGTCATTCTCCCATAATTTCATAATATTTTTGAATATTTCAGATAATTTAATGAGCTTATTTAGAAATCAAAATTGGATTATCTGGAATTTCTTTTCCTTTACTATCTAATTAATTAGGAATTCCAACTCGTAAATACTTAATTTTAACGGTAAGAATTACCGGGGTTATTTTTACCTGAAAAAACGCTGAACGAAAATATTGTATGCATTTCCTTACCCAAATAATGTGCAATTCCCCGCTAGGAGGTGTAAATATTTAACCTGCTTTTTTCGATAACTCTGCTTCTAAAAGTCCGATTTAAAAAATTATTTTACCGGCGGATGCCATTCACCATATGGAACACTTTGCATTTGCTCACGGATTTCTGTACTTCACAGATTTGGCCCTAGGAAGTGGTGGTATGTATTCATGTTTCCGTCCCTATCTTCGCTTCTTAAAATCTTATTGAAGAATTTCTTCTTTTGCTGTTTAACATTCGCTACGGTAAAGATGGCGAACGTTATCCTCCTTAAGTAATGCACTGTTGTCCCGTTAGCGGCGTAAATATCAAGATTTGTTTTATGATATACATTGCTCAACATTGAAAATACCATACCGAAGGAATGCATGAAATTAGACAAAACTTTCAACACATTTATACATACTGAGCTCTCTTAATGAGCTAAATTAGGCGACCTAACGGCCACAAGAGAAAAGTCTTGAAAACACTTACAAGCAAATGGTCTTTATTGTCGAAACTTCACTGCACTTCATATTCGTAACATATCACAAATGATCACATCAGCATAATTCAGAATAATGAACCTCTATCAAATTAAGTTCGACTTGTTTACATCTAATTTACCAATTACAACGAACAGCTTCAGTAATCTATCAACAGTACGCCACAACAACACACCACACCACACTTTCTCTACTAGCATTAGACATACACTCATTGCCATAAAAATCCGCGCACCAAGAAGAAGGCGTCGGATTGAAATGAGATTTTAATAGTGAGACTGTACATACCAAGGACAGATGTGATTACAATATCACAGGACGATTTCCCGCGAACATACGTTACACGTTCCGGTCAGCATTAATACCGCGTCGAACCGCCTCGTGATCGAAGAATACATGCGGTGATACGGTTCGGCATGGAGTCAAAGAGACGCCGTATGTTATTCCGGAAAAGATTGGCCCACACTTCTTACAACTGACGCTATAAATCACGAACACTGGGATATGGAGAAAGTTGGCATCCCATCTGGTCCAACAAGCGCTCGATGGGTGAGAGATCAGGCGATCTGGCAAGCCACGGAAGCGTCGAAGCATGACGTTGATAATCCTGGGAAACCCAAGCCTTGTAGGGACAGGCGTTATCTTGTAGCAAAATGGCTCCGGGCCACCCCACCAGGAAACGTAGCACATGGGACCGCAGGATCTCCTGTACGTAGCGCTGGACTGTCAACGTTCCTCAGATCACTGAGAGGGAAGTCCGGCTGTCATTCGCGATGGCTCCTCAGACCATCACGCCTGCAGTTCGTGACGTGTGTATCTGTGCAGTTAGGTTGTTATTGTAGCGTTCACCTGCGGTTCTCCACACTCTGACACGGCGGTCGTCCGTTCCCATACAGAAACTGAGTTCGTCGCTAAACACTATACGTCGCCCGCCAGTCCGTAGTATTCCACGTTGCTCGCTGCTGACACCACTGCAATCGACGCCGATGGTGAGGTGTTAATGGCAGAAAACGTAAGGGCCGTCCAGAGTGCAGACGGTTCTGGTTGACACTGGAAACCCTTGTACAGCCGCCGCATGTCTCTGGATAGGGGCAAGGACGTCTTTACATCTGTGCTTGCCGTTCTCAGGATCCCACGATCCTCTCTGCTGGTGGTGTGTCTGGGTTGTCTAGAGCCAATCACGATGGCTCTCCGGCCAGCCTGCCTCTCTCATCCCGACGATACTGCCTCGTTCAAACTGCGTCAGTTGCCCGTACGCACATCTACGGCGGCTCCTGGGCATGTCTATCGCTCAGGTATCTCATCTAACTCTTACCGTGCACTGTGCCACGAATATGGAGTCCTCTGCGCGGCGCCTTATAAGCTACAAGGATTGGGATTGCAGCGCCTGTGCTGGACGCGCGGACATGCGGAATCGCACGAAACTTTAATCATTTGCCCGTCTGCCCACCCCGTAGCCATTCGCCGAGTTTCGCGTTAACCACACTGTTTTTTCTTGGTGCTCGGATTTTTATGACAATGAGTGTATTTCGTTCTTCACTTGCCAAGCAAGTACACGTCATTCAAACTTGACCTCAAAACTACTGTTGGCATAACATTCAGTGAGTGAGAAAATATAGCGTTGAAATGCCAAAAGAGAACGAACTCAAAATTTACATAGAGAAACACAACTGAAAATGAAAGTTAATTTAGAGTATACGCCATACACCTCATTTAGATTTAACTTCATTTAAACCAACTTAAAACTGCAGAAAATCATCATAAAAGAAGAAATACGATGTGACATGCGGTCTCAGCGCTGACTTCCGACTCTGCGGTCTCAGCGCTGACTTCCGACTCTGCGGTCTCAGCGCTGACTTCCGACTCTGCGGTCTCAGCGCTGACTTCCGACTCTGCGGTCTCAGCGCTGACTTCTGACTCTGCGGTCTCAGCGCTGATTTCTGACTCTGCGGTCTCAGCGCTGATTTCTGACTCTGCGGTCTCAGCGCTGATTTCTGACTCTGCGGTCTCGGCGCTTACTTCTGACTAGCGGTCTCGGCGCTTACTTCTGACTAGCGGTCTCAGCGCTGACTTCTGACTCAGCGGTCTCAGCGCTGACTTCTGATTCAGTGGTCTCAGCGCTGACTTCTAACTCCGAGGTATGGGCGCTTACTTCTGACTTCGTGGTATGAGCGCTTACTTCTGACTCAGCGGTCTCAGCGCTTACTTCAAATCCGTTGCGTATGGTGAACGCACCCGGCCGGTTATCGAGTGATCTGGGTTTCGATCGCAGATATATCGAAACACAATTTTTCGGTTGTTGTGTGTTAATTAAAGAAAAACGTGGAAAGAGCGCTGACTTTGTCTATTTACAGTGTCTCCACATATTTGAAAGATTTTCCCCACTTCTACCATTCAAAACTTTCAACTAGTCCCGTTCGAGCGAACCGAAAGCTTTATTTTCTGGCGCTTCAATAGTACAGAGATTGCTACAGTAGAAACGTAGTTGAAGGCTTTTTAGTGATGTTTAAACGCAAGAGCCAATTATTCTTGATATTTATTCAGTATTTTAATATTTTTTTCTCCTCTAAATGTGTATATAAATTATTCTATTTCAAGAAACCTTCGTGTTTCGAAGATTACAACAACCTGCTTGACTGTATCATCCATTTGTGATAATTTTTGTGGATTTTATGCTAATAGATAATTGGATTGTAATTCTTTAATACCCATCCCATACTATGGTACAGGAAGTTTGCTGCAGAATACGTCTTCTTTAAACCTGTTACTTGTGAAGCATTCCGTTTTAGAAAAATAGAAACAAATCTCATTTCTTCAATATGTCGATATATATATATGGCCGTCTGGTCAGATATATATCTATATATATTTCTTACCAGACGGCCTTTCGAGAATTTCCTTTATCCACAAAATATCGTATTTCGCAAAACACAAAGGATTTTTACTTTTTGTTCTCCTCGTATATATATATGAGCACCAGATGGAATTCTTTCTCGTGTTTCAAAACATGCAATATACTTTGATCCACTTGATTTAACACGATGTAGATAGAAAAGGATAAACGTTCTCCCATTTCTTACCTATGCAGCACAAGAACTGAGGTTTCGTTTCTATAAAAAGTTTCAATAGCGAGTGGCATGCTTCATCTTTTTATGATATTATCATATGAAACTACGTAAAAAGAACATCTGCGTACTTTTGCACAAAAGGTCGTATTCAAAGGTCTTCATTAATACACAATGAATTCCCAAAGTGAGATCAATAGATTCAGACGAAAATACATTTCCCATCTCTTATATTCTTTATTCATGTTCCTTTGAAATTTCTTTTTGCAACACCGGTGGCGCAGTAATCTAAGCGCTGGCTCATGATCGTTCCTCCAAGTGGGGTCCGGGTTTTAATCCCGGTGGTGTATGGATGATGTGTTTGTCTTATGGAACTGGTTCTGTTTTTTCCCCAGAAAGCTGTGGCCCTAAATTAAGAACGGGAGACTGCTTAATAGCCCATTGAGTTACTCACTCTGGTCGTTAAACCCCCAAAACGATAAAAAAAATTATTTTTACTTCTAATAACATCTTATCTTGAATATTTTTTGTCTGCTTAGCTGTGGTATATCCTAGTTCTGAGAAATTGGCAATCTCTTTCCGCAAGCCAGAACAATTTTTAAGAAAAAATTTTAAGGGGTGCTTGTTTTTGTTTCTTTACTAAAAAACCTGAAAAAATATTGTGGGTACAGTTTTTGTTTCTGGCACTTCCGCTCTGTTATTTGAATCACTTTTTTTTCCTTTTTGATAATAGAAGTGACATTTTTAGGCATAATTTCATCCCAGGTGCTTTCTTCAGTGAAAAGAAGAAAACATGACCGCACGCACATGGTCTACAAGGATGAACACGTAGCGTGGACCATCCAGAGATGAATCTAGACTACCACATGTCCCAACGAGTGCTTTAGTAGCCTAGATGAACCAGATGTCCCATAGTGTGCTTTAGTAATCTAGACGTACCAGAGGTCCCAACATGCGATTTTGTAATCTAGACGTACCAGAGGTCCCAATGTGTTCTTCAGTAATCTAGATGTACCAGAGGTCCCAACGTGTGTTTTAGTAATCTAGACGAACCAGATGTCCCACAGTGTGCTTTAGAAATCAAGATAAGCTAGAGGTACCAACGTGTGGTTTAGTAATCTAGACGTATCAGAGGTCCCAACTCGTTCTTTAGTAATCTAGACGTACCAGAGATCCCAACGTGTGTTTTAGCAATCTAAACGTACCAGAGGTCCCAGCATGTGCTTTACTAATCTAGACCCCCTAGAGGCCCGGATACTCACCGCACCTGAACCAACCTCGTATACGTGGCAACGATACGCAGATGACGTTTTTTCATCTGGAGAAACACCGAGGAAGAACTAAATCAGTTTTTCACCACCAACAATTTGGAACACCCTGCCATAAAGTTCACTATGGAAAGAGAAGCAAATGCATCCCTACCGTTCCATCAATTTGGAACACCCTGCCATGAAGTTCACTATGGAAAGAGAAAAAATGCATCCCTACCGTTCCAGGATGTGTTGGTCAAGAAGTCGCCATCCGGGAACCTCAGCACTAGTGTCTTCTATAAGCCTACCTATGTTCCTAATGTCATAGTGTCTTCCTCATCGTGCCCCAAGTAGAGGAAGGAGAGAAGGCCGGGCGAGCTTTTACCCACGCATCAGACATCGCCACACTCCAAGCCGAGCTTGACACCGTGAGGTCTTTAGCGTTTTCTGCAGGATACCCACCCAGGTTGGTCGATCCCAAGGTATATAGATTAGAGAGATGTAGGCCCTTCCGCAAGTCAACTGGCATTGGTTGATCTCCGCGGCGTCCCCGTGACGTCAACGGTGCGCTCGGAGCAGGACTGGTCCGACTGACCTGATAGAAGTTTCTGTAAAAACGTATTCACGGCACCACGCAGAAATAAAAATATGAAATAAATAGGGGATGTAATAAATAACGCCCAGATGAAATCGCGACTCGTTCGCGAAACAAAACTAGTTTCATTCGGCTGATAGCTAACCAAAGTTTTTGATTTGGCGCCTGTCTAGTAAATAATCAAATGGCGGCAGCAACTACGTATCGCTTTTTTTAGTTAATGCGTATTTTTACTTAACTTTTGGACACTAACACTACTGTAATAAAAGTAAAACTGTTTAAAAGTTCGGAAACGTTTGAGTAGGGAACAATATACTCTGGCGGAAAGGGAAAAAAGAACACCAAGAAGGAATTGGCGGACGATCATGAAATTTACATATGTTAATGGGGTCGAGTTTACGTAGGTGTGATATTAATTTCGGGACCAACCGGTGAGCCCTTACGCAGCAGCACGGCATAATATGCAAATTATCGTCGGTCGTATTTAAGGAGTACGGCGAAGTTAATGTATTCAGTCGTCGGCGTACGGACACGTGCGAAGACCCTGAAGAAGCTGCAATGCCTGGACATGGAAGACGTGTACGATTTCAGTAGTTATCGGACTTTGAGCGAGGTCGTGTAGTCGGACTCCGCGAGGCCGGGTGGTCGTATCGTCGTATTGCGGAGCGAATTGGACGGGAAGTATCGGTGGTGGTACGATGGTGGCGTAGATGGTCCGAGGAACATTCCCACACGAGAAGACTTGGAACCGGGAGTCACAGACGGACTGATGAGCGTACTGAGCGACGCATAAGAAGAGCGGCGTTGTCAAGCAGAACATCTACTGCGACGCAAATCCGAGCTGCCGTTGCACCTGAGGTGACTGTGCGAACAATCCGCAACCGTCTACTGGATGCAGGACTACGTGCACGTGTGCCTTTGCCATGTGTACCTCTGACTCCAGCCCACCGTCATGAAAGGCTGCAGTGGTGTCGCCAACGTCTGCACTGGAGAACGCAATGGCAATCTGTCGTGTTCAGCGATGAAAGCAGATTCTGCTTGGGAGCCTCCGATGGCCGTATGCGTGTTCGCAAACGCACAAGGGAGCGTCTCCACCCTTCTTGCATCCGCCAGCGACACACAGGGCCTACTCCTGGTGTGGGGAGCGATCAGCTATCACTGCCGTACACAACTAGTGTTTGTACCGGGTATGTTAAACAGCACCCCCTACATCAAAAACATCATTCAGCCCGTTGTGCCATTTGTAAGGTCGGTCCATCGTGGTGTTTTCCAGTAATATAATGCACGCCCACACACTACATGTGCAACGCAACATGCACTTCAGGGTGTGAGACAACTTCCATGGCCTGCACGTTCACCGGATTTGTCCCTCAATTGAGCACGTGTGGGATTTTATGGGACAACGACTTATCCGGTCTCCACGGCCATCCACGACCATCCCCGATTTACGCGTCCAGGTTGAGGATGCTTGGAACTCAATACCTTAAACTTACATCCAACATCTGTACGACAGGCTCCATGCCAGAATTGCACAGTGTGACGCAGTTCATGGCGGTTCAACCTCGTACTAACCATGTTACATGGAAATGTTATTTTTCAGTTTACCAGCAAACACAGCTGTATTTTGCCATAATGTTTTGATCACGTTATCCTCTGTATTCCGGTATTATGCTGTATGAATTTCGTTGGTATCAGACGTCTCCTTCTTGGTGTTCTTTTTTCACTTTCCGCCAGTGTAAATGGAAACCTTACCTTAAATAAAGAATTCTTGTTTTTCCTCATGTACTTTGCTTCTCGTCCACTAAAGCTGCACTTTTCATCCACTGTTTGTCCTTTTTTACGCTTTCCAACCGTAGGTTAAGGAAGCGTATACTGTTCAGAAGAAGCGTATAATAAACGGGTGCTGCATATCGCCAGTTTTGTCCGGTACGTCATACTGTTCAGAAACGGCGCTGGTTGATTTATTTCTTCTGCTTTTTCAATTTAATTTTGGTTGAATAATTTGTAGCATGGGGAAAAATAATTTTATCTTTCAGCACCCATTTCCTTGTAATTTACTAAGCAACTATTAATAAATATGAGTGCATTTGGTACACTTAATGGAGTTCTACAATTTTGTCATGCACCATTTTTCATTCAAGTGGTATTTAAACAGTTACTGGACATTGAATGTTTCTTCTCTGGGATAACATAGAGATGATGGTGAATATACGTAAGAATTCTCATATGTTGTATTTACATAATACCATATTGTAATAATAGCATATGTGAATAAAAAAGATAACCACACATTGTAATTATACTATATGTTGTATATACGGATATATATATATATATAATAGGGATGTAAGGTCAGGTGATGCGTAACATCACAGCCTCTCCTTGACAAATGTCAACTCCGCCTTCTCGTGGTGCATCCTGTTCCCACTAAAGGGGCTCTGACGACCGCCAATAGCGGTATAACTATACCATCGGGATTAGAGAAAATTCTATCCCACACTCACCAACCCGTTTGGCCAGCGTGGTGAGTTATGGCCAAACCCCTCCAGAATTATTCCACAACTTAAATCTTGGCCCTCAGTCTCCGGCAGCTGGAATGTACCTGGCCAAGGCAGCGGCCAGTGTGACATGAAGGCAGAGGGTGCTAAGAATCCCCGGAGGACCGGACTAGGCTGCCATCTGATGCTGACCTTGGCTACGTATAATGGACGCTCCCTATCTTCTGATTCAAGGCTTCTTGAATTGGAAGAGGAACTACAAGGGATCAAGGTGGACATCGTGGGGCTAAGTGAGGTAAGGAGAAAAGGAGAAGATCTCATCGAAATGAAAAGTTGACATCTCTTCTACTATCGTGGTACAGATACTGGCAGAACTAGTGGTGTTGGATTTATAATAAACAAGAAACTGAAGGATAAAGTTGTAGAAGTTGAAGGTTCCTCTGACAGAGCTGCACGACTTGTTATCCAACTCTCGAAAAGATACCAGGCTCAGATTATTCAAACTTATGCACCCACCACAAGTCATCCTGAAAAAGAAATTGAAGAATTTTATGAGGAAATTTGTCAACTAAATAATAAAGGTAAGCAGCACTTGAAGATAATTATGGGAGATTTCAATGCAAAAATAGGGCAACGGCAACAGAATGAAACTTCAGTAGGTAAATTCGGTCACGGCAACAGAAACCAGCGTGGAAATACTCTCGTTGAGTTTGCAGAGGCAGAAGGGTTTTTCATCTTGAACTCCTTCTTCAAGAAAAAGCCACGCAGGAAATAGACATCGAGACATCCAAATGGGACGACAAGTGAAATTGATTTTATTATGTGTAACAAAACATTCGTCATAGAAGACTGCAGTGTGCTGAACAAGTTCAACACAGGTACTGACCATAGATTGGTGAGATGTAAGATGCACCTCAACACTAAACTTGAACGTGGCAAGCTCATAAGACAAACAAAATCTATTGACATAACCAACCTTAAAAAACACCATAATACCTTCAAGTTGGAACTGAAGAACAGGTTCTCTGCTTTAGAAGGCCTAACATCGGAAGAAGTGGACATCTCTGAAGTTAACAGAAAAGTAACCAAAGCTCTTATGGAAACAGCAACAAAATTAGCTGGGTCTAAGAAAAAATTGCATGTAAACAAATTATCAGGAAAAACGAAAATGTTGATGCAAAAAAGAAGAGAGATGAGGACAACTAAAGAAGATGTGACTTCCAAAGTGGAATATATAGAGCTATGCAAGACAGTAAGAAAAAGTATCACTGAAGACGTAAGAAAATTCAACTGTGAACTAGTGAGGAAAGCAATTTAAAACAACCAAAGCCTAAAGATAGCAAAGGGACATCTCAGTAAGGGAAGAAAACAGATTATGGCACTGAGAAAAGAAGATGGTTCTGTAACAAGAAATAGAGGCGAAATTTTAACAAGAGTGAAAGATTTCTACTCCAAATTATATGAAAGGGATGATACATGCACTCCAGACATCATGAAAGATACCAGTACCAGAGTTCCTCCAGTCCTTCCAGCAGAAGTTGCACATGCAATCAAGAACATGAAGCGGGGAAAAGCTCCAGGAGAAAATGGAATTACTGTAGACATCATACAAGAAGCAAGTGGAGAAATCGAAACAGTACTCGCCCAAATTTTCAGTCGATGCCTTAATGAAGGAAAGATTCCTGAGGATTGGAACACCGCTACAATGATCCTGCTACATAAAAAAGGTGACATTGAGGATCTCGGAAACTACAGACCTATCAGCCTCCTATCAGTAGTTTATAAAATCTTCACTAAAGTTCTTTCACACCGCTTGAAGGTAACACTGGACATGGCTCAACCGAGAGAACAAGCTGGATTCAGGAGTGGCTACAGCACAATAGATCATATCTACGTACTGAGAGAACTAATTGAAAGAGCGAGGGAATATGAACTTCCATTGTGCATGGCTTTTATCGATTATGAAAAAGCCTTTGATTCGGTGAAACCATCAGCAGTTACAATGGCTCTGAAAACCTGCGGTATTGAAGATGCATACATTAATATTATTAATAACATCTATGAAAATGCAAGTGCAAAGATTAGGCTGTTTGAAAATACAACACACATAAAAATTGGAAAAGGAGTGAGACAAGGTGACACCATATCTCCGAAGCTCTTTAATGCCACATTGGAGGGTGTTTTTCAGTCGCTGAGCTGGGAAAACAAGGGGATAAAGATTAATGGAGATTATCTAACCCACCTTCGTTTAGCTGATGACATAGTCATTTTTGCAACTAGCCCATCAGAGCTGCAGAGTATGATCCAGGAACTTGCTGACAAGAGTAAAGAAGTGGGATTAAAAATGAACTTTCAGAAGACAAAAGTGATGTTCAATGCTTTTACAAGAAATGAAGATTTATCGATTGATGGAGAAAAGCTGGAGATAACAGATACGTACGTTTATCTTGGACAGCAGATATCAAGTGAGGGTCACATTCATGAAGAAATTAATCGGCGTACAAAACTTGCCTGAAGAGCTTTTGGAAGAAACAGCATAATTTTCAAGAGCAATATGCCATTATGTCTTAAAAGAAAAGTGTTTGATCAATGCATCCTTCCAGTGCTTACGTATGGTGCAGAGACGTGTACCTTAACTAAAAGAGACATACAAAGGCTGCAGACAACTCAAAAAAGCATGGAGAGGTGCATACTTGGTGTAACCAGGAGAGATAAGAAGAGGAACTCGTGGATCCGAAAAATGACAAGAGTGGAAGACATCATGATCAGAGTTAAATCCATGAAATGGCAATGGGCTGGACATACTGCCAGAAGGACAGATCATCGATGGACAGCCGAAATTTTAGATTGGATTCCAAGGGACAGGAAAAGACCCAGAAGAAGACCACATGGGAGATGGGTGGATGGAATTCGAAAGTATGCAGGGGTGACATGGAGGAGACTGGCACAAGACAGACCGTTGTGGAGGAGACTTGGGGAGACCTTCGTCCAGCAGTGGATTGATAATGGTTGACAATGATGATGATGATATATAAATAAGATCAGAGGCCTTGAAAAATGTAACGGCCCAGGACCCCCAGAAACGTTAAGACGGCACTGTCCTCGTAGTTTCTTTCTACGGAAGTTGTGAATTTTTGGTGTAAATATGACATGGATACAAATTTTGAAGATGACAATCCGATTTTTGGCGTAAATGTGACAAGGATGGTAAGTCAGATAATATCCGAAAACTTGAAAATATTCATCGTCCTGGAGCGGGACTCGAACCCGCGTCTCCCAGAAAACGCCCGGGTATGCTAACCACTACACCACCCAGAACGACCACGTTTCAAGTTTCCGATCAATTTGAATTTAACCATCACAGGATTCGCTAGTCGAAGCAACCGGCATTCATGTTTAGCGAATCTGGAGGTTAAGAATCCTATCCCGTGATTGCCCGGAGAAGCAGGTAAACATGAAAGAAATACGGGATTACGCCATATAATACAAATTTTGAAGATGACAATCCGATTTTTGGCGTAAATGTGACAAGGATGGTAAGTCAGATAATATCCGAAAACTTTAAACTTTCGTCGTCCTGGTGCGGGAATCCGCGCCTCCCGGATTGCGCCCGAGTATGCTACCCACTACACCACCCAGAACGACTAAGTTTCAAGTTTCCGATTAATTTGAATATAGCCATCACAGGATTCGCTAATCGAAGCACACGGCATTCATTTATAGCGAATCTGGAGGATTAGAATTCATTCCCGTGATTGCCCGGAGGAGCAGAATATCAATGAATGAAACATAGGATTACACCATTGAACAATACAAATTTGGAAGTTGTGAACCCGTTCTATATTTCTCTATTTTTCCCGCTTTTACTATGGGAATATAATTTCTCTCCACTCTTTTATTTCTCTAACCCAGCGTTAGAGTTTCTTACTTCTTCCCCTCTTTCGTCACAGTTTCTTATTTTGAATTTAAAAAAAACTTATTCCTATTTAATTTACGAAGGTTTGTTTATTTGTAAAACTGTAATGAATTTTTCTGCTTACAATTTTCTTCCTTGTTTTCGCCTTCTAATGTTCCTACTTTTGTAATGCATGTAACATTATACATGTTTCGATCTAGATCTTCCTCTGCGTGTGGGTCTCTACGAATGATTTTCCTGCGTTCTCTCGTTCTGTCTCTCACGTACTGCCTTTCATTTCCTTTGTGTTTTTCTCTCTTCGATCTGAGTGAAAGAAAATCGGAATCTTCATGACTTATTTTCCTCATCTGAAGTGCTGAATCTGCTATATAAGCGCAGAGTGTTAGAGTTTCTTGATAAAAAAATTACATGTTGGAGGAAATAACGTGCAATTAAGTTACGCACTGATTACACTTACAATAAATTAGATACAACAAATTGCTCTCTTCCGGCAACCGTAAAAAAAAATTCATTTTGAGCTCTAGTGGGGAAAAGCGAAAATTTTCTTCACTTTCTCTCAGGTAATTTTCGAGATGTGTTAACATCTGACGCAACAAAGTAGTGAAGCGGAAAAATACATGGGCTAATATGATCCAGTAAATACCTCTAAGCTGAACCCCCGAACTCATTGCAACATCCGATGCTTTCCCGAATCTCTACGGTTGCTATGGAGATCATTTATCCGCCTGATTGACTGAATAGGCAACAAATTGAGGACGGCTAAGATCAGAGGTCGTGTTTTTTTTTCTCAAGAACGTAAGCTGGAGTAGCCAAAGCTGCAGAATAATAATACGATTTCCGAAAGGACGAACCTTATTGGAAAGCAGCAGGAACGTCGAAACGAAAGAGACACATCTTGCAACGGTGACTAACACGAGAATCTCCAGATAAGGTAGAATGTTCTGCAGTATGAAGATGAGGTAGTTATTGATTATAAGTTTAACGAATCTGTATTTTCACTTTTCTGTTTTCTTTGTAATTATAGTTTGTCCTGTAGTGCTTTAAGTTAATTGCGCTTAGAATAAATTAAGTTTAATTCTATTACTTGTATTTCATTCTTAACTTAGCTTCTTTGCAACATACTAAAACACTACTGAGGGTGAGTCCAAAGTGTTGCAATATTTGGATCACTTTATGTCTTCATATGTGCCTTTACGGTGAAAGTTTTTTTTTCTTCTTTTTGGAGGTTTAACGACCACCGTGAGCAAATCAATGGGCTATAAGCAGTCGCCCGTCCCTAATTTAGGGTCACTGGTTCCAGGAAAGGGAGAGAGCCAGTGCCGTAAGACAAACACAACATCCATGTCTCACTGGGATTCGAACCCGGACCCCTCTCGGGCGAAGGATCAGGTGCCATCGCTTAGACCACTGCGGCACCGGGGCGGCACGGTGAAAGTTGACTAGCATTCAAAGTATAGGCCATCATGTTGCACCGTCTTTTAGGCATCTGTCTGCCAGTTCTTCGATTCCGCGGGGGTACCAGTTCTTGTCCTTCGAGGCGAAGAACTCCTTCACCCTAGCTGCCACCTCCTCCTGGTTGTTGAAGTGCCGCCTGCGAAGGAAGTGGGCCATGGACCGGAACAAGTAATAATCCGACTGGACAAGGTCCGGACTATATGCTGGGTATGGCATCAGTTCGATGCCCTCAAGTTCCTGGAGTTTTGCCCGGGTCGTTCGCACGATATAAGGCGGAGCGTTGTCCTGCTGTAGGAGAGCGCGCTTTCTGTTCCCCAATGCCGGTTACTTCTCCTCCGAAACGGCAAACATCCGCTCCAGATGTTCAGAGTAGAGGTTGGCGCTGATGGACCGACCGTCTGGAACAAATTCGTAATGGATTATCCCCTCGAAATTCCACCAAACGCAGAGCATCACCTTGTGCTCGAAGCGCCCACGTTTGGCAACAGGTTCTGGAAGCTGGCCCGGGCTCAACCACTGCCGTTGTGTGTTAGAATTAAGGAAATGGATCCACTTTTCATCGCACGTAACAATTATCTTGATGAAACGTACATCGCGCGGGTTTTCCAGGGGTTTCGTGCACTCTTCCACTCGACTCGACGGTTTGCTTCAGCTGGCGTCAGTTCGTGAGGGACAATGCGGCAGCTCTTGCAGACCTTTCCGAGGTCCTGAATGTGACGAGCCACGGTGGTCTGTGATATGCCCAGCTCCCCTGATAATCTCCAAATGCTGGTTGTCGGATTTGCCTCCACGGCCTCTGAATCCACGGTTCGCGGCTTACTTGACCTTGGCTGACCGTCGAGGTTTCTGTCACCTGAGCGAAATTTCTTGAACCGTCTGGTTGCAGTGCTGTGGTCCACGGAGCCTTCCCCTTTCACATGACAAATGTTTCGTGTTGCTTAAGCAGCGTTATGGCCAAGTTCGAACTCGTAAAGCAAAAGTTCCCTAATTAGCCGGTTGTGGCTGTTTATCTTTCAGGCGTCCCAACCACAGACAGAACGACGACATGGAATGCTGTTCACAGCAACGACTACCACTTTATATCCCTTCCGACTGACTGTAATGCGCGACTTCAACTAGTTCAAACACGTGACATACCCGCGAGAGCGCATGCGCTTATGAAAATATGTCAAAGCTTTCGACTCACCCCCTGTACCTTAACGTTGTGTATTGACTTCACTGTAAAACTCTAGGCGGAACTTAAGCATATTAAATCAGCTTTTCTCTGAATTAGACTTCCGTTGATCCCGGACAACTTCTCAAAAGTCCTGAAAAAGCATATAAAGGGTGATTCACTCTTGATCGAACACTGATTATGTGGAATCTATGAGATGGGGAATACACGATGAGCGTGAAACCCAAAGAGAGTGGTTCTTTATTCCCTGACGAAGCAGTCGACATGCATTACCTGTGAATAAAATGTATCCCCGGTAGTTGGATGGTGCCGCATTGACCCGACATCTGTCTAATAGTGGTGGGGGAGTAGCGTGTCTCCGCAGACAGTTTAAGCTAGGAGGTCGAATGAAGATGGTGTACTCAACTGAAAAGCGTGTGTTCATTTTGCTTCAGTACTAGGTTAGTGGTTCCTTCTAACAAAGGAGTTTATGAAGAAATTTGGTGGGCGTATCCACCAGACCCACCATTTCGAAATTGGCGAAGAAGCTGGAGAGAGCGGGAAGCTTGGTGGATCCGCATATCGGCGGACGACTCAAGGTGGCGGAGAACACAATAGAGGCAACAGTTATTGATATCCCCACGAAAATATATTCGGCAGCTATCCCAATAGATTGAACGATCGTATTCGACATGTCAAAGAGCAGCCAAACAGGCGAACATTAAGCCGTACCGTATTACGGGTGTGAACGAGTTACAGCCGCCGGATTTTGCAAAGCGATTAGCATGTTGTCAATGGTTGGCCAAATTTTTCTCCAAAAATTCCTCCCCGTTGGACATTACATGGTTTACTAGCGAAATATGGTTCCATTTATCCGGCTACGTAAACTCGCAAAATACACGGGTGTGGGCCAGTGAGAATCCCTACGCCATCCATGAAGAGCCATTGGATCCAGTGAAAATCGGTGTCTGGTGCTCGGTGTCTCGAGGCCGTATCATTGGGCCAATCTTTTTTTAAAGAATCAAGGTATGCTTTACATTAATTCCATTCAAATGTGCCTCTGCAATCGTGAGTTAATTAAAACAAATAAGTGTTCAGTCTTGAATGAATCCCCCTGTACTTTCAATGAACAAAACATTAAAGATACCAACCTAATGTTGGTCCTCCTCTACCTCGAATAACAGCTTGTGCACGCCTAGGCATCTAGTCCACCAGATGCTAGAGTGTTTCCAGCGGTGTCGTTCATTTCGTCGACAACTCATTTCGTCGACACTCAATTCGTCGACTCTATATATGCAGAGAGTCGATTCCTAAAAAACCTAAAAACAGCTCAGAACCACCAAATTTGTTATACTATCTCATGTTACTCTAACTTTAGACAGTACACGGTTTTGGGAAGGGGTCGGGGGCCAGGGTCAAGAGGGCCTCATGCAAGTTTTTTTTTTCGTAAAATCTACATTTTTCAGTTTAGAACCACCAAATTTGGAATACTATCTCATGGTACTCTAACTTAGATAGTACACGGTTTTGGAAAGGAGCCGCGGCCCTTGGTCAAGTTGGCCCCATACAAAATTTTAGTAAAATCTACAGTTTTCAGTTTAGAACCACCAAATTTGGTATACTCTCTCATAGTACTCTAACTTACACCGTACACGGTTTTTGGAAGGGGTTGGGGTCCGGGGTAAAGGGAGCTCCATACAACATTTTCTCAAAAGTTTCCATTTTTAACTTTAAAACTGCAACACAATTCTGCACTCCAATACCCTATCTGCGGTCTAAGTTAGAGCACCATGAGATAGTATACCAAATTTGGTGGTTCTAAACTGAAAACTGTAGATTTTACGAAAATTTGGTATGGGGCTCCCTTGACCCCAGGCCCCGACTCCTTCCCAAAACCGTGTACTGTCTAAGTTAGAGTGCCATGAGATAGTATACCAAATTTGGTGGTTCTGAACTTTTTTTCGATTTTTTAGGAATCTACTGTTTGTATATATAGTATCGACAAATTGAGTGTCGACGAAATGAGTTGGCGATGAAGTGAACCAGAACCGTTTCCAGAAGGTAATGCCAGCCATGCCTGTTGCCAAATTGTTCACAACTCCCCCCGAGACGTAGCTCTAGGATCCATGGATCTGATATTCCGATTCACGGCCTCCTAGAGAGCTTTCACATGGTTTAAATCCGGGGACCTTGGGGGCCACTGAATGGTGTCAAACTCAGATGGTTGTTCCTCGAGACATACCTGGGAAGTTGCGACCTGGTGGGGCGGCACATTGCTCTGCTAAAACAGACGGTCGGCCGCAGGATGCCCGAAGGCCATAAGACGGTGTAGTTGATCAGACAGCACATGTTGGCAGCGCGCAGCGGTTGAGGATTTCTCCAGACACACTAAGGGACTTAATGTGTCCCATGAGGAGGCTCTCCAAACCATCACAGAGCCACCACCGCCTTGAACAGAGCCACCACCGCCTTGAACAGATCCGACCTGGGTCATGGCATCATGCTGTCGACACCACACCCGCACCCTTCCTTTGAGCTCGATACCGCTGTAAACGGGATTCATCTCTCCACATGATGCGGCGCTACTCTACGAAGGTCCAGTTTTGTTGTTCCCGGCACCAGGTGAGGGTTAATTTCCGATGACGCGCAGTCATTAATGGCACACGAGCAGGGCGTCGCCCCCCGTAGCCCAAGCGCCCTACCGTTTGCTCCCTAATGCTGCTTGGGCCTCCGATGTTTAACCTGGATGTGATTTTTACCACCGTTGCCAAGCGGTTTGTCTGTACGAGCCTGGATAGTCTACGTTGGCGCCGGTCATCAATGGACTGTGGTCGGCCATCGCTTGCTCTCAGGGCGCTGGTACGTTCGTCGATAGTACCCTCGGGCACCCTAGGGTTCTTATAACTAGGGCGATAGAGTGGCTCATCTGTATTGCGTCGGCAATTCGTCCATGATCAAAGTCGCTCAGATCACTACGTTTACCCACGTTCGTGGATTACGATACACTGTTGGGAAGCCCTGCTGTCCGCCTATTTATCGCCTGCGTTCTGTATGGGTCTGTTCTACTCTGAGTGGGGGATGCCCATGTCAACTGTCCATCACTGCTATCCCTAATGTTTTGTCTACTGAGTGAAAATGCTACAACAAAATCACAGCCAGGAATGAAGGAAGACAAAGTTACTTACAGTTTTCCAATCCACGTTTGTCCGAGACGTCAGGCACTTCCAAGTCAAACATCAACAAGTCGTCGTAATGGGGCAGATACGTTGAAATGAACACGATATCACAACTCAATACGATCTTACAGGCATGATAGCTGGCTTAAATCACATGGAACACGGCACATCAAAATACAGGTGAACATCCGCTATACGTTTTCCAGTAATACGTTTTTCACATTTATACGTAATTCAGCGTTAGTCCCGGTACTTTGCTGTAGTTTCTATCGCGTTTTCAATTCGGTTAGATGTAATTCATGTATATGTTAAAATTTAAATTTCAGATTATTAAAATACACGTATGGTGTTTTTATTCTTTTATGCGTAACCTGCTAGGTCACAACTTTGAGAGAAGCGGGACAGCATTGCTGTGTTCCTTCTTGGCGCAGCCAAAGTTGAACCTTGAACCCAGGAGAGAATGGTATGTTGTTTACTTTCGATTTCGATGCCAAATTGTTCCTTCTTGGCGCAGCCAAAGTTGAACCTTGAACCCAGCAGAGAATGGTATGTTGTTTACTTTCGGTTTCGATGCAAAATTATTCCTTCTTGGCGCAGCCAAAGTTGAACCTTGAACCCAGGAGAGAATGGTATGTTGTTTACTTTCGGTTTCGATGCAAAATTATTCCTTCTGGGCGCAGCCAAAGTTGAACCTTGAACCCAGGAGAGAATGGTATGTTGTTTACTTTCGATTTCGATGCAAAATTGTTCCTTCTTGGCGCAGCCAAAGTTGAACCTTGAACCCAGGAGAGAATGGTATGCTGTTTACTTTCCGTTTCGATGCAAAATTATTCCTTCTGGGCGCAGCCAAAGTTGAACCTTGAACCCAGGAGAGAATGGTATGTTGTTTACTTTCGATTTCGATGCAAAATTGTTCCTTCTTGGCGCAGCCAAAGTTGAACCTTGAACCCAGGAAAGAATGGTATGCTGTTTACTTTCCGTTTCGATGCAAAATTGTTCCTTCTTGGCGCAGCCAAAGTTGTACTTTGAACCCAGGAGAGAATGGTATGTTGTTTACTTTCGATTTCGATGCAAAAATTGGTTTTGCATTCCACTCCCTGGATAAAAAGTGCCACAAACTCTTAGGGAAGCTCTAGGTTATTTTGTTGTGTTTAGTTTTTCTTTTGCTATTCTTTGCGTTTTTTCTTTTTTCTTTTTGTTGGAACCATGTGATAGATGACGCAATTAAAAATTTACTAAATAACGTTCACACTTCTCCTTTTCCTCTGAATTAAAAAAATTAAACAACCAAAGATTAGTGAATATTTTACTGGGCACTAATGCTAAACCTACTAGTGGACATATTGCTTTTAAAACAGCGATGCGTTTTAGAGAAAAAAATACAGGTAGACTCAGTTCTAATTGTGCCGTCAGTTTGGAACGTAAAACTACGACTTCAGAGTGGAAATGAGCTAGTCGAGTATGGTTTCAAAGCGCTTATTTAATTTATTATAGCCAACACAGGTCTATGATATGAAAAGTAGCTTACACTGAGAAAAACGTTTTGTTAATTCAGCAAAAAAATTGTTGAATCAACCAAAATATTTTGTCCATATGCAGTCAACAGAAATGCTCGTTGAATTGACAAATGTATTTCGCTGAAAATTATTGTTGATTCAACAAAATTTATTGTTATCATGACAAAACGTTTTGTTCATTTAACAAAATGCCTAGGTCGATTTTTGGGAATTTGTTTGATCCAAAAATATGTATTGTTATCGTGATGAAACGTTTAATTGAATTAACAAAATATAGCCAACGAAAACATTTTATGTTGCCAACAAAACAATTCCGATGGTGTTGGGCTAAAGTAACAAATAAATCGACAAAACAGCTCGAGAAAACTATTTTGTTGTTTCAAACAAACTTTTTTCTCTCAGTATACATAATTTTTACAAATAATGTTGGATAACTTGCGAACACTAAGCGGATTGATAAACGAATTACCCAACATGGTGCAATGTCTTCTTGGGCTTCTTACATTCCTCGTCACTTGCTCTTGCATCTCGTTTTGATTTTCTCCTCTTTTGCTTGCGTTCATTCTGAGAATCCCGCGCAATTGTGGAAAATGTTAACCCGTTCACACGAAAACAATTTTCAAAAATTTTAATTTAAACCACTGCTATATGTTCTTTATATATTTGAATAGATCTCGTCGAGAGCTTTGAAACGTTACCACGCACAGATGTTTTGCACTCACGGTTGTCGAGATAAACCGCGATATTATCAAAAGTGTTCACCAGTTCACAGGAAAACAGATTTTAGAATGTTCAGTTCAAACCACTGCGAAATGTTCTTCATATATTTGAATAGATCTCATCGAGAGCTTTAAAACGATACCACGCACAGTCGTGTTGTGCTCACGGTTGCCGAGATAGACTGAGTATAACGCGGCGGCCCACCCAGAAATATTGCATCATCTCCTAAAAACTGTAGAATTTGGACTCCATGCTATTTACGAATATGCTAACCCGATTAGTGTGAGGCACGTATTTTTAACGCTATAATGATTTTAACTGGGCCCTATTGTCTGTCGGCCGTAAATCGTCCCATACTAACCGCGGAGTAAAACGTAGTCCTACGTCAAAATGTGCCGTAGGGTTGCTGAAGGGTTGCTATATGTTCTTTATATATTTGAATAGATCTCGTCGAGAGCTTTGAAACGTTACCACGCACAGTTGTTTTGCACTCACGGTTGTCGAGATAAACCGCGATATTATCAAAAGTGTTCACCAGTTCACAAGAAAACAAATTTTAGGATGTTCAGTTCAAACCACTGCGAAATGTTCTTCATATATTTGAATAGATCTCATCGAGAGCTTTAAAACGATACCACGCACAGTCGTGTTGTGCTCACGGTTGCCGAGATAGACTGAGTATAACGCGGCGGCCCACCCACAAATATTGCATCATCTCCTAAAAACTGTAGAATTGGACTCCATGCTATTTACGAATATGCTAAGCCGATTAGTGTGAGGCACGTATTTTTAACGCTATAATGATTTTAACTGGGCCCTATTGTCTGTCGGCCGTAAATCGTCCCATACTAACCGCGGAGTAAAACGTAGTCCTACGTCAAAATGTGCCGTAGGGTTGCTGAATCTAAAACAAAATCGTATTCCCATTTAGTTCTCAAAGATAAGGTATTTTGTTTTTCATATATTGAAAACATTAAATCATACAGTTTCTTTACTTAATCTGTTTTAATGAAATAATGATAAAATACTTAATACGAAATTTCAAATTGACATAAGCTTAAGATAACAACAAAAGTAATCTTGTATGTATGTTTTACATTATAAATTTGCCTAATCTATTACGAGCCAATTATTTCTCATTTCTTTTCCGTTTGAAGGCCTTCAAAATTTTACAGTAGTATTTAACATTTGAAAGTTTTTTTATGCGTTTTTTTTTACTTTTATACGTTTTTCAGGTCATACCCTAGAAACCTTATAACCATGGTTCCACTGAATCTTAAATGCTCAGATTTACTAAGAAACAGTACCCTTAATCAACATTGCACCATCTCACATTCAACAACGAGCTCCTATCTCTTGAATCTTACTACGTAGACCTGCTGTTAGGTTGTTGCTTACGTCAAATTCGTCGAGTGAGAATCTGTGGCGTTAAGTTAGAAAAATTATCAACAAAAAGAAACCAAATCTACATATGAATACGATAACTCAAAAGGAAGGTTGAATTATAGGTGTACGTTACAGTTCTTGCGCAGTTAGGCTCATTTAAGAAATGCTACATATAATGAGAAAGGGAAGAAATGTGATCTCTTTTCCAAATACCTTTTCATTAGTTTTGAAATTTTATGTATTTGAGGTGGCATATTTTAGTCAGTACCTTATTCTTAGGTGAAGTGTTTTACACGAAATTTAGCTTAAGTTTAATTCGTTTATGCTATTGAGAAAAAGTATTTCTAACCGAGGTCGTTGCAAAAACGACCTCGGTTACAAATACTTTTGATAAACTGGTGTCCAAAACCTAAGGACGGGCTACAGTTTTACCTGTATAGCAAAAATCACATGACCGCCGCCAGATGGCGAAATAATTATACTGTCAGCATACGAACACATGAAAAGACGCAAAAAATTGTTTATAAATGACGCACAAATTAAACCATTTTGTGCGTCATTTATAAACAATTTTTTGTTTATAAATGACGCACATAATCAGTGTTTAAGCAAAAGTTACAAATTTCCGAAGGGCATGGCCGGGCAATGGATGTACAGTGCTTTCCCATAACCAGGAGGAGAGACATTTCAGTATGAAATATGTCCACCCCGAACTGCGATGGAGCTCTCACAACGTCGTTGCATGCTGAGCATCAAGTGATCCAGGAATTCCTGATAACCAGGCGGAGAGACATTTTAGTATAGAATATGTCCAACCCGAACTGCGATGCAGCTCTCACAACGTCGTTGCATGCTGAGCCCCAAGTGATCCACAACTTTTTGAGGCAAATTCGCCCACTTTACCCTCAGATCACGGATCAGGCCCCGGATGACACCCACCCTCAGAGCATTTCGAGCACCGAACCCCATTGCGTCCCAGACGTGCTCAATGGGGTTGAGGTCTGGGAAGCGTGCTGACCAGCCGATGTCATGAATATCATTAGCCTCCAGAAGAGTCTGCACTTTTCTCGTGCGATGAGATGTCGTGTTGCCATCTATGAACAGCGGAGTTGGAAATGGGTCAAAACTTTTTGGACCCGGACCCCGCTGTCACATTGGATCCGACCCGGGTGTAACCCGGACAAATCTGCTTTGAAATATAAATCCGAATATATCATCATAACCATTGTCAATCATTACCAATCCACTGCTGGATGAAGGTTTTCTCAAGTTTCTTCAACAACGGACTGTCTTGGGCCAGTCTCCTCCATCCACCCATCTCACAAGTGGTCTTCGTCTGGATCTTTTCCTGTCCTTTGGAATCCAGTCTACCAATCCACTGCTGGATGAAGGTTTCCTCAGGTTTCTTCAACAACGGGCTGTCTTGGGCCAGTCTCCTCCATCCACACATCTCCCACGTGGTCTTCGTCTGGATCTTTTCCTGTCCTTTGGAATCCAGTCTAAAATTTCGGTTGTCCATCGGGAATCCGTTCTTCTGGCAACATGTCGAACCCATTGCCATTTCAGGGACTTTACTCTGATCATTATGTCTTCCACTCTTCTCATTTTCCTTATCCACGAGTTCCTCTTCTTATCTTTCTTGGTTACACCAAGCATGCATCTCTCTATGCTTCTTTCAGTTGTCCTCAGCCTTCGTGTGCCTATTTTAGTTAAGGTCAAAGTCTCTGCTCCGTACGTAAGCTCTGGAAGGATACATTGATGCAAAACTTTTTCTTTAAGACATAATGACGTATTGCTCTTAAAAATTGTACTGTTTCTTCCAAAAGTACTCAAGCCAAGTTTTATTCGTCGATTAATTTCCTCATCAATGTGACCTTTGCTTGTCATCTGTTGTGCAAGGATATCACCATTACTGTCGGCACTATGTGTTCTATCTGTAAAGGTTATGGACACCCGCGAGCCTTATGTCCACATCGCACTTCTACTACAACTTCGACAGCCTAAACACAGTCTGCTTTAGCGGTACCCTCAACGACTTCAGCACAATCCAAAAGCAAAAGTAGCACTACAGCCGTTGGTCAATGCGCTACTTCAGACAAAAGTAGCACTACAGCCGTTGGTCAATGCGTGACTTCAGACAAAAGTAACACTACAGCCGTTGGTCAACGCATGACTTCGCAACGACCTGCAGAATCCGGACCTGTGTATCCTTTTCCGTCACATCTTCCATCAGACACACCTTCGCTTGTTAGTTCACTCACCTTCACCCCTCTCCTGTGGGATGCTCAAGTACAATCGTCTGTTTCTCCTGGTTGGTCCACTGCGTCTAGCCATTTCAAAGTACTTGACAACCCTGATGCAACCCCTTCGGGGTAGAGGAAAGCGTCGGAGGACCCTCAATGCTCGTGCCAAGAAACCCGAACAACGACTGACCGCTCTGACCATAGCGATCACTCAGTCGGCTACACTGCATCCGATGCTTCTGTTGAGCTTGACACTGATACCGATACTGGTTCTGCAGACCCAGTTCTCTCACATGAATTTCTTCAATTTCTAAACTTTTTTCCTTCCTGAAATTCCAGTCACTGGAGATGTTCTATATAATTTCCTTTCAGGTCCCCGTCAAAACAAACAGTCGAAAAACTTTTTCTTCTCTTATACTGCAATTCTACCTGATGCTCTTCTACAATTGCAAATCATCCGTTCTCATCTCCAAGCGGTGCCTCGTGAGACCTTTGGTGATCCGCGTTGGATAACGAAATTCGTTCGTCGTTTAGACCTTTTTTACGCTTTCCAACCGTAGGTTGAAGAAACGTATATGCTCCACCTTTGTCCGCCCGTCCGTCCGCACGATAACTGGCGTAAAAATGGTTCGATTTCGATTAAACTTTATTATGTGGTAGGGGACCACCATGGGAACATTCCTATTGAAAATGGGACAAATGGGGTCAAAGGTCACGACGTAGGAGCGGGATCCTTCCATTGCTCTTATGCGTCATAACTAGCGTAAATATGGTTCGATTTTAATGAAAGTTTGCTATGTGGTAGGGGATCACCTGGGGACGAAACCTATAGAAAATGGGAAAAATGGGGTCAAAGGTCACGACTTAGGAGCGGGATCCTTCCATTGCCCTTATGCGTCATAACTTGCGTAAATATGGTTCGATTTCAATGAAATTTTACTATGTGGTAGAGGACCGCCTGGGGACGAATCTTATTCAAAATGGGTGAAGTGGGGTCAAAGGTCAGGATATAGAGCGGGATGCATTCCATTGCCCTTATGCGTCATAACGTGCGTACAAATGGTTCGATTTCGATGAAATTTCAGTATGTGGTAGGGGACCACCTGGAGACGAACCCTATTGAATGTGGACGAAATGGGGTCAAAGTTCAGGACATAGGATAGCGATCCATTCCATCGCTTTTATCCCATATTTTTAAGGTGGACGTCAAGTAATTTTGCTTCCTATACTTCCAATGGAAAAACTTTTGTACACATTTCCTTCACAATTAATGTGTTCCCAAGGATGAAAATTTTAACATCGATTAAAAATAACTTTATTATAACTTGGAATACTTAATATTTTCTAAAACATAACCATAATTATATAAAAAACCAATAACTTTTCCTTTGGTGGTGTTAGAACCAGAAAAAAGATTGCGCGACCTGTATTTTCATGACGTCAGTAGACAAAAAAATGTTGGATTGCATAATTATGGTTATGTTTTAGAAAATATTAAGTATTCCAAGTTATAAAATTAAGCTATTTTAATCGATGTTCAAATTTTCATCCTTGGGAACGCATTAATTGGGAAGAAAATGTGTACAGAAATGTTTCCATTCGAAGTACAGGAAGCAAAATTACTTGACGTTCACCTTAAAGGAGCAATTCTTGTATGTATGTAAATTTTATTTTGAAAACGGCTCTAAGGATTTCGATTAAAGTCGTTAACCTACCGTTTTCTGGTACTAGAAATCGATTTAGCTTGATCTCGACTTTAAGAAAATTTGTTTAGTGGGTTAAATAACCATCCCGAATTATCAAGTTTGTAGTGTGGTGTCATGGCGTCGCCCCATTAGATGTTGGCGCGCGGTCATGCCATCTATCTCATTACGTCACGCGTTGTTTGTTGATCCTATTAAAGTTTTATGACGTCACACCTTGCTACCAGATGGTCGCGATTCCTATCTGCCTCATTACGTCACGCGTTGTGTGGGTATGTTCGTCCGCACGAAAACTCGCGTAAAAATCTTTCGATGAAATTTTAGTATGTGATAGGGGAACACCTGGGAAGGAACCCTATTGAAAGTGAATGAAATGGGGTCAAAGGTCAGGACATAAGAGCGGGATATATTCCACTGCTCTTACGCGTCATAACTAACGTAAAAAAGGTTCGATTTCGATGAAATTTTAGTATGTGGTAGGAGACCACCTGGGGACAAAGCCTATTGAAAATTGTCGAAATGGGGGTCAAAGGTCAGGACATAGGAACGGAATCACTTCCATCGCCATTATGAGTCATAACTTACGTAAAAATGTTTCGATTTGGATGAAATGTTGGTATGTTGTAGGGACCTGTCTGGGGACGAATCCTATTGAAAATGGGAGAAATGTGGTAAAGGTTAGGACACAGGAGCGGGATCTATTCCATAGCGCTTATGCATCATAACTTCCGTAAAATTGCTTCGATTGCGACAAAACTTTATCATGTTATTTCGGAGATATACTGAACCAGTTCTGTTGAATATCATCCAAATGGATCAAAGGTCAGGGCACAGGGGTGAGATTTATTCCACAGCCATTTTCCTCATAACTTGAGTAATAGCTTGAGTAATGATTTCTAGTATATTGGAAAGCGTATCATAATCAATGCATTGCATGATTTTACTAACTTGTTTGCATAGCAGCCGATGACACAATCCAGCCACCATCTGACATATCCGTTCAAGTTAGTGAACTTGAGATGTAGGATGTCATGTGTTGTATCTTTCGCGACAGGCTTCTGTCGCGATTGCGCCTCGCATATGCGTCTGCCTCAACTGACTCTCAGAAACGTCGCTTTTTCCGGGTTTGGTCACCAAATCTAACCTGGTTTACTGATCCCTCAGTACATGTACAACTCCTTCTTTGAGAACTGTTCTCCATTACTTTGCGATTTGTAATTTTACCTTTATCACTTGCACCTTCTCAAGTTCTTATCTGTGACATTCGCCACAAAGTTTATACCATTGTACTCTACTTATTCATGTTATCACATTGTCTTTTACTCTTTCTATGTGACATCAACCATTCTACTACCACACATGTTGTACATATTATTAATATTTCTTGCTCATTTGATATTAGCCTCTCATAGGCACCTACCCAGTGCATCACTACATTGTACATAGTATTATAACTATACCTTTATCTTTGTTACACATTTCTACTGGAATTGTTCATATTGATTCTTCATCTGTGTATCTCTCGTGCATTACTCATGCACCATTGTTGTCGGTCACTTCTGTAGCTCAACTTATATCTGTGAAGATACTCATCTACTTTGTTTTTATTGCCATTGTATATAGCAAATCAGCATCTGTACATTTGTTATCTTCACTGTGCACATGTTGTCAATTATGTTTCTGTTGGCACTGGAAATACAGTCCCTCTGTACCCTCGTCTCAGGTTTTCTCCATAAACAATTTTGAAAGCCACAGAGTTGGTAGGGTATATTTGTCCAGAATATCGAGGCAGGCGTGCGGGTTAACAGGTTTGTCCACGATACCCCATGGGCCGGGAATATACCACGAAAAACACCCTACACGAGTACACTGCTAGCTCCAAACTTGACCGTAGGAACAGTACACTGTGGTAAATAGCGTTCCTCTGGCTGCCAGCATACCCACACACGGCCATCAGACTGATGGATCGTGTATCTGGATTCATCAGTCCATAGGACCCATTTCCATTGATCTACGGTTCACGATAAATGTTCTTTACACCATGCTAAACGACGAGTAGCATTCCGAGTAAAGATGAAAGGCTTATGAGCAGCCGCACGACCACAGTGATCCATGGAATGAAGTTCTCTGCGAATGTTACGTGTACATACCAAGGTTCCAGCATTTTTACTCACCTGTAGACTGAGGTCTTGTGCAGTACTCTGTCGATTAGCTGTAACGAATCTCCTGAGGCTTCAACGTCCTCTATTACTGATTTTCTTTGGTCTGCCTGTACGTTTTGCTGCTTCAGGCGCGCCATGTGTCTTCTACTTATTCAGTACGTCCAAAACAGTTGACTTGGGTATATTTAAGCGCCTCTTGGTTTCTCTTATGCACAACCAACTAATATAACCCCCGACAATCTTACGTTTCTCAAAGTCAGTTCTCTCCCGCCCCGACATTTTCACTCAACCTCCCAGTGCGCATGATCGCGGTTAGGTGCAGGCTTGTTTTTATACCGTTTGCAGCTGTACCGCGCATCCTAACAACGCAGCGGATCCGTTCATTTGCTTTTGAAGGGGTGTCCAGTGGCTTTTGTCAGTATGGTGTATCTGCAATTCCCACATGTCTCAGTACTTTGCTACGAGCTATTTAGAAAGCCATTTCGAGGTCATAGTTGCATATGTAAGTGAGGAGGGCACGTGTCTTATTAATATTGGATGTTCTTAATAATTTGCTACTTGAGTGTATAGGTTGTCCTCGGAACCAAGTAATTGCTGAAACCAATTTTAAATGTTATTTTCCTTGGAACTAAGCAATTGCTGAAATCAATTTTAAATGCTATTTTCCTTACACTTTAATTGAAATCTTAACCTTAACGGCATTTTAGAGCACTAAATATCCCCAAGTCGTACACTCGGTAAGATGAACTATGCACCGGATTAAGTCCAAAGAGTAAATTTGAGAACCGTCTAGTCACGTTAAAATTAATTCACTAAAATCCACTAGCAGTTTTGAAGCCTTCAAGTGGCTCCTTTATCAAGTGTAATAAAAAACGTTTAAGGTAAAAAAAACACTTAACAGAATGACCCCTCAAGTTAGACGACAACCAACACACCTTCCGTAATGGTCGAGTGCAGGTGCACTGAGGCATCTTGGGTAACTCAAAACATCTGTAGGTGACGATGTCAGCTAAAAAGAGCAGGTACGGTTTTTGGTGAAGATGAGGTAATTAACACAGTTCAAGGTCATGGATCCGTTCCATACCACTTCGGTAACTCACGAAAAATAGTTTCTTCACTAATAAGGTGTCTCCAAAGGTAGGGTAGAATAATGGGATGTTTATCAATACAGCAGGCGTTTGAAAATCTATGTAATACAACTTCTTCGCTATGCGTATCTTAGGCACCTAATGACCGGTCCCTAAGATATGGCGAAGCAGTTGTAATACATAGATTCTGCAACGGAGCCATGACCTTGAACTGTGTTAATTTGTTACGTGGTAGATGTCAACTTTCTAAGTCTTGTGTGGTTAAAAGACAATAAAATAGTTATAAATATTGATTTTTGGGATCATTTTATATCTCTTAGAAACATTTATTCTTTTCTTTGCTAAATCAAAGAAAGGTAGTCCGTCAGCTCTGTAATCCTTCCCTAAAATTCTCTATTGGTCATTTCTTCCGTGTCCCTCCGACCCTCGCGGAGAAAATCTTCCTTTTTCCCGGTCAGCTTAAGACCTCCTAACACCTCAGGCCTGTCCTGCCTCTTCATCTCCCAACCGTTCGGTTTCAAATCCTAGAAACGACTGTTTTCGCCTTATCCCCTCCCCTTGCTTCCACCGCCTTACCCCGTTGCCTCCACAAAACCCCATCGGCTCCCAAGTTCCTCTGAGAAACACGCCGGCATCGGCCAATACCAAGCATCAAGATAAAAGTTAAGAGGGCTTGCGCTTTCAGTCGGCTACTTTGAAATAAGGAATGTAAAGGATTAAATGAACACGACAATACAAAATCTCTTGCAACGTACAAAGGCTCAGACTCTAAAATGAGACAAACTGGCGTCTCTAAATGAACTGTGTTTCCGATGTTCAATGGAGGAGTGACACAGCAAAATTTCTCTCACGCTTCGTGGAAACAAAGGAAGAGGAGCACGAAACGAAATACAAGTTGCTAAATGAGAATTAATATCATATTGTTACAGGGCTTGGTGCTGAGTTCTGTTACAGCGCTCTGTGCGGAGGGTTCGTTTGATGTTTGCTCTGTATATGGGGTTTAACCCGTAATTCTCCCAACTGGAGCAGATAAATACAATAAAAAGTATATAAATGTGAATCGACTGAAGCTAAATTTTGCAGTTAGGAAAATTTTTAATCAGATGTTACGGGGAATGTCTTTAAGCCCTGTCCCGATTCCTTTTGTCTATTATCATCAACCTCATTGCTCTCTCCGTCATTTTCACTCTTTCCTTATTATATTAACACCTCGGTGTCCTACTCGCTCTCATCGTCAGCACGCCGAATTCCGTTTATCTTTTCCCGGCCGGTCTCATTCCTCCTACTTCCTTCGTTTGGACGAACCCGCGAAGCCTTTTCACCTCGCTAAAAATCCTCCTTCTTCCTCCTTTCCTGACCCCCTTGTTCTCTTACTCGGAGAGCAACCCCCGAAAAAACTGTCCCCTCGTCCGAAGAGTGAAGACCCACCTATTCCTCGAAAGTCAGGCCACACCCTAAGATGCTTTCTCTCCGAAAACGCAAAATTCTTTGATTGGCTCGCTGGTCCCCTCTTCGTCGTGCTGCTTGGGACGGCGGAAAAGCAATAATGTCCAGTTTCATTCTTCTCACATCGACGAAGCTATAAATCTAACACCCCCTGTGCTGCGACGCGTGGGAAAAGAAGTACTTTGCATGTTCGCTGCCTAGCCCATCAAAATGGCGGGAATTGAAGGAAAATGATTCCAATTATTAATCCCTCAAAATGGCTGCTGAACTTCACTTCTAATAAATATGGAAGCCCCGGTTACAATATCCTAAAACTTAGATTAAAATCTCCGTAACAAATTACCTCATCTTCACCAAAAGTCGTACCTCCTCTTTTTAGCTGACATCGTCGCCAACAGATGTTTTGAGTTACCCAAGATTCCTCAGTGCACCTGCACTCGACCATTATGAAAGGTGTGTTGTTTGTCGTCTGACCTTGTGGGGTCATTTTGTGAAGAGTCTTTTTTCACTTTTAAACTTTTTTTATTACGCCTGATGAAGAAGCCACTTGAAGGCTTCGAAAGCATTGATGTATTTTAGTGAATAAATTTTAACGTGCCTAGACGGTTCTCAAATTTACTCTTTGGGCATTTTAGAGTTTTGGTACTTAAACTGTAAATCTTTCATCTCGAAAGTTTGAAAAACAAGTGCAACCCAGCACAAGTATTGAGTCGATTTAATGTGTTATGAATGTACTGTAAAATTGGCTTTATTTGTCTGACGAGAAAACTTTTTATATAGGGCTTTTCATCAGCAGCGAGTCAGTCATTTGAGATTCCGGAAATTCCCAGACAATCAAGAATTTCTATTTTTATGAGTCTTTCTCCTGATTTCGAAAATAATTCTTTAAAGACGGTCGGTAATTCAACTCCATTTCTTTCACATTCGGGAAGTAAGTAAAGTTACTTACCATGGGTTGGAAATAAACACGTGTCCTTCATTCAACTTTTTCTTGGGTTTCAGCATAATGTGATGGCGTATATCATCCTATTGGTGCTGCGGAGTCGAACAGGGACAAAACAGAAATCCTCCTCAAAGTTCCTACGCTGACTGGGAATGTCGGATGAAGCAACTCACAAGAAAAACAGTTTTTCTCGCCAGTTTTACTCGTGAGTTAAAAGTATGTTTGACCGTAAGATAATAAGAATAAATTTTCTGATCGAATTAGAAGCAGAAGAATAACGTACTTTGCTGCTCACTGGTGAAAATGTATTTGAAAAGTTTAAAGTCGTGAATTTCTGAGCAGTAGCCTTATTTAGCACCTGAAACACAAGAAAACTTAACGGTAGTGTTCAATAAATAATGTACAAAAACTTAAATTTTTTATGGCTCGCCACATAAGTTCCCATATAAGTCACAATGTTATTATTGGCATATTTTCACTGTATTCCATGTAACCACTTTCTTTAGATAACTTGAAAATGTAAAGGTTCTCACATATCTACGCTCATTTGCATATAATTTCCTTGTCCTGGGTAGTGAGTGTAATGACTGGCATGCTCGAACGGAAATCGGGAGATGAGAGTTCGATTCCCGCTCCAGAACGATGAAAATTTTCAAGTTTTCTAAAGAAAGTGGTTACATGGAATACAGTAAAAATGTGACAATAACAGCATTACAATGCCTACCACGTATTTATGAAGAATTATTTCTTCGGGGAAATTCGTTTCCCAATTGCATGCAAGTCACAATTTTTGGAATAGTAAACTAGTTTGCCGAATATAACTTCCACAATAATTTAACGGGCGTTCATTACAATCAATAACACCAAATGGCAGAGCAAATCGCTCACAAGATTGATTAAACGAACGTATTTTACAACAGCCAGCAATGCACGAAAATCCCTTAAAATCTTATTAGAGTCGCTTTTATTATCCGCATTTTGACTTTTAACCTGACTAACTGCTAGTGCTGCCAAACGTGGCAAAGAATCTGGAGGTTCAGAACGTGAAATTCGGAAATGAAGAACGTAACCGAGAAATGAAACAACTTGTACAGGACAGAATACTCAAAAGAAAATTTAGATCTAGTAGCAGTACACGTCATACGTTAAGCGGCCTATACGTCCTATCCTTGCGCATGTGCAACGGAATGCACAAAATCTTGGCACCAGTGGCTACAGGAAGGTTCGTACGTGCGTTGGAGCGGCAGCGGTACAGTCCTATGACGTCATCACGCCTGGACCGGCGGATTGTTCGACACTCCCGTTCGTCACCAGAAAGCACTGCAGCCGATATTCGACGTGCTGTGTCATCATCCATGGACGTCACTATAACGACCCGAACTGTAAACCGAAGGTTACATGTGGGAAACCTGCGCAGTAGACAACCGTTATATCGACTGCCACTGACGGCTAGCCATCGCAGAGCTTCGGCTTGGTGCCAAAGTCATGCGAACTGGAGTCACGAATGGACCACTGTGGTCTTCAGTGATGAATCCCGTTTCTGTCTGGGTGCTGACGATCGACGGATCCGTGTCTGATGACATCATGGCGAGCAAACGGTCTCAGTTTCGTTCGGGAAATCCACACCGCCCGTCAGGCAGGCATCATGATATGTGGTGCTATTGCGCATGACAGAAAGTCACCTCTTGTCCGCATCACGAACACACTGACAGCTGCACGATACGTGAGCGAGGTTCTGTAGCCCATTTTGATACAGTTCCTGAATGACCTACAGCACCCGATTTTCAAAAAAGATAACTCCCCCTGTATACACCGCTCGGGTCTCCAAACAATGTTTGCAACATGTTCAAACACTGCCATGGCCAACATGATCGCCCGATTTATTCCCAATCGAAATCCTGTGGGACCACATTAGACGTCGTCTAGAATCGAATCGGCCTGCTCACGATCTCGACGAATTATATGAGCAAGTCAACCATGCTTGATTTTCCATTCCTCAGGACGATATCCGTCGACTGCATGACTCATTGCCCTGCCGCATTGCTACCTGTATTGCCGTTCGCGGCGGTGCAACCACTTACTGACGCGTCACAACTGTGCGGCATTATCATATCTGAAAAACACTGTATGTGGCTGAAAATAACATTAATGTAAACCCTTATGTATTCTTACTTGCATGCTCAATTTCATCTCTCTATCCTCAATCCTTCTGGACGGGGCAATTTCTATGTCGAGCAGTGTATTTGCAAACAGCGTCTGCACGAAACCATAAGGTATTAAGTGCTACAGTATGTGTTATCATGAGTAAGAAGCGGAGATGACGCCCAAGTGGCTCAGTGATCTAAGCGCTGACTTATGACCATGGGTCCGGGTTCGAGTCCCGGTGATGCATGTGTGTGTTGCGCTGGTCTTACGGCACTGGGTCTCTGCATTTCCTGGAACCAGTCTCCCTAAAACAGGGACGTGCGACTGCTTGTAGCCCGTAAAGTTGCTCACGCTGGTCGTTAGACCCCAAACAAACAAATAAATAAGTAACGGAGTTTAAGACAAATATTACCAGCCGCACAAGGACCGATCTCACTTTGCATTTGAAGCAAATGTATTGATCGGTCTCTACAAGGCTGTATGAGAAAGTGGTTTTACTTGTCAGAGAACGACAGATTTTTTTTTTATTTTTTTTTTTTTTTTTGATTGGAGGTTTAAAGACCACCGTGAGCAACTCAATGTGCTATAAGCAGTCGCCCGTCCCTAATTTAGGGTCACTGGTTCCAGGGAAGGGAGAGAGCCAGTGCCGTAAGACAAACACAATATCCATGCTTCACCGGGATTCGAACCCGGGCGCCTTACGGACGAATGATCAGAGGCCATCGCTTAGACCACTGCGCCACCGGGGCGGCAAACGAGAGATTGGCTGGAAGAGCCAGTGTTTTAGGTGAGTAAGAGTGATTCACTAAACGGGAAGATAGCGATTGGCTCAAAAAGCGGATGATTGGGTGGGTGAGAGTGATTATCTGCAAGAATAAATGCTTGGGTATGATCAGTTTGTAACGTGAATGATTGGGTAACGTAATTTCAAATTACAACAGACCGTGCACACTCAAGAAGCGCTTATAGTTTTGTCGAAAGTATGGAGAATCTTAACGCGTATTACACCAGTAAACAAACGGATTTACTATGCTATGAGCACTTCTTCAGTACGAATCATTGGGTAAATAAACGATTTTCTGAAGGAGCGAACGCAAGAGCAGAGAGTACTTGGTCCCGATTGGTTAGAAGAGGAATGCGTAGCTATTGTATGAGAGTGGCTGGATGAGAAAATGGGTGCCTTTGTACGGAAGAAATTGATTGTCTGCCAAAGCTAATGATCGGGTGGACATGAGAGAATTCTCCGGGAGAGCAATTATCGTAGGTGAATGAGCTAGTGACTGAATTAATATTTGTGATAGCCTGGGAGAGCGAATGAATAATAGGTAAGGGTTCTTTTGACTTTTTATTGTTTGGGCTTTTAACAACTTCCGTGAGTAACTCAATGACCTATAAGCAGTCGTCCGTAACTAATTTGGGACTACTGGTTTCAGGGAAGGGAAAGAGCCAGTGCTATGAGACAAATCCATGGCTCTCTAGGGTTTAATGGATATGTTTTCGGATTTTAACAACCTCCTGTAAGCACTGTAAGCAGACGCCAGTCAATAATTTAAAGCCACTGATTCCAAAGAGAGACAGAGCTATTGTCTAAGAGAAGCACACCACCCATAGTTCATCCGTGACTCGAACCTTGGATGGAAACACATCATCCATACCTCATCCGTGAATCGCACCTTGAAGAGAAACACATCATCCATACCTCATCCGTGAATCGCACCTTGAAGAGAAGCACACCACCCATACCTCATCCGTGACTCGAACCTTGAAGAGAAGCACACCACCCATACCTCATCCGTGACTCGAACCTTGAAGAGAAGCATATCACCACCCATACCTCTTCCGTGACTCGAACCTTGAAGAGAAGCATATCACCCATACCTCTTCCGTGACTCGAACCTTGAAGAGAAGCACACCACCCATACCTCATCCGTGACTCGAACCTTGAAGAGAAGCACACCACCCATACCTCATCCGTGACTCGAACCTTGAAGAGAAGCACATTACCACATACCTCATCCATGACTCGAACCTTGAAGAGAAGCACACCACCCATACCTCATCCGTGACTCAAACCCAGTCCATTTCGGTGGAATGATCCAATTGGTGCGGCTGTGTCATCAAGAAAAAGAACTGATGATACATACATTGATATCAATCGTCACCATACATATAACAAAACAATGGGGCAGTGAAAAGTACTAACAATGAAGATTACTTTCTGTTCTGCTGGCAGAACAGAAAGTAGTTTCTTGCATTCTTAGCTTCATCTACTTCTCAAGGAGCTCCTTTACACTAAACGCAGTGTTTTGGGACCAGATTTCGAATAACCTAGCTATTGCGAGTAACACAAAGAAACGTTTTCTCCAGCAAGCGGAAAAAATGTGCATTCGAAGAAATTGGAAACATTTCTAGTTCTGTGTTTAATTTTTATATCTTACTAAATCTTCTTACTCTCGTACCCCTGATGTCTTTATCAGCTCGGAGGATCCATATTTTTCATTGTTTCCCTTGTAGTTATCTCTTCATAACTCTCATTTCCCGATTTCCGTTCAAACATGTTACCTTTTTACCACCCTGGGAAGAGACCCCATTAACTAACGGAAAGCAAATGTAGCTTAGGAATCGGAACAACTATCAGATTTTGGCTTACCAGGAACACACTATATTGCTTCGATTTGCTCAAATCTTAACGTCGTTCGGGAAGTACGCGAACACTTTCGTTGGCGTACCTTTCGAAACTGTGAAGTGGCAACACTGGCGGTGTCTGGCGGTTGCGCAGTAGGTACTTCGGACACAGTTCATGTTTACTGATCTACTAGCGAAAGTTATATAACCATGAAGTAGTTGAGACGATCAATGACACTGAAAAAACATGTTTTTTTTTGTTTTTTTGAAGTTTTGTCCTATTGCAGTGTTTAGAGTGCGTAGCACAAGCTCTTCTGAGGACGTCAGTAGGTCTAAAAGTCCTTAAGAAAACGGAGGTGCACAAATAGGTGAAAGGATATAAAGCAAGACATCATCCAAAGATGCTCCAAGATGCCGTCGACGGATTTCGACTTCCAGACAAGAAGCCAAAAAAATCATCCAAGAGTTCTTAGAGAAGTCTTGTAGCGTGGGTATTAATAACATTTTCACACAACTGGGTATCTCTCACACGGAAGATGGTTCGTTTTACTTCTTGTTATTCAACCGAAATTTCTCCCAAATGTTCTCCATCCAAGTTTTATACGCTGATTAATTTCTTCATCAATGTGACTCTGGCTTGATATCTCCTGTCCAAGGTAAATGTAGGAATCGATTATCGCCAGCTTTTCTCCATCAATTGATAAATCTTCATTTCTTGTAAAAACACTGTACATCAGTTTTGTCTTCTCAAAGTTCATTTTCAAACCCACTTCTTTACTCTTGTCAGCAAGTTCCTGGATCATACTCTGCAGCTCCGAAGAGATGGTTGGTAAAATGACGACGTCATCAGCAAAACGAAGATGAGTTAAATAATGTCCATTAATCTTTATCACTTTGTTTTCCCAGTTCAGTGATTAAACGACACTTGCAATGTGGCATTGAAGAGTTTCGGAGATATGGTGTGCCTTGTCTCACTCCCTTTCCAATTTGTGTTGGTGCTGTACTCAAATAGCGAAACCTTTGCACTTGCATTTTCATAGATGTTATTAATAATGCTAATGTAAGCATCTTCAATACCGCAGGATTTCAGAGCCAGTGTAACTACTGATGATTTTACAGAATCAAAGTGGATCATTTTCCTTTAAAGAGCATGAGCGATGACTTGGAAAGAGCGATGACTTCTGTTTGATGTTCCTGGTTCATGTCAGTTGTCTGTATTAATAAAATTTAAAGAGTATCTTATGCCTCAAGATCCCTGCTCCACCCACCTGTTCTCAACATTCCCCCTCTAGTACGCAAGGGCTGGGTGAATGTGGTCGATTGCTATAGCTTTCTCAACATCTAAGTGCAACTGACCCTTCAGATAAGGATCAGAAATCATGCTGAGTGCAACTGACCCATGCCCAATAAGCAAACTAGGGACGTGGGTACAGAACACATTAACCACGACACAGAAGGAATTCTGTAACGAAATTGTACGGAGTAATCTTTCTTGGTCCCGGATAAATAGTAAGATGATCTCAAGGTTCCTCTGCTTAGATAAAAGATGGGTGCAAATTTCACGCACCCAGAAAACTACATCATTCATGGTCCTGGGTTGAACCCGATACTTGTGCAGAGCCTGTTTTTCTTTTGCATAGTTGCACGCGCGTAAAATGTACTGGTCGTTGGCACAGATGTTCGCGACGTGGCATATCGCTAAGACATAGGAGCGGAATAAGTCATCTCTAGAGGAGCATATCCAGACGACATATTCTCAATACCCCAAGTAACTGCTCATTCTTGCTTTTGGCAGAAAGTGTGCTTGTACAAAAAAGCATAGAGAGAACTGCTGTAATGATAACATTCCTATAGCGGTTCCGTCACCATGGAGTAAAAACTCGGAACATTCCCCAACTACTTGCAGTGAATAATGTAACACCTTTCATCAAACAAAGATCTTCGCTCTTTCCACGTTTATAAGTGAGTCACGGAAAAATTCTCATTGGCCGCCACCGGGAGTCGAACCCAGGGTCTTCCAGTTACGAGCCGGATATGCTTCCGCTACACCACAGCGGCCTCGAATTCCTCCAGACTCACACACGCTAACTGCCAAGCCAATTTGGCAGGTTGCTTCTTGGAGCCCTGGGTTCGACTCCCGGTGGCGGCCAATGAGAATTTTTCCGTGACTCACTTATAAACGTGGAAAGAGCGAAGATCTTTGTTTGATGTTCCTGGTCCACGTAAAATGTCCGTATTAATTATTCATTCGCCTTCTAATTATTTGTTCAGTTGCTGCTTACCATCTTTGGTGAATCCCCAGAACTGTGCGGGGCTCCAAGTAGCAACCTGCCAAATTGGCTTGGCAGTTAGCGTGTGTGAGTCTGGAGGAATTCGAGGCCGCTTTGGTGTAGCGGAAGCATATCCGGCGCACGTAACTGGAAGACCCTGGGTTCGACTCCCGGTGACGGCCAATGAGAATTTTTCCGGGACTCACTTATAAACGTGGAAAGAGCGAAGATCTTTGTTTGATGTTCCTGGTCCACGTAAAATGTCCGTATTAAGTAACACCTTTCTCACTGCGTATGCTCATAAGAAATACTTCCCATATATTGAGCTGGTGCAAATGAAATGCCTGGCGCGAGCGAACAGTAGAGGCAGGCCCCCACCACAGCGGAATGGAACCACCCACAGGTGTTGCGGGTATTACGTCACAGAGTTACTATAAATAGCAAGCACGTGTGTGGATAACAAGGTTCAGGCGTGGTTCGTTTGGACGTAATGTGGCTTGCAAAGGAAACGTGCAGACGTCAGATTTGAGAGTCATCTTCCTGTATGAATTTAAACTGGGCCATTCTGCAGGAAGGAATTGTCGCTCGAATCGTTTACAAAGCGTTTGGGGAGAATACAGCCAACGAACGAACCATTCGGCGATGGTTTGTGAAGTTTCGAAACGGAGACACGGACCTGCAAAGCAAAGCACGTGGTCACTGTTTCTGACGATGTTCTGTTACGTGTGGTTGAAGCAGAACCCCGGAAAACGTGTCGTGAGATAGCGGCAGACGTAGGTGTCAACCACATGACAATTGTTCGGCGTCTGGCTGCGCTGGGTAAGGTCAAAAGGCTGGACATGTGGCTTCCCAACAAGACTAAGTGTTTGGAAGTCTGCACGTCCCTGCTTGCCAGGAATAAACAAGAACCTCTACTGCATCGAATCGTCACCTGCGACGAGAAGTGGGTCCTTTTTGATAATCTGAAACGATCTGCACAATGGTTAAGCAAGGCACAGCCTACTGGACGTCATCCTAAGCCACCCCTACACACCAAGAAGATGATGCTGCTTGTCTGGTGGTCCACAGCCGGGATAATTCATCGGAGTGTCTTGGCAAGAGGACATCGTTGCAGCACGCTATTGTGCTGAATTACACTAGATGCACCGAAACTTCCTGCAGAAACAACTGGCTTTGGTCAACAGACGTGGTGTTCTTCTGCTCCGGGACAACTCTCGCCCTCATGTCGCACAACGAACGATGCTGACACTAAGTGCCTTGGGCTATGAGGCACTGCTTCATCCTGCCTATTCCCCGGACTTGTCTCCGACAGACTGTCATCTGTTTCGTCGCCTGGATCACTTTCCTGTCCGGGAAACAGTTCACGACAGACAACGGGGTTCGCAGTTGATGACTGCTTCGGGACCCAGCCAGAAGACTTTTCGTTCCGGGATCATGGCCTTCCCGGATAGATGGCAATTATGTGTCGATACCGACGGGAATTATGTTGCCTTAGCAAGTGGCCCTACTTTTACGTTGTCGCCGTCCACGTGTGCTGGTCCTTTGCCCGACATTTCATTCGTACCGAACCAATATATACCATTACTCCCAGTTTAACGCAGCATTTCATACATCTGAAGACGAATTCAACTTGAGCTCGAAAGTACTAATTTTTTTAACTAGTGTTTTTAGTGTACATAATATTCATCTTTTATATACATATTAAAATCTTTTAAATCGTGTCTTAGACGGCAATGTGTATTAGACGGCTTCATAGAGTGAAAGACGACTGTTGCATGTCGTTGCTAAGATACAAGTCGTGACACCCGAAGCTCATCTCTAGGATTAACCGCGTGTGGCTCACCAATGGAAGCCCTTCAGCTGAATGTCTGTGTATGGGTAATCCAGTCCTGGAATACCCTTGATACAGTACTGCGGCAGCAGCCAGCAAGTGTGGCTGTTTCTGAAATACTAGCAGTCAATTTTCTCTATTACTGGCAAACGTTTAGTGCATACGTAAAGAGAGAGGGTAGTTGTGCACAATTTACAGCAGCCGCACGTGACGTTGATATCACGTGGTACTTCGTTATCGCTCCGAATATGTAAAACGGAGGAGTGTTGCTAATGCAAAACTAACTGATTGTATACCAGTGGCGTATGTTCGAGGCTAGCTAGGCTAGTTGCAAAGCCCAGAGAATACACAAATAAAACTGAATTAAATATACACAAATAAAAGTTTATTATAAACGGTACTAAAATATGTCGATGCTTTCGGTGCGAAAAAACGCGTACGGATTCTCTTCTTTGACTCAGTCTGGCGATTGAAAACCAACGGTATAACGCAAGCAGCTCTTCCAGAGTCTTCGCAGTTCTGATGCGAAAACCTTCCGTACCATCGCCTGCTAGCGTTTCTATGAAAAAAAAAACCGGATCAGTGAGAGATGCTCCAAAACGCGGTAGGTCGTAAGTGTTAACAGAGGAAAAGGATATTTCCCCGTTAACAGAGGAGGATATTTCCGTTCGCATCGCTAAAAGTCCAAATAATTCGGTTCGAAAGTTGGCAGAAGTACCCGTAGGGCACTGAAGACGCTACTGCAGCTCTGCCCGTACAGAATCAGAACTGTGTTCGAAATGAAATAAACAAACTACGACAAGCGTGGAGAATATTGCAGATGGTTCAAGGACTTCATTAATGACACACTTTTTATGGGAGAAAAAAGTCACACTTTTTTAGCGCATCATGGGAGAAAAAAAGTCACTTTTTTCTCCCATGATGCGCTGTTCCACCTATCGGGATATGTGAACAGCCAAATAAAGTCGCATGTGGTTTTCCAATACTCCAGCATCAGATACATGAAATGCCATTATGTGATCAGAAGATTGGTGTGTGGTGTGCGATATCTCGAAGAAGCATATTTGGGCTTTGGGCCCATATTCTTCGCTGGGACCATAAACGCGGCAACTGTGCCAGGTGCAATAATACACTGAAATCTATAGCTGTCAGTATACGATACACTAAACACTCTCTAATATATGATCCACAGAGTTAAAAGATTTATTATATTAAATATATACATTGTGTCAGGTGCACCGTAACTTTTGCCTCACCCTGTATTTCTAATTAATGTTTAAAGTTGTGAACAGACTTTGTGGACACACTATTTATAGGTACATAAATTCTTCGAGGATTTAAATCATAAAGAATTCCTACAATTATTTCAGATTAGATTTTTTTTTGTGTGTGATTTGTTCGGAAGCCTACCTAGATTAGGCAGAAAACGCCATCACTTACTTCACTTTCCTTATCTTTCTTACAGACTGCAATAAATACCGCGCTTAGAAATTGGTAGCAAGAAAAACAAATTTCCCCAAAACCATTAAAATGATGTTTTCTTCAAAGAATCCAGATATCGATGCTATTCTCAAGATGAATGGCTCTATAGTTACTGCATACATCAGTTACGGGAATATTGGAGAGCATGAGATGTGATATGGATTTATCGTCAAGTAATGCAAAAATATTATCTGCAGAACAGTTCTTAGCAAATCTAGTGCCTTTAAATCATTCCAACCACTGTACCTGTCAAAGTGCGGCTTTCTGGAGTGACTGGAAGTTTTAACAAGATTTGAAAGCAAATTCATCACTGATTCGTAAACAGCGTCGGAAAAAAAGTATTGTGCTTATTGATTCCTAATACGAGTAGGTACAAATAAAAATGCACTCTCTCTCTATTGCATTACACACCGAAATCCAACTCCTCTACTTTTGTCAAAAGTCACTTCCGATGAATAATCAACAAAACCTAATTCTGCAGACTAACCTTTAAACTGGAGGAGTTCTTGACGCATCTCAGTAGGGTGCAGTGAAAAAAAATAAAATTTTTAATTTCAAAATTAAATAGGGCGCAAAATTTGTCTGTTTTTATAACTAAGAAATGTGCAAAATTTTAAAAATTTTTAAACATATCTTGAAGGTCCACAATTTCATCGGAATTTTAGAAAAATACGAAAAATAGAGAAATTTATCATAATTTATTAGGCATTCTGGAAGTTCTGTACTAAAGTACAACAGTGCGCAAAAGTTGTCATTTATAATAACAAGGAAACATGCAAAGTTTTAAGAAATTTTAAATATACCTTGAGGGTCAACTATTGCATCAAAATTTGGAAAAATATGAAAAATAGAATAATTTAACATAATTTAGTAGTCATACTGAAAGTTCTGCACTAAATATGCAATAGTAAGCAAAAGTTGTCATATATAGTAGCCAAGAAATGTAAAACAATATTGACATTACAGGAATATATTTGTGTGTCCACTATTGTATCGAAGTTTAAAATAAAAAACAAAAATTTGCTATATTTAAATTCCTTTCATTAACTGAGAAATCGTAATTACAACATTCAAATTTCAAATGTGAAAACCTAAATGAATTTAAATACTACAATTTACAACTGTTAAAACTTAAATGCATTTAAAGATTACATCTTACAATAACATTCGAACATTTACAACATACACTTTATAGACAAAAGTCACGGGACAACGCTTCAAAAGCAAATGAACGTATCCGCTGCGTCGTTAACATGCACGGTACAGCTTCAAGCGGTATAAAAACAAGCCTGCAGCTGACCGCGATTGTATCGCGCTGTGAGGTTGACTGAAAATGTCGAGGCGGGAGAGAACTGACTTTGAGAAAGAAAAGATTGTTGGGTGTTATATTAGTGGGTTGCCCATAAGACAAACCGAGAGGCGTTTAAACATACCCAAGTCAACCGTTTTGGATGTATTGTATAAGCAGAAGACGCACGGCGTGCCTGAAGCAGCAAAACTTACCGGAAGACCAAAGAAAATCAGTGATAACGAATGTCGAAGCCTCAGCAGAGTCGTAACAGCTAATCGACAGAGTACTTACTGCACAAGACCTCAGTGTGCAGGTGAGTAAAAATTCTGGAACCTCGGTATGTACACGTACCATTCGCAGAGAACTTCATTCCATGGGTTACTGTGGTCGTGCGGCTGCTCCTAAGCCTTTCATCTTCACTCGGAATGCTACTCATCGTTTAGCATGGTGTAAAGAACATTTATCATGGACTATAGATCAATGGAAACGGGTCCTATGGACTGATGAATCCAGATACACGATCCATCAGTCTGATGGCCGTGTGTGAGTATGGTGGCAGCAGGGGGAACGCTATTTACCATAGTGTACTGTTCCTACGGTCAGGTTTGGAGCTGGCAGTGTACTCGTGTGGGGGTGTTTTTCGTAGTATGGTCCCGGCCCAATGGTTACCGTGGACAAACCTGTTAACCAGCATGTCTATCTCTATATTCTGGACAATTATGCCCTACCAACTCTGTGGCAATACCATGGAACCGAGCCTTGTTGGTACCAGCAAGATAATGCACCAATCCGTAAAGCAAGGACTGTTACGGCGTGGTTTGACGATAATTCCATATCGTGTGTGGACTGGTCAGCAGAGAGCTCTAATCTTAATCCCATAGAGCACCTATGGGATGAATTAGAGCGCCGCATAAGAAGTTTGGAACCAAGGCCTACCACTAAGCAACAGTTAGCAGCAGCATTATGTGCCAAATGGAAGCGCATACCTATCGCTGTGTTCCAAAACCTAGCCGAAAGCATGTCTCAAAGGGTCAGTGCATGCATTTAGGCCAATGGCAGACCGACATTGTACTAATGTATGTCAATAAATGTTATGTTGTGTTTCTGTTGTAAGTGTCCGGTGACTTTTGTCAATATAGTGTAGATGTCGTATGAAAGGACTTGTGATTATGGTACTTAATATTTCAAAGACTTTTGACAAAGTCCTCATCAAACTTCTTAAACACATAGTCGTTATGTTGTTGTAATCCTGAATGTCACTGGACTTGTAGCTGTGTTTCTGAAGGTAGTGTAAAGAGTCAGTGGAAGCCTGCATTTCCGTGCATGTTTACTTAAACGCAGTCCCAACTCCGGAAACAGAATAAATACCAGAAAAGAACCGTGGGTGCAAATTCTATCTAGTAACAATTAAGAGAGGTATAATATGTTCTTCATTTCCCAGTCCTTTTTGTGTTATCCACTGTTTTCCAAGTAGTAGATTTTTATTTTAAATTGCCATTTCGATCATATTTACTGTACTTATCATACAAGGGAAGTATTATCAACTGCCTAACCTATGGAATCAAGCAAGCACTACAGCCAAATCATCTCCAAGAGTCTGCATTATACATGACACAAGACCTGAGAGGACATTTTAAGTATCAATATACAGTACAAGGGCTTATCGGTCTCTGTTACGTTGTTTGTTAGAGACAAAGCTCGTGTTAGATGGTGTACCAGACGTGAAAGACATCCTGTTGGATACTTTAGAATAACATTTTCGTAAGAATTGACTGATTAAGTCGTTTATAAAAAAAACGTAAAGTAATAAGCACGGTGAGGTAGCAGCTACGAAGTGAGCAAACTACCAGCCACAAATGAGAAAGGTGGCTAACGGATGACAAACGAGTCACCAAAAGTAATTAAGCTGATAGACCACAGTTAGGTAATTAGGAACTAAAATGGATATACTAGAAAACAGAGAGAAATAAGAACAAAACATGAGGACATTGCAGACCAAAAACACTGAAGCCGGCAACCGTGAAAGAATTTGAGCAGAAGGAAAAGAGCAGTAGAAGAAAACCTTCCTGTATACTGTTCAACTGAGAACACAGAGACAGAGAGAGACAGAGAGAAAGAAAGGGAGGGACATAGAAAGAAGGAAAGAAAGGGAGATATAGAAAGAGTCACACCCTCTGCAACCCCGCAATAATTCTAGTTTCAAATCCGAATTGTTTTATTACAGGTTTAACGACCATCGTGAGCAACTCAGTGGGCTATAAGCAGTCGCCCGTCCCTAATTTAGAGCCACTGGTTCCAGGGAAGGGAGATAGCCAGAGCCGTAAGACAAACACAACATCCATGCTTCACCGGGATTCGAACCCGGACCCATCTCGGACGAATGATCAGAAGCCATCGCTTAGACCATTGTTGGCGGACAAGAGTTGAGAAAGATTGCACTAGAATTGGTATCTTATATTTCAAGTCAACCCTTCCGAAAAATGAAAATATCATTCATGTCTTAAATGATTGGCAGTCGTCAGTTCTAGGAACCTCAGAGGGATGAAGTTCGGCAATAATGCATTGTTTAGTTTCTTACACCGCACTGGTATTCAAAGATCACATTTTGCCAAGTTCAGGTCTTTGTACACGGAGAGAGAGGTGAAAATGTCCTAAAACGAATATTGCCTAAAACCTTCCTCCTCCCCTTCTTAAATCAAACTCTTCCTGCACATTTTTGTTTGTTTTGGGCACTAGAGGTACCGCATCCTAGCTAAATGGGATTATCTAGCGTCTCTACTCGATATTGCCACCTAATGCTCATGTTCCGTTTGGACTTTGTTTCATTTAGGACAAGTTTCATGTCTTCGGCTCAGCGAGTTTTGTTTTTCAGTCATGATTTAGATTTTAGAACAATTTAAGAAATTAAAAATTTATCACACATTTGGTAATTTTTTTTTCATTGGAGTTTAAGTAACGGGTGTTCAATAAATGACCAAACACTTAGTTTGGGAATAACTTTTGAAATACGCACGAGAGGGCAGCATTATCAGTTTTTCGTCGATCAAGTGCTCATAGGTAATTATTGATTCAGTGTTAGTTCGACTGTGTTTTAGTGCAAGTTAGGAATGGTGTATTCAGCCGAACAATGCTTTTTTATTGTGAAAACTTGGTACGAAACAAATAAAAGTCCTTCTGAAACACCGAGAAAGTGGTCAACAGCTCACAAGAATGTTCGAAAGCCATCAAAGTCAACAGTTCTGGACCTGGTTAAGAAATTTGAGACAACAGGTTCTATTCTCGATGTTCGTAAAGGAAATGTGGGTGCACCAAGATCAGCAAGAACACCGGAAAATGTGGAACAAGCACGGAAGACTGTGACTGATGATTCTGCCACCCCAACAAGAAAATTGACCAGTCAACTTCAGGTAAGCGTTGGATCTGTTCACTTAATCCTAAAAAAAGACCTCCAGTTATTCCCGTACAAAATCCAAACATTTCAACACCTTAATGGAAAAGAGGGATACGTTTGCTAACGCAATTCTTGATGTCATCGACAACAAGCAATTGAATTTGGATTGTGTTTGGTTCAGCAACGAAGCTCATTTCTGGTTTTCCGGATATGTTAACAAACAGAATTACTGGATATGGGGATCAGAGAAGCCAGTTTTCATTGAAACAAGCCCTCTTCATCCAGATAAAGTTAGAGTTTCTCTGCAGGAACAGGCTGGTTGGTCCAATTTTTTTCGACTCCGCTGTGGAAAGCGATTTCTACAAAGCTATGCTGGAAAACAAGTTTCTCTCAGAAATTCGCCGTCTGGGAATGGTCGACGGTTTCTGGTTCATGCAAGATGGTGCACCTCAGTATTGCACTCTGGATGTTTTTAAGACCATAAGCAGCCACTTGGGACGCAACGTGCTCGCTTTCAACTACCCCAATCATTACCCTGGAGCTATCGAATGGCCTCATTATTCCACGACGCAAATCCTTACGACTTCTTTCTTTGGGGATACATCAAAGATTTGGTCTACAAAACACTGTGACTGCGCTCAAAGACGCTATAACTGAGGCTTTTCGCGCTGTAACTCGAGATACTCTAGGCCGAGTCATAGAGAACTTTGAAGCCCGAATGCGCCTCTTGTGGTAACGGGAGGCAAACACTTTGAAAATGTTATCACTTAATCACCTTTTGAGCCCATTTCAAAGTAACACTGTTTGCTTAAATTATACCTTTTGTCTGTAAAACTTTTTCTACAAACTACGTGTTCGGTCATTTATTGAACACCCTGTATATTAACGTACATATAGACTGCAGACAACTCAGAGAAGCATGGAGAGATGTATGCTTGGTGTAACCAGGAGAAATAAGAAGAGGAACTCGTGAATCAGAAAAATGACAGGAGTGGAAGACATCATGATCAGAGTTAAATCCCTGAAATGGCAATGGGCTGGACATATTGCCAGAAGGACAGACCATCGATGGACAGCTGAAATTTTAGACTGGATTCCAAGGGACAGGAAAAGACCCAGAAGAAGACCACATGAGAGATGTGTGGATGAAATTCGAAAGTTATGCGGGAGTAACATGGAGGAGACTGGCACAAGACAGACTGTTGTGGAAGGAAATTGGGGAGGCCTTCGTCCAGCAGTGGATTGATAATGGTTGACAATGATGATGATATGTGAGATGGCGTAAGCTATTAGTAAATCATGATGGAAAACAAGTCACCATTAATAACAGGGACCACGCTCTCGAAGGAAAATGAACATTTGCTGAAAACATACTTTGGCTGCGTTGAGAAGATCATGTGTCTACTGCTACGTCCTCATGCTGAGGGCTTGGATTTGAGGCCCGAATTACATGTCATATTCTTCTGTGCCAGTATGAGCCCTAGATTACAGTTTATATTCTTCCTCATTGGTTCTTTTCCCTTACTGAAGCCTTACCTTGCATTAGGAATAGATTGATGCTCTATGCTTTTGGGTTGTATAAAATTTAAAATATTGTTGAGATTCAAAACATAACCAATATAAGATTCAGTCCAAAATGTCTGGAAAATTTTCGGCACTCATCGGAAATGAGCACATTTGCTCGATTTTCAAACAAAAGATCTGAGCTTGAAACGGAATTCAAATATTTTCTTCTGTCATACCGCATGAAGGCTGTCTCATTCATAAGACCAAATACAAAGACGTTGACCGTATATTTCCAGCTCACCAAGTGAGATCTGTATATTTATTTCGGATTTGGCGCGAGATGCAGGAAACAAGCCTTTTCACCATCCCTAGTCACGTAAAAATTGGAATAAATTTCACCGGCCTCTGAGCTTGTGAGTTGCCGAGAATGTAGAGATTCAACCATTTTTTTTCTTTCTCTGTTGTCGCTTTCGCTGCGCCAGGTCAACTTGAGATTACGTTTTTTCGCGATGTGGTTTTTACGCGAGACGAGAAAATTCACAAACACGGAACTATTTTACATCGCTGCTTCATCTTTCTATCTATCGCGCTGGAACGAAACGTGATTTAGAGTCCGTGCTGCGGCTTTCGTCTCAGAATCGTTTAATAAACGCCAGGAGTTTCAGGTAAAATGCCGCATCCCTCGGGTTGTGAAATTTTGCATGTGTACGCTGAACAGGCGATCTCGTCAGCATGTACGACGTGAATCTCGAAGAAATCATTACAAATTTCGCTCAGGAAAGAAGCCATCGGTATTTTGCACTTTGTACAGGATCTGGACAAATTCCCTACGACTTCTAAGAGCACGCTTTTTGATTTAGATAAAAATAATTTCTCATTTTCTTCATAGAAACAACGAAGCGTCAAAGAATTAAATAGTTATATTTGATATAACTTCTACTGATATGCTAAAGAGCCTAAAATATCTGCAGAAATAAAATATCTCCGTTACCTTGGTAACAACTATCTCGGCCTGATGAATGAGAAGGCCGATTTCACCCATCCACCCGAATGTACAATTGTGGTTTCTTCTAGTTGTCCGTACACTCCTGCGCATGCCCAATAAATTATGCGTCATGAACCTTCAGCGATAGATTATTTTGGAAACTGTGTTGTTATAGTGTTAGTTTCGATTCTTACCTAAAGATGAACCACATGGTAGTTTGAAAGTTCTTGTATATATTTTAACTACTTTTAATTTAATCACATGTTTTTAGTACTTGTAACCTTTTACCATCACTCATTGTGCAAAAATGTCTCCCATCTAAATATTACCTAAAATATCTGCATACACTGACTGGCCAAAAAAATACGAACTTTTATTTAGTATGGAACAGAGCCACCTTCTTTGCGAAAGACAACAAGTATACGACATGGCATGGATTCTAAAAGGTTATAACGAAGTAAATTTCTCCGTCATTTCTGTCCACGCCAGGATTCGAACCCGAATCCCCTCACTCCGGAATAAGTCACTCTACCAATTGAGCTACGCGGACGTTTATTCTGACTTCTATCTGCCTTTATGTCGTGTGCGTCCTTCGGGCAGGTACGTCACATCTCCTGGTACGTCACATCATCTCCCCTTATTTTTCTTTTTTTTTTTCTTCGAAGTGCTGGAGAAAGGATTCTTTTATTTTTCCTATCTCGCGGTGTGTGGAAATAACATCACACCAATGCGAGATTTTGAACGGTCGGGTCATCCGGATAGTTCGGGCGCCATTATAACGAAGTAAATTTCTCCGTCATTTCTGTCCACGCCAGGATTCGAACCCGGATCCCCTCACTCCGGAATAAGTCACTCTACCAATTGAGCTACGCGGACGTTTATTTTGACTTCTATTTGCCTTTATGTCGTGTGCGTCCTTCGGGCAGGTACGTCACATCTCCTGGTACGTCACAAGGTGTTTGAGTTCGTCTGAGCTGAAAGATAGCCATTCCTGCGCAAAATATCGCGCCGTACTCTGTAGACAGAAGAGGACATCCACAGAGTACAGCTCTTTACAGCATGTCCCATACATTCTCAATAGGACTGAGATCAGGAGAATGCGCAGGCCAGTGATTTTCATTGAAGTCCCAGTCGTGTTCATCAAGCCATCCTTGCACGGTGTGTTGTTGCACTGTTATTCCTAAAGATGACGTCACGCGCAGGGAAAAACTGTAATATTGCAGGATGTACATAATCCGTGTGACTTTTCTTTTATCGTTCTTTTGAGGGGTTTTTTTTTCTTATAAATTTAGTTAATTCTTGGTAAATATTTACTCACTAAATTACACATACCTTCTCTCAAGAGCTCTTAAAATTTGGCAACACTGACAGAGAGTCAAGTTGAGTTTGCACGCGATCACATTGAGATGCCAAGGTGATCGTATGCTAATTTAAAAACATTGGATTACCAATGACTCGAGTTCTACTTATCCGATCTACAAAATTCGAATTGAATTCTTAATATCGCGGCAAGTAGCGTTTGTATATTAATTTAATTTAGCACAATTCGAATATTAATTTGCACTCTTTAATTATTTTTTACGTTTTTAATTTAACTAACTTTCCGAGTTCAGTGCTGATTATATTATACGTTTTGCAAAATATCGATCTGTTTAAACACTCTAACGTATAATAAAAACTTAAATCTTGAGATGCTAAAGTAATCAAAATTGCATTTAAACGCAGATGACACCCCAATGGCGCGTTGTCGAGAATTTAGATAGTTCCGATTTGTAACACTAGATGTCGCATTATTTTGTAGAAAAAGCTTCGTTATGAAGTTTCGAACCAATCGTCGAATAGGACAGTCTAAAACAAGCCTTGAAGGAAGTAATTATGCCGGAGAAAAAGGAATTTAACGGGAAAAATCAAAGTAAAAGTTATTAAGGTAAGTTTACCCGAAAACAACTTTCCAAGGGTAGTGCTGATTATATTACACATTTTGCAAAATATCGATCTATCTAAACGCTTTAATCTACAATTGTTAAACAACAAATATTTTACACAGAATGTTATTTATCGCGAGGTCTTTTGAAAAGTGGAAATAAATAGCACATAATTTCTAGTTCTAACATGAATGAGTTCTTATTATATAAGTTTTTACTATACCTCCTTACAGAAATCCGGCATCTATTTCATTTGTTTTCAATATGTTTCAATTAAAAATTTCACTCCGTCATAAGACGGGCAACATCCCTATACACAGTGCGTCAAAGAATTTTTAAGACTGGCGCTAGATTTCAGCCTACGGTGGCGCCACCAGTGTAATCGCGAATGCGTTATAAACCGTGACCATCTGCTTGCTTTCTGCCAAAAGTACTGCGCAGTTGTTAAAGTAACTCAAACGAAACGGCCGTTCATTAGAGAAGTAAAATTTTTTTATGTTGAATTATTAAGATGGAACAAAGGGCTGTTGTTAAATTTAACGCAAAACTTGGTAAAACTGCCTCGGAAACGTACCAAATGATGAAAGAAGTTTACGGTGAGTTTTGTTTAAGTAGATCAAATGTTTTCCTGTGGCACAAACGTTTCTTGGACGGAAGAGATGCGCTAGAAGATGATAAGCATACCGGAAGACCAAGTTCATCTAGGACACCTGAGATTATTGAAAAAGTGCGTGATTTCGTGGCATACAATTGATGTGCGTCACTAAGAATGATGGAAGAGTCTTTAAACATCAACAAAGAAACGATTCGAACCATCCTGCATGAAGATTTGGGCAAAACAAAAGTCTGTGCTAAATTTGTTCTACACACGTTATTTGTTCTACACTCGTTAACCAATGAACAAAAATTAAGGAGAAGTGCACATTGCAGAGACATCATTTCAGCCGCTGAAAATGATCCAAACTTCTTCAAATCGATTGTTACAGGTGATGAAACATGGTGTTTTCAATATGATCCTAAAACAAAGCGACAAAGTGCGGAATGGAAGTCAAAAAACTCGCCACAAGCCAAAAAAACAAGAAAAGTTCCATCGAAAATCAAAACAATGCTCATTACATTCTTCGATAGTAAGGGTATTATCCACAAAGAATTTGTTCCAAGTGGACAAACAATTACTTGTGAGTTTTATTTAAATGTTTTGAGGTGTTTGATGGGCAGAATTCGTCTCATTCGTCCTGAATATCGGGATGAAAACAGTTGGTGTTTGTTGCATGATAATGCACCCAGTCACACCTCACTTCTTGTTCGTAGATTTTTGGCGAAAAAATAACGTCTGTGTGTTGAATCATCCACCGTATTCGCCTGATTTAGCACCCTGCGACTTTTCTTAATTCCCAAAACTTAAAATGACGTTAAAAGGGTGTTATTGTGATGATATTTTGACCATACAAACAGCTTCGACGCGTGCTTTGGAGGCAATTCCGCAAAGTGAACTGGAACAGGCATTCGAATCATTATTAAATCGCTGTAACAAGTGTATTGAAGCCGGAGGGACTTATTTTGAATAACAAACCAAAACAAATTATAATTTCTTGTTTCATTTCATTTTACAGACCCAGTCTTAAAAATTCTTTGCCACACTGTGTATATTAATATTTATTTAAAGCTTAAAAACAACCGTCCTAGGACGGGCTATACGCTCGTATTAAATAATGATATGCATAAAATGAATAATATTTTTTTAAATATATTTTTTGTCCTTTTTAGAATTCATGTCGAAAATGGCTCGCGGAGCCACTGAAAGGGGTGATGAAGAACCCTGTAAGTAGTGTCCCCGCGGGATATCTGGTGAAGAACCCTGTATTTGAGCATCGAAATCATAATAACTCAGCTTTCCTGTATGTATTGGAATAAGAGCTCTTTCAACGATTCTGGTATTATATAAGTGCCCTTCCTCAGACAAAATACACTCATCGTCAAAAAGATAATTGCACCCAGAAGGAAGCAACCGACAAAATGAGAAACTTGCTGGGTAGGTTTGACGTCGTGAGACATGCAAATGTTTCATGTATCACGCTCGGCCGCGCAAGTGACCCAAGCCCGGAGGGGTCGTAGCGCTGTGCCTGGCCCGCTATATAAGGTCGTCCCTTTGCGGGTGCTTGCGTTTCCAACTCGTGCTGTTGTGTTGGTTGCATCCTCTGCAAGTAACGTATGCCTTGGAGAAAAGTTCGAAAGCAATACGAGCAGTTGGACGAGTTCGAGAGGGGCCTTCGGGAAGCGGGTTGGTGTTATAGCCATATTGGGCCCCATACCGGTCGTGTGGGTATCACCATAGCACGCTGTTCACGGCGGTGGATAGAATAAGGCACGCAGCGGCGACAGAAAGGTTATGGGAGACCTAGACGAACCACGGAGAGAGAGGAACGACGGGTTGTCCGTCATGCGCGGAGTGACCCAACAGCCACGATTGCGGATATTCAGTGAACAGTGGTGACCTCTGTGCATCGTCCGATTAGTTCAAGCACCACTGGCACGCGGCTGCACGATGTATATAACGAAGTAAATTTCTCCGTCAGTTTGGCCCACGCCGTGGATTGAACCCGAGTCCTCTTATTCCGGAACAAGTCGCTCTACCAACTAAGCTACGCAGACGTTCGTTCCCGCTGCTATCTGCTTTCATGTCGTGTGCGTCCTGCAGGACAGGCACGTCACATCTCCTCCCCTCCGAAAGAGGGCCGGGGGCATGGCCCACGGATCAACCGGGACCATGTATCGCAGTAGGCAGCTATCCGCTGTAGAACGTGCACTTGAGAACTCCCAGTCAATCTTGTGTTAGGAATGCAACATCACATACATTTATTTTTCGAAGCGCAGAAGGAGGGATTCTCTTATTTTTCCTGTCTCGCGGTATGGAAAAAAGATCACACCATTGCGAGAACTTTAACGGCCGGGTCATCCGGGAAGTTTGGGCGCCATTATAACGAAGTAAATTTCTCCTTCAGTTTGGCCCACGCCGTGGATCGAACTCGAGTCCTCTTATTCCGGAACAAGTCGCTCTACCAACTGAGCTACGTTTGTTCTCGCTGCTATCTGCCTTTATGTCGTGTGCGTCCTGGGGGGCAGGCACGTCACATGTAGGACTACACGCATGCAGACCGTTACGACGATTGCTTTTAACAACAGTACATCGTCGTCAAACACTGCACTGGTGTCGTGCCAGACTGTTATCGAGCCGCGCAGAATGGCAGCGGGTGATCTTTAGCGATGAGTCCCGCTTTTACCTTGGGGAGGTGACCACCGATTCCATGTGTGAACGCACCGTGGTCAGCGCCAAGATGAAATGTTTTTTTTGTCGAGTGTCACACGTCCGGAATGCCTGGTGTCATGATGTGGGGTGCAATTGCCTACAATGCCAGATCACCTTTGATGTTCATCACAGGCACTTTGACAGTCCAACATTACGTTAATGAGATCCTGAGACTAGTGGCCCTTTCTTTTCTGAACGCTCACTCCGGTGCGATTTTTCCAACAGGACAACGCTCGTCCGCATTCTGCTGCTGTTTCGAGAGCTTGTCTTCAAGGCACTGACAGTCTGCCATGGCCAGCCGGATCGCCAGCTCTATCGCCGTTTGAAAATGTGTGGAATGCTATTGGACGCGCTATCCACACTCCACCCCTACCGCACAGTCTGCAGGAACTGCGTGAAAAGATTCAAGCTGCATGGGATGGCTTATCGCAGGACACCATTAGGCATCTGTACAACTTCATGCCAAGGCGTCTGTCATACTGTGTGAGCAAGCACGGCGGCCCGGCGCCATACTGAGAAACACTACTTATTGGCGTGTAGCTCAAATAAATATTGCCCATATTTAATCATTTATTGTTCCTGGTAACCTTTATCTCTTTACATTCCTTCCGAAAAGCATTGCAATCCGACACGTCCTTCTGGGTGCAACTATATTTTTGGCGATGAGTGTATATGCTCATATTTTTTTATTTGTTAAAAACTCTGCTGATCGCATTATGTACCTCAATATCAGAAATTGTAATAATTTTAAGATAAAACTAAATGGCATGCTAATATTCGGAACTCTAATGAAACTCTCAAAGTAGAAAACATCTCATAATTCTTACATGCGCTCAAACGTACTCTTCACAATAGCTCAATTACGAAACGTTACATTATTTTAAAAATGTCATTTCCTTACACTTCGCAAATACTTGGTAAAAGTCAACATCAGTAATGTAATCCTCAATTTACAAAAATCAAATGCAGAATCTTCATTGCGATATCTGTATAAATTACTTATTTCTCTTAATACATTTTGCTCTACCTAGTTTCACTCACATTTCTTCAATTAGCTTTCTAGATTTTTTGTCTTGTCATTAATGCTTTGTTAATTTTAAACAGTGAACTCTGTTAACGAAATATAGCTTCTTTTTTTACTATTGGGCTTTTAATGCGATGAAATAAAAGTGTGTTGCGAAATTCGTTTCAGTACTCATTCATCACAGGCATTAAATTATTTGTGATCCCTTTCGTATAAATATCTGCAATTTCAGACATCAATTAAGTATCGTGTTTGCTTTCTCTATGGTGTATATATGAAGGGGGTTCATGTTTAAAGTAGTGAACTCGTATATCTGGAGAGTGTAAACCGTTCAGTTGTTGTGCTCTCATTCGTAGAAACAGATATGTGAAAGATCCGACAGTTGTTATGTTTCTGCAAATGAAATATCGCAATTTGCAGACTAGAAAATAACACATCGCACGATGTGACTTTTGATAGGCAAATTTAAAGCGTTAAGGCTGTTGTCTATAAAGCACCGGTCATTTCGTCAGTGGCATCAGTTTAAAAATGATTGCATCGAGTGATCACTGCATTATGACCACATCAGCAGTGGATGCGGCTCGTTGACCACGTGATTTCCGAGAGGGCACGATCAGTCGACCGACGAACCATACATAAGGAGTGAGTAGAGCAGTAGGTAGTATAATTCGGAGCGTGATGGGCACACGGGAGGATTTATCGGACTTTTAGAAAGGTTAGATTGTGGGAGGTCGGAGTGGGAATGCCTCGATTTCACAAAGGGAGGAATTGGTCGGTTGTTCGCAAGCCGTGGTAGTTAAAGTGTATCCGGACTAGCGTGAAAATGGCCAAACAACGACCCATAGGCAAAACTGCACAGGGCAGCAAAACGTTGATGTGTGAGGTGAGAGCCGGCACCATCGACTCGTACACGTCAATACATGCACTACTCTTCAACAGTCGACTACCCAATGCAACAGAGGTCAACGTGGAACAGTACCTGTCATGAATATGCGTCGCACGTATGAGCTACAACATCAGACGACCACAACGACATCCTCTTCTAACAACGGTTCATCGACGCAAAAGACTCGCCTGGTGCAAAGATTACGCAAGTTGGAAGTAGGATGTCTGAAAGAAAGTGTGTTGGTCCGACGAGCAGCGTTTTTCACTCGTCTCAGTGGATGATCGTATACGTATTTGGTGACATCCACATGACCCACTCGATCCATCCTACATGGCTTCCACACTGCAAGCCGCTGGAGGTGGTTGCATGTTTATCTGGCAGGAACTTTGTCTTCTGGTGCATGTGGAACAACGTAAGACTGTTGCCCATTGACACGAATTGCTTGCTGACATTGTAAACCCAGCAATGTTGGACTTTTCCCTGAATGGCGACGGTGTCTTACAAGATGACAGTGCGCCAAGCCACAGGTCCAATGTTCAGCAGGAATGGTTTGGGGAACACAGTTCAAATTTCCAGCATATCGATTGGTTTCAGAACTACCCCGATATTAATCCCATAAAGCACTACGGAACGGCATATCAGGCATCTCTATACACCAGTCACCTCCATACCTGCGTTGAAAGCTGATTACACACAGCTTGGTTGGCCATACCTCCCAACTGCTTCCTGCATCTTATTGAATCGATGACACGTTGGATATGCTGCTGTATTGAGGGCGAAAGTAGGATCTACGAAATATTAGGTAGGTGGTCATAACTCAGTGATCACTCAGTGTATGTTGAATCGATGCCACGTCAGATAGCTGCTGTACTGAGGGCGAAAGGTAGACCTACGAAGGATTAGCTAGATGGTCATAACTCAGTTTATGTTGAATCGATGCCACGTCGGATAGCTGCTGTACTGAGAGCGAAAGGAGGACCTACGAAGTAATAGGTAGGTGGTCAGAATTCAGTGGTCACTCAGAGTATGTTGAATCGATGCCACGTCGGATAGCCGTTGTAGTGAGAGCGAAAGGAGGACCTACGAAGTATAAGGTAGGTGGTCATATCTCAGTGATCACTCAGAGTATGTTGAATCGATGCCACGTCAGATAGCTGCTGTACTGAGGGCGAAAGGTAGACCTACGAAGGATTAGCTAGATGGTCATAACTCAGTTTATGTTGAATCGATGCCACGTCGGATAGCTGCTGTACTGAGAGCGAAAGGAGGACCTACGAAGTAATAGGTAGGTGGTCATAATTCAGTGGTCACTCAGAGTATGTTGAATCGATGCCACGTCGGATAGCCGTTGTAGTGAGAGCGAAAGGAGGACCTACGAAGTATAAGGTAGGTGGTCATATCTCAGTGATCACTCAGAGTATGTTGAATCGATGCCACGTCAGATAGCTGCTGTACTGAGGGCGAAAGGTAGACCTACGAAGGATTAGCTAGATGGTCATAACTCAGTTTATGTTGAATCGATGCCACGTCGGATAGCTGCTGTACTGAGAGCGAAAGGAGGACCTACGAAGTATTAGGTAGGTGGTCATAATTTAGTCACCACTCAGTGTATGTTGAATCGATGCCACGTCGGATAGTTGTAGTACTGAAGAAGAAAGGAGGACCTACGAAGCATTAGCTACATGGTCACAACTCAGAGTATGTTGAATCGATGCCACGTCGGATAGCTACTGTACTGAGGGCAAAAGGAGGACCTACGAAGTATTAGGTAAGTGGTTATAATTCAGTGACCACTCAGTGTATGTTGAATCGATGCCATGTCGGATAGTTGTAGTACTTAAGGAGAAAGGAGGACCTACGAAGGATTAGCTAGATGGTCATAACTCAGAGTATGTTGAATCGATGCCACGTCGGATAGCTGCTGTACTGAGGGCGAAAGAAGGATCAACAAAGTATTAGGTAGGTTGTCATAATTCAGTGATCACTCAGTGTATGTTGAATGGATGCCACGTCGGATAGCAGTTGTACTGAGGGCGAAAGGAGGACATACGAAGTATTAGGTAGGTGGTCATAATTCAGTGACCACTCAGTGCATGTTGAATCGATGCCACGTCGGATAGTTGCTGAACTGAAGTCGAAAGTAGCACCTACAAAGTATTAGGTAGGTGGTCATATCTCAGTGATCACTCAGAGTATGTTGAATCGATGCCACGTCGGATAGCTGCTGTACTGAAGACGAAAGGAGGACCTACGAAGTAATAGGTAGGTGGTCATAATTCAGTGGTCACTCAGAGTATGTTGAATCGATGCCACGTCGGATAGCCGTTGTAGTGAGAGCGAAAGGAGGACCTACGAAGTATTAGGTAGGTGGTCATAATTCAGTGGTCACTCAGAGTATGTTGAATCGCTGCCACGTCGGATAGCCGTTGTAGTGAGAGCGAAAGGAGGACCTACGAAGTATTAGGTAGGTGGTCATAATTCAGTGGTCACTCAGAGTATGTTGAATCGATGCCACGTCGGATAGCTGCTGTACTGAAGGCGAAAGGAAGACCTACGAAGTATAAGGTAGGCGATCATAATTCAGTGGTCACTCAGAGTATGTTGAATAGATGCCACGTCGGATAGCTGCTGTACTGAGGGCGAAAGGTAGACCTACGAAGGATTAGGTAGATGGTCATAACTCAGTTTATGTTGAATCGATGCCACGTCGCATAGCGGTTGTAGTGAGAGCGAAAGGAGGACCTACGAAGTATAAGGTAGGTGATCATAATTCAGTGGTCACTCAGTGTATGTTGAATCGATGCCACGTCGGATAGCTGCTGTACTGAGGGCGAAAGGAGGACATACGAAGTATTAGGTAGGTGGTCATAATTCAGTGACCACTCAGTGCATGTTGAATCGATGCCACGTCGGATAGTTGTAGTACTGAAGAAGAAAGGAGGACCTATGAAGGATTATCTAGATGGTCACAACTCAGAGTATGTTGAATCGATGCCACGTCGGATAGCGGTTGTACTGAGAGCGAAGGGAGGACCTACAAAGTATAAGGTAGGTGGTCATAATTCAGTGATCACTCAGTGTATAGTGAAAAAGACGATGGATTAGAGCCATATTTGTGTCATCTTCTTATATGAATTTAAACTTGGACACCGTGCATCGGAGACAGCTCGCAACATCAATACAGCGTTTCGGTAAGGCATCGTAAGTGAACGCAAGACACAACGTTGATATGCAAAATTCCTATCCTGTGATATGAGCCTCCAAAATGAACCACGCGGTTTACCAGAAAGACCTATTGATTAGAGGTCTTTACTAGTATGACCCGGCCAAGCAGTGAGGAAGAAGTTCCGCACCCGGGCAGGCCGGGACTGTACCAGAAGATTTAGTATTTTTCTGATGGATTAAAAAATAATTATACACCGATGATTCATTACATTATGACCACCTACCTAATAAGTTGTAGGACCCCATTTAGCCCGCAAAATAGCGGCCACTCGGCGAGGCATCGATTCGATGAGGTGGCGATAGGTACCCTGGGGTATCTGATACCCTAATGTCAAAAGCAGGTCCCCAGTTCCCGTACATTTCGGGGTGGTGATGATTTAGCGCGGACCCGCTTTTCCAAGTCGAACCACAAATGTTCGAATGGGTTCATGTCAGGTGAATTTGAAAGCCAAGACATTAACAGAAAGTCACCAGCATGTTCCTCGAACTATTCCTTGATGATTCTGGAAGTGTGTCATAGCGCATTATCCTGTTGGCATAGGCCATCACCAGCAGGGAACACAGTTGCCATGAATAAGGGAATTTGCTCCGCAACGATGTTCAGATACCTGGCAGCTACCAGGAGTTGTGCAATTGGAGTAATGGGGCCTAAAGTGTAACAAGAAAACATCGCCACAGCATAACATCTCCGCCGCCGGCTTGTTTCCGCCCAACAGTACATCCAGACGCCATAGCCTCCGTTGGTAATCGGATATCCGCGCTCGGCCGTCTACGTGATGCACCAGACATCTTGATTCGTCAGACCAGGCCACTTTCGTCCAATCATCCACGGTCCAATCTCGATGATCTTGGGCCCAATTCATGCGTTGTTGGTGATGGCATGCAGTGAGCATGGGGACCCCGCTGGGTCTTCGGCTACGCAGGCCCATGCGCATAAGGCTGCGATGAACTGTTTTCTTTGACACATTGCCCTAATCACCACTGTTGTAGCTGCGGGTGATTTGTCGCCCTGTGATCCTGCGGTCGCTGTGAACAATGCACGACAGTCTACGCGCCCCTCTGGCATGATTGGCCTGCGGACGGCACACGGCTGAACGACGATTCGTCGTTTAACCATCTGTGCACCACTTTTGATACGTACTCACTACAGCGGTACGTGAACAAGCCACGCCGTTCCGAGATCGTAGTTCCGAGGCGCCTTGCCATCACAATTTGTCCTTTATCAAACTCTGATAAATCGGAAGCTTTTCCCATTCTGACTCCGAACACTCTACCAACCCAAAGCCGGCCCTCGAGTTGTATATATACTGCTCTGTGAACTTTTACCTGCGCCACCGTTTGGTCTCCAGGTGCGCTCATTTCTCTAGGCTAGGGGGTGGTCATAATGGAATGGCTCGTCGGTGTATGTTTCCATACAAAACGAAGGCTCACTTGTTAAATATTCAGTTGTCGAAGATAACTGTGTGTGTGAGATCAAAATGAATTCCCCAGGACGATATCAAAAACATCTTCCTTTCAATGTCAAGCCGTGTATAGCCTGTTATTGTTGCTCGAGGCGGCAACACTATATTGAGTTTAGTTCTGAAGCGAAAACATCGTGCATATCTCTACAAATGTAATCCGTTTGTCTCTTATAAAATGACGAATCTGTAATATACATTTCATTTGAATAGCGCGATCTTTTTCTTGATGTTGCAATTTTCACAAAGATTAGTATAATTTCTATTCAAAGTCACGAGGCGTCACGTTTGTTGGGCACGCGGTATCTTAGAAGGAAAAGGGGATTATTTGAAGAACTGGTTCCAAATTCGTGGCTCCTCTAGGGAGATGATAGCCTCAGAGTTGGAAATGATCACAAAAGTTTCTCGTATGGTTGTAGATTTAGGTTTGTAGTAAGAAGCTAATTTGATTATCGAAATCAAAGATCTGAATCCCTGGTACCTGATCTGTACCTGAATCCCACTTGGGATTTTTTTTTCTTTTTTGATTGGGGGTTTAAAAAAGTATTTATTTGATCTGGTGGTACAGATACAGTGACAGAATAAGCATACATAGTAGTACACAATTGACAGGCAGACGTAGACAGTATATTCATTTTACATCAACAATGTACATACTAGTTTTATGATTTTTTTGCCCTCCAAAGCCACTGCATGTCTGGGATTCGAAACCAGACTCCTCCCTGGGCGAATGATCAGAAGCCATCGTTTAGATCACTGCACCACCGGGGCGGCATAATTTAGGGCCACTGGTTCCAAGGAAAGAGAGAGCCAGGGCAGTAAGACAGACACGAGATCTATGCCTCACCGGCATTTGAACCCGAACCCATCTCGGACGAATGATCAGAAGCCAGCGTTTAGACCACTGCACCAGCCCACATTGGACCGGCAGGCTCATATTTGACTTCTCTGGATAGGGCCGTGGTTAATTTATTATCCTTTCTGTTTCTTTTATGCTCGTTGATTCTAATTCTCAATGAACTTTACTGAAGAGGTTATACCCTGTTTCTGTCTACCTTCCTTGAAAAAGCCATCTGGCTGATAAGCGAAAGCTTGGAAACACTTATTCCTATTTTTTACGTCAACAAATCCGATTACAAATAAATCTTTACTATATTATATATAGTTGGTGTACACCTCCTCGTTACTAATTATAGATCACATAATGCGACATACACTGCCTGACAGAGGAAATGCCATACCTCGAAGACGTGAACGCAGATCCATGCAAATTGCAGGGTGGGTGCACATATTCAAGTTATGCAAATGATTACATTTGCAGGCCAATCGTAAGAACGGCGCGCGGGATATAAAGGGACAATCAGCCCGTGAGGTCATCAGTCGAGACGTCGTCACGGCCGCGAGATGTGAGTGGTTCTGCTGTAACCGCGTCTAGAGAACGAACAAGGGGTGCTAATGCCATTAAGACGCCGTCGTACGCGATTTCGTCAAACTGATGAGTTAACGAGAGGTGTCATCGTAGGCCTTCGTACCGCCGGATGGTCCTTGCGTCATATTGCGGAAGAAACGCAACGTGATGCCATAACCGTCGGTCGCATTTCGAGACAGTGGTTCCAGGAAGGATCTGCGCAGCGTCGTAGGGGAACCGGAGTACGTAAACGGACGTCCGAGAGCACCGATCGTGGCATCCGACGTCATGCCAGACCCACAGCTACAATGGTCGACATTTTGCAGTGTGTACGAGGAGGCTTGGATGCTCCAATAACGACGCGGGTAGTGTCTCGCCGATTAGCTGCGTCTGGTTTCTGGTTTGCTGTTCAGCCGTCCGTTGCGAAGGCTACCCTTAACAGCGAGCCATCGTCCTCACCGTTTGGCGTGGTGTCACTCGAGAGCTGCGTGTGGTGCCGAATGGAACAGTGTGGTGTTCAGCGACGAATCCCGGTTCTGTCTCACCGCGAATGATCGCCGTGTGAGAGTCTGGAGGCGACGTGGCCGACGAGCGGATTCCTCCGCCATTGTAGGACTTCGCACGTCCCGGCAACGTGGAATCATGGTGAGGGGTGTATCAGTTCCAAATGCCGCTCTCAGCTGGTACATATTACGGGCACATTGACGGCACGCCGCCGCTATGTTAACGAGGTGCTACGGCCCGTGGCACTACCGTATCTGCGGGCATCGCAAGCACCGTTTTTTAACATGATAACGCCCGGCCGCATACCGCTTAGATCAGCCTGAATGCTTTACACGGTGTGCGGATGTTTCCGTGGCCAGCACGATCCCCCGACCTCTCGCCCATCGAGCATCTGTGAGACACGATTGGACGTCGGTTGAATACCCTACCACCCACGCAAAATGAAGATGAGCTGTGGACTCGGATCAGCACCACATGGCCCACGATACCCCAGGACTCTATTCGGACTCTCATTGCCTCGATGCTACGTTGGATTCAACGCTGTATCTCCCAAAATGGGGGCCACATTTCTTATTGTTCATCCTGTATATTCATCCACTGGGGCCTAGTCTGTATCTGACAATTAAATCATTTGTTCAGGACCTACTTGGCTATCTGTGTGTGCGGTTTGGACTGTTTTCGAGCATTCCTTCATGATGTTGCAATTTTTCTGTCAGGCAGTGTATGTCCGATAGTAGTTCATGCTTGTAAAAAATGACGCATAAAAAGAGCAGAATTAGTTTGCTGATAACTAATGCACTCTCAGGTCCATCTTTTGAAACTAGTACTTTGGGAACATTGTTATCTGCATTTACTGAGCATGTCGTTCATTTTAGTAGGTCGTAAAGCTTCTGTGCTTGTTCCAGAACATTCCTCTTTACTTCAGGTAATTCCTCGAAACTGAGAAAATGTATGACATGAAAAGAGACATTGAGAAGGGAAACATTCTCCAACCTTGAGCAATTCGTTCGGGTGGGCTACCATACAAGGGTTATTACTGTCACATTTAGGTAAAGCTAGGATATAAATGCACAATTGGCTTTCGAAATGGAACAACCATTCGTCCAGGAAGACGGATCGTTACTGAAAGGGTTATGCTCCTTTTTCGTGCGACCTAGCCTGCAAAATATATGCGACCCACGAAATATGTGAGGGTAATTGTATTATACCTCCGTAAAGCTTCTGGGCTACACTTATTTTTCTTGCCTTTCGGTTTTCAAGAATATAAGTTTAGTATCAAACACAGTTTTTTCTTCTTTTGTATGACTATGTTTCTCGTTCAAATTTTGATCGAAATATTTCCTTGTAAAAAGCGTCATGGAAGCAGAGTTCATTGCAACAGCATGCTTGCACACACGAACAAATGTGCGCATATATACAGGGGTTGGACAAAATATTGTCAACACTACGCTCAGAGACGTGACTTTTAATGCAGCTGCGTAGGTCGCAATACGCAAAGCTGTCCACCACTTGTTGGTGGTAATAGCTTTGTTTAGAACCTCAAGGTCCTGTTTAAGTGCATTTCAAGTGTCTTGTTGCAAACTTTCTTTTCAGACTGACGACGAAATGAGCGACCTAACGGACTTCGAAAGAGGGCTACTTGTTGGTGGCCGGCTAGTTGGTGCCTCCGCGTCAAAAGTCGCCAGGGTAGTGGGGGTATGAGAGATACTGAGTCTATCGTCATGTCAGCATGCCGTATTTGTGGCAAAACCTCGTCTGCGAAACACAAGAGCGGCCTGAAAACGAACCTGACGGATAGAGACAGGAAAGCATTAAAGAGGATTGTCACCAGTAATAAGAAAACCACGGCGCCGAAAATTAGTGCGGAGCTCAATCTGCATTTGCAGATCCCAGTATCAAATAAAACAGTGCGCAGGGAACTGCATAAGAAAGATATTTAGGGCAGAGCTGCTATTGCGAAACCTCTGGTGACCCGGGTGAATGCACAATGGCGACGGCAGTGGTGCCAGGAGCATAAAACGTGGACTGCTGATACATGGAAACGTATAATGTGGTCGGATGAATCCACATTCACATTCCCCACCGGAAGACGCGTTTACTTGCAAAGAACACCGTCAGAAGCGTACAAACCAGACTGTCTGCTCCCAACAGTGCAGCATGGTGGTGGTTCTGTCATGCTCTGGGCGGTCATATCGTAGTTTTCAGCAGGTCCCCTGATCACCTTGAAAGGACGGCTGACTGGCAGGGCGTATGAAACCATTTTGGTCAACCAGGTCCAACCAATGGCTCAGGCATTGTTTCCTTCAGGGGATGCCATCTATCAATGATCCCCTGATCAATTTGAAAGGACGGATGACTGGCAGGGCGTATGAAACCATTTTGGCCAACCAGGTCCAACCAATGGCTCAGGCATTGTTTCCTTCAGGGGATGCCATCTATCAAGATGATCCCCTGATCACCTTGAAAGGACGGATGACTGGCAGGGCTTATGAAACCATTTTGGCCAACCAGGTCCAACCAATGGCTCACGCATTGTTTCCTGCAGTGGATGCCATCTATCAAGATGATAACGCCCCAATTCACTGAGTTCGGAATGTCCAATCATGGTTTGAGGAACATGAGGGCGAACTTTCACACCTCTCTTGGCCTCCCCAATCACCAGACTTATACATCATTGAGCCACTGTAGTCTGTGTTGGGAAACAAAGTAAAATCCCGTTATCTTCCTCCTGCATCTTTCAAAGACCTGGAGCAGTTTCTGCATGAAGAATGGTGTAACATCCCACTGAACACAATCCAGGATTTATATGAGTTCATTCCAAGGAGGATTCAGGACGTTTTGAATGCCAAAAGTGGCCTCACACCCTACTAGGTACGTTAAACTTTCTTTTCCTACATGTTCACATTGTTCTGTCCAACCTCTGTATGTGTACAGGATGATACATATATATATATATATATACACTGCCGGACAATTGCTAAGGACGGATGACAATAGCAACGATAGCAACCATAAAATGGAAGGCAGGAAAATGTGGAAATAAGCATAAGTGCGGGATACAGTAAGACGTGTTGTGCGAATGCAAATTTTGGATTGCCGAACTTGTTCGTGACGTCATAGCGCTGATAAGAGATATAAAGAATTTGACGCGTATTGACCGTTGTTGTTCAAACGCAAAGTTGAAAGGGAAAGAATCAATTGTCGAACTTGCAATTTTCAGTATGTCTTCCCGACATCACCTAGATGATTTTACGCGTGGCCGTATTATTGGCAAGATTGAAGAAGGGCGAAAAATAACAGATGTTGCCAGGGAGTTCGACGTCAGCCACAGTGTTGCTTCAAGGCTTTGGAAATCATTTCAAACAAATGGAGAGTGTAGCAAACGTTACGGGGGAGGTCGCATTCGCAGTACGACACCTGCAGAAGATCGGTACATAGTGCTATCAACAAAAACACACCGGCGCAGCACAGCTAGTAAGGTAGCAAATCAGTTTATGGCTGCTACTGGCAAGCGGATCTCCCGAAAAATGGTCGCCAGACGTTTGCATGAAGGAGGACTATACGCCCGCCGTCCTGTTGTGTGCATCCCATTGTTCAGACGTCACCGTACCGCCCGTTTGCAATGGTGCCATCAACATCGCAATTGGACTGATAACGACTGATCTGTCCTCTTCTCAGATGAGAGTAGATACAGTCTATCGTCTGATTGTCGACGACAACTGATCTGGCGTGATAGTGGTACTGCATATTGTCCAGCAAACATACAGCAAAGGGACCGATATCCAACATGTAGTGTCATGGTATGGGCTGGCATCATGATCAATGGCCGTACGTCTCTCTATGTGCTTCCAACTGGGACTATGACTGGCCAACGATACATTAATGATGTTCTGCTACCTCATGTTCGCATGTTCCGTGGTGCTGTCGGTGATAGATTCATTTTCATGGACGACAACGCAACATGTCATCGAACAGTCGCTGTCCAGGAGTGTCTTGAGAGCGAGGATATTCAACGCCTCGTATGGCCAGCACATTCTCCAGATCTGAATCTCATTGAAAATGTGTGGGATGCTTTGCGGAGGAGTCTTGCTGGTCGCCAATGCCCTCCAATAAACAAGGACACCCTCATCCGTGCACTGACAGAGGAATGGGATAAATTACCCCAACTGCTACTTGATAATGTTGTGCAAAGCATGACACGACGTGTGGAATCTTGCATCGCCCTCCATGGTGGCCATATCCCGTATTGACATCTTACGCCGGAACGCCTGCGGACGGTAATTGCATTTTTTTCACGTTTACGTATTCTGCACAAAATGGCCTGTTTGTCCCTTAAACACGTTCCAAAGCCTTCTGGATTTCAGAGCACAATAAATTGTCTTTCTTGTAATGTCCTGGCATTCTGACATTATTTTATTTCACTTGGCATCCAACCACACTTACTTTTTTTATGCGCTGTATAGTCGTTTATGATCCGTCCTTAGCAATTGTCCAGCAGTGAATATACACTGACGGAAAAAAATCCCAATACCAAGAAGGGGTTGTGTTAGATAAACGACAGCTGGTAGGCGGTGAGAGTACATCTGTAAGATGACGTCTATGCAAATTTCGCGCTCGGCGCATACGTGTGGCGCTAGTAGTGCCCCTCGGAACATGCAAAGCAGGTTTGCTGTAAATACGCGCTGTAACGTTCGTGAGCGTTAGTTATCGTTGAGATTCGACGTAGTGTGTTGATGTTAGTCAAGAATGCCTTTAAGAAGACGAAGAAGCCATTATCGACAGCTCACGGAGTTTGAACGAGGTCGTGTAATAGGGCAACGAGAAGGTGGATTTTCGTTCCGCAATATTGCAGAACGACTTGGCAGGAATGTAGCCACTGGGCATGATTGTTGGCAACGGTGGTCAAGGGAAGGTACTGCCTCAGGAAGACCGGGTTCCGGCCGGCCACGTGGCACTACCGAGAGGGAAGACCGCCGTGTACGGCGTATGGCCGTGGCGCATCGTACCGCGTCTGCGGCAGCAATTCGAGCTGCAGTTGCCACCACAGTGACACAACGAACTGTTGCAAATCGGTTACTTGAAGGACAGCTCCGAGCCAGACGCCCTGTAGCGTGCATTCCACTTACTCCCAACCACTGCCGTTTGCGACGTCAGTGGTGTCAAGCTAGAGCTCATTGGAGGACAGAGTGGAGATCTGTTGTGTTTTCTGATGAAAGCCGGTTCTGCCTGGGTGCCAGTGATGGCCGTGTGTTGGTTAGAAGGAGGCCAGGTGAGCGCCTGCAACCAACCTGTCTGCGGCCGAGACACACTGGACCTACACCTGGAGTTATGGTCTGGGGAGCAATTTCCTATGACAGCAGGAGCACTCTCGTGGTTATCCCACGCACCCTGACGGCACAGTTGTACGTCGGTTTGGCGATTCAACCTGTTTTGCTGCCATTCATGAACAGCATTCCAGGGGTGTTTTCCAACAGGATAACGCTCGCCTGCATACCGCTGTTGTAACCCAACATGCTCTACAGAGTGTCGACATGTTGCCGTGGTCTGCTAGATCACCAGATCTTTCACCAATCGAGCACGTATGGGACATCATTGAACGACAACTCCAGCGTCACCCCCAACCAGCATTAACCGTCCCTGTATTGACCGACCAAGTGCAACAGGCATGGAACTCCATCCCACAAACTGACATCCAGCACCTGTACGACACAATGCATGAACGTTTGCGTGCTTGCATTCAACATTCTGGCGGTTATACCGGTTATTAATGTACCAGCATTTCACATTTAAAATGGCTCTTCTCGCGCTTACATTAAGCTGTGATCTTGAAACCTTAATCGATTAAATATGTTACCTATACAAATGTATTGCCGCCATTTCATTCCTCTATAACTATTATATCATCATCATCATCATCATTGTCAACCATTATCAATCCACTGCTGGACGAAGGTCTCCCCAAGTTTCCTCCACAACGGTCTGTCTTGTGCCAGTCTCCTCCATGTCACCCCTGCATACTTTCGAATTTCATCCACCCATCTCCCATGTGGTCTTCTTCTGGGTCTTTTCCTGTCCCTTGGAATCCAATCTAAAATTTCGGCTGTCCATCGATGATCTGTCCTTCTGGCAGTATGTCCAGCCCATTGCCATTTCAGGGATTTAACTCTGATCATGATGTCTTCCACTCTTGTCATTTTTCGGATCCACGAGTTCCTCTTCTTATCTCTCCTGGTTACACCAAGCATGCACCTCTCCATGCTTCTTTGAGTTGTCTGCAGCCTTTGTATGTCTCTTTTAGTTAAGGTCCACGTCTCTGCACCATACGTAAGCACTGGAAGGATGCATTGATCAAACACTTTTCTTTTAAGACATAATGGCATATTGCTCTTGAAAATTATGCTGTTTCTTCCAAAAGCTCTCCAGGCAAGTTTTGTACGCCGATTAATTTCTTCATCAATGTGACCCTCACTTGATATCTGCTGTCCAAGATAAACGTACGTGTCTGTTATCTCCAGCTTTTCTCCATCAATCGATAAATCTTCATTTCTTGTAAAAGCATTGAACATCACTTTTGTCTTTTGAAAGTTCATTTTTAATCCCACTTCCTTACTCTTGTCAGCAAGTTCCTGGATCATACTCTGCAGCTCTGATGGGCTAGTTGCAAAAATGACTACGTCATCAGCAAAACGAAGGTGGGTTAGATAATCTCCATTAATCTTTATTCCCTTGTTTTCCCAGCTCAGCGACTGAAAAACACCCTCCAATGTGGCATTAAAGAGCTTCGGAGATATGGTGTCACCTTGTCTCACTCCCTTTCCAATTTTTATGTGTGTTGTATTTTCAAACAGCCGAATCTTTGCACTTGCATTTTCATAGATGTTATTAATAATATTAATGTATGCATCTTCAATACCGCAGGTTTTCAGAGCCATTGTAACTGCTGATGGTTTCACCGAATCAAAGGCTTTTTCATAATCGATAAAAGCCATGCACAATGGAAGTTCATATTCCCTCGCTCTTTCAATTAGTTCTCTCAGTACGTGGATATGATCTATTGTGCTGTAGCCACTCCTGAATCCAGCTTGTTCTCTCGGTTGAGCCATGTCCAGTGTTACCTTCAAGCGGTGTGAAAGAACTTTAGTGAAGATTTTATAAACTACTGATAGAAGGCTGATAGGTCTGTAGTTTCCGAGATCCTCAATGTCACCTTTCTTATGTAGCAGGATCATTGTAGCGGTGTTCCAATCCTCAGGAATCTTTCCTTCATTAAGGCATCGAGTGAAAATTTGGGCGAGTACTGTTTCGGGATTAGAGGAAATTCTATCCCACACTCACCAACCCGCTTGGCCAGCGTGGTGAGTTATGGCCAAACCCCTCCAAAATGATGCCACAACTTAAATCTTGGCCCTCAGTCTCCGGCAGCTGGAATGTACCTGGCCAAGGCAGCGGCCAGTGCGACATGAAGGCAGAGGGTGCTAAGAATCCCCGGAGGACCGGACTAGGCTGCCATCTGATGCTGACCTTGGCTACTTACAATGGACGCTCCCTATCTTCTGATTCAAGGCTTCTTGAATTGGAAGAGGAATTACAAAGGATCAAGTGGGACATCGTGGGGCTAAGTGAGGTAAGGAGAAAAGGAGAAGATCTCATCGAACTGAAAAGTGGACATCTCTTCTACTATCGTGGGACAGATACTGGCAGAACTAGTGGTGTTGGATTTATAATAAACAAGAAACTGAAGGATAAAGTTGTAGAAGTTGAAAGTTCCTCTGACAGAGCTGCACGACTTGTTATCCAACTCTCGAAAAGATACCAGGCTCAGATTATTCAAACTTATGCACCCACCACAAGTCATCCTGAAGAAGAAATTGAAGAATTTTATGAGGAAATTTGTCATCTAAATAATAAAGGTAAGCAGCACTTGAAAATAATTATGGGAGATTTCAATGCAAAAATAGGGCAACGGCAACAGAATGAAACTTCAGTAGGTAAATTCGGTCACGGCAACAGAAACCAGCGTGGAAATACTCTCGTTGAGTTTGCAGAGGCAGAAGGGTTTTTCATCTTGAACTCCTTCTTCAAGAAAAAGCCACACAGGAAATGGACATGGAGACATCCAAATGGGACGACAAGTGAAATTGATTTTATTATGTGTAACAAAAAATTCGTCATAGAAGACTGCAGTGTGCTAAACAAGTTCAACACAGGTAGTGACCATAGATTGGTGAGATGTAAGATGCACCTCAACACTAAACTTGAACGTGGCAAGCTCATAAGACAAACAAAACCTATTGACATAACCAACCTTAAAAAACACCATAATACCTTCAAGTTGGAACTGAAGAACAGGTTCTCTGCTTTGGAAGGCCTAACATCGGAAGAAGTGGACATCTCTGAAGTTAACAGAAAAGTAACCAAAGCTCTTATGGAAACAGCAACAAAATTAGCTGGGTCTAAGAACAAGTTGCATGTAAACAAATTATCAGGAAAAACGAAAATGTTGATGCAAAAAAGAAGAGAGATGAGGACAACTAAAGAAGATGTGACTTCCAAAGTGGAATATATAGAGCTATGCAAGACAGTAAGAAAAAGTATCACTGAAGACGTAAGAAAATTCAACTGTGAACTAGTGAGGAAAGCAATTGAAAACAACCAAAGCTTAAAGATAGCAAAGGGACATCTCAGTAAGGGAAGAAAACATATTATGGCACTGAGAAAAGAAGATGGTTCTGTAACAAGAAATAGAGGCGAAATTTTGACAAGAGTGAAAGATTTCTACTCCAAATTATATGAAAGGGATGATACATGCACTCCAGACATCATGAAAGATACCAGTACCAGAGTTCCTCCAGTCCTTCCAGCAGAAGTTGCACATGCAATCAAGAACATGAAGCGGGGAAAAGCTCCAGGAGAAGATGGAATTACTGTAGACATCATACAAGAAGCAAGTGGAGAAATCGAAACTATTATATATAGTGTATATATATATATATATACAGAGAATGTTCACACACATTTTTAGAACGTCTCGGATGAGAAATTACGGAAAATAAAAGAAATCCAAAGAATTGAAACTGGCAACAGCGTGTTAGATGAACACGAAAGAAACACCTGCTTGTTGCAGTTAAATGTCGTCTGCACAGAAAATGGCGCCCGTAAATAAGCTGTGGATAGACGGTTATGTTTTTGCTCTAGTGTCTTTTTCCTGTTAAAAACAATGCTTGACGTTTCTCAGACGAATCGTCAAGCATTGCTTTTAACAGGAAAAAGAACACTAAACGAATACCCAAAGAAGGTACGTACATTTTGACGTATACTCTAAATTAAGTTTCATTTTTTGTTGCTATTTCTATGTAAATTTGAGTTCATTCTCTTTTAGCGTTTTCAACCTTAATGTTATATCTTCTGTGACGTGCCTGCCCCGCAGGACGCACATGCGATAAAGGCAGATAGCAGCGAGAACATACGTCTGCGTAGCTCAGTTGGTAGAGTGACTTATTCCGGAATAAAGGGACTCGGGTTCGAAGCCCGTCGAGGACAAAAATGACGGTGAAATTTACTTCGTTATACTTCTCTCTCGCGTAATGAGGTTGGCAACAATTCAGAAGTCTGAGAGCATGACATGTGCATGTGAAAAATAAGAACTAGAGATATGTAATGTTGAAACAGCAGCCAAAAGTGTGGCGTGATGGTGTGATTTTGTAATCGTGGAGGCTGCGTTTACTTGAAATTGTGTCTATTTGAAGGTTGCGTGTTAGAGGGGTGTTATATGTTTAGCGTTTCGAGTAAAAGTTTCCTGCTTACTAACGTTTGTTAATTAGCATTGAATTATGTTAATTAGCATTGAAGTGTGTTAATTAGCATTGAAGTGTGTTAATTAGCATTGAAGTGTGTTAATTAGCATTGAAGTATGTTAATTAGCATTGAAGTATTACTACTACGTTTGTTAATTAGCATTGATGTATTACTACTGCGTTTGTTAATTAGCATTGAAGTATTACTGCTACTAGGTGTTTCCGCACGACCTCCGCAGCTCTACTGCAAGTGCTAGCTGGGTGCGAACCGGCGGACCTAGTGGCTGCAATGGAAGCAGCGACGCAATTCCTCAGGTTTGGTAATGACGTTGAACTACTGGGAGACCGCTCTCGGTCGATCGACGTAGAATTACTAAGGACGGACTGGCTTGCCACCCGCCAAAAGAAATGTGTCCCACATGGGGCAAAGATCTCCTCTCCGGGTGGGAACGGCGCTGTTCACAGACGGCTCCAAGATAGGTGATTGCGTAGAGACGAACGCAGATCAGAATAAACTCTCGTCCAACGCTTCTGTCTTCCAGGCAGATCTGTTGGCGATCAGCTAGTTGTGGGCCCTGCCCAGCAGCAACGTGGGAGAAATTAAGATTTTTCCTGACAGCCAAGCAGTCTTAAAAGCACTTGGTCAATTCAGGAGCAAAGGTCTCCTAATGAGATAACGTCTCTGGTTGAGACAGTAGGCAATGTGGTGATTTCTTTCCACTAGGTCCGAAGCCATGTCGGAGCCTTGAAAATGAGCTAGCAAAACAGCTGGCAAAGGAAGCCGCTAGCAAGGTGGATATTGACTTCCATCTGAGAACGCCGCTGCAAAGCGTTCGAACTCAGTTGAAAAAAAAAGCCACTCTGGTGGAGAGAAGGTGCGACGAATGGGATACGGGTCTTTCCCAGAGTCTCGACCAAGTGGGTAGAATCAGATGGGTTCCTGAACTAGATACTCACCGGCCGTGGCTTATCGCCGGAATATTTCTACCATTTTGCAGTGAAGGAACGAGCGTGCAGATGAGGGCGCAGTCCGTAGACGTCGCCCACATTATTCAAGAATGTGCTTCTCTTTCAGGTAGAACAAAAGTCCTCGCTCCAGAATTGGAAAAGGCAAGAGACATCTCGATCCTCCTCGGTCACGCCAGAACGAGACAGGGACTCATCGAGCTGGTCAACGAGGCAAGGTGAGATACTGAAGATGAGTGACGCAAGAACTGAAGAGGAGAACGATGACTCCGGCCCAGATCATCACCATAGCACCCCTCCTTAGTGCTATGGACTTTGTAAAGTTGTGCAAATAATTTTTCACTTTCATCTTCGCGAAAGGGTTCATGAAAATAAAGCTTAAATTTCCCATTGCATGAGACCCTCAGTGTGAATAATGCGCCTGTAACCATTTTTCTTAGCATATGTCCAAGCATTTTGCCACCAAAATACTTGGCCATATTGTTAATAATGCTATTGTTAATGATAAAGGACTTCGGTCCCAATGTCCATCGCGCTGGCCAAGAAATCTCCCAGCCGGACGCAAAATTAAGAACCCCGGCCCATCAGCACGTCATACTCTCGGGTTATGGCAAAGGGGTGGGAAGTGGTGGTCATGTGGGGGCAGCGGGATCCAGCCGTTGCCTGGACCGATCCTGTTCGGGTGAAAGACTTGCGATATCCTGGCAGGATTGCTCGCGCAAAGCCTTCACTATAAAATTTTAGAGAGAGTCATCAGTTTAATTACAGTTGTGACTAGTTTTTCACGTAGAAAGAGCATCCTGAATGTAATCCCTCGTCTCTCATAAGATTTTTATTTGTAGCAGCAAAAATGTGAAACTTGGTGGACATATTGGTAATAATGCTAGGCTATTCAAAATAGTGTCCATCACTTTCTATACATTCCCGCCATCTTTGAACCCATTGATAAAATCCATTTTGGGAAAATTTCTGAGGATGTCGTTTTATCCATGCGTTCACAGACAGTTTAGCGTCTGTCACATCGTCGAAACGTTCCCCACGAAGGGTGTTTTTCAAAGGGGGCAAACAAGAAAACGTCTGAGGGAGTCATATCAGGACTGTGGGGGGTGCATCACCGTCCACCCCATTTTGGCAATAGCCTGTGAAGTCTCCATTGAGGTGTGGGGACGTGCGTTATCATGGTGTAAAACAACACAATGAAGTGGAATGTCACGTCTTTTCCTTCTGATAGCTTCCTTTGGATTCTTCATTGTCTGCACATAGCGAGCACTGTTTATTGTTGCACCCCGTTCAAGGAAATGAGTCAAAATGACACCACGTTTGTCCCAGAAAATTTACTATCAATTTTCCTGCGGAACGAATTGTTTTCACCTTTTTCTGTCAAGGTTCCATTGACGCACGCTTTGTTTCTGAGTCATGAAAGAACAACCAAGTTTCATCCCCCGTCAGAGCATTAGAGAAAAACACCTCACCCTTCCTCTCATAACAATCCAAGAGCTTCCGGCGCATTGTTCACGGGTTAGGTTTCTTGGGATCTATTTTGAACAAATTTTTCTGCAGCCCATATCCCTAATTAATGTTTCCATAGCACAATGACCACAATGAATTGCATCACACAACTCCTGGATGGTGACACGACGATCAGCTGTGATGAGGTCTTTCACTCGTTGCCTGTTGACATCTGTCACTGCAGTTGCGGGTCTTCCACTCCGTTGTTTGCCCAACACTGAACTTTCTCCCTCTGTAAACCTCTTCATCCATCTTCGGACATTACTGATGTCGATCGTAGCACCTTCATGCACTCCCCTGGACTCTTCTGTGGATTTCTGGAGCCTCACATCCCTCTTTTCCCCGGAATTCAGTTACGGCTCGCTGCTTTTCTCTGTCATTCATGATCTTTATTTCCGATTCTGAAAAAAATGTGTTCCACATTGGTAACATATCATAGTACATGTCAGCGTAGTTTCATTCAAATCACTTCAAAATTTCAAAAGTTATTAAAGAGGAGGTATTACTTTCAGGATAACCTTTGTATTTTGGCGCAAAGTACTTACTTGATGGAATAAAGAACAAGTAAACAGTGAGTAAATCTTTCTGAAACTTATTTGAATGGATCACTTCTTAAGATCGAAAATCCATCGGTCTTAAGAAATGTTCTCAACGTTTTAAATAGTAAAGAACGCTATAACTTGTACGACTATTTCAAAAATAAAATCTCTCTGGTCTTAAACGAAAATCCACCGACCTAAAGAGCAATTGCCAAATCTGTAACAACTACAAACAAGGTAATAAACAAAGATTTGAATCTGAAAAAAAAAGCATAATGTTCACAGCTTTCTGTCTAGGCACATGGCTAAGCGCAGAACACGGTGTTTCTTTATGAAAATCACTTAGCCGGTGACAGATGGAAATTTATTGTAATTATTGATAAAGCATGTGTAACGTACCAGGAGATGTGACGTACCTGCCAGAAGGACGCACACGACACAAAGGCAGATAGGAATCAGAATAAAACGTCCGCGTAGCTCAATTGGTAGAGCAACTTATTCCGGAATGAGGGGACCCGGGTTCGAATCCTGGCGCGGATAAAATGACTGAGAAATTTACTTCGTTATAATGGCGCCCGAACTATCCGGATGACCCGACCGTTCAAAATCTCGCAATGGTGTGATGTTATTTCCACACCGCGAGATAGGAAAAATAAGAGAATCCCTTCTCCAGCACTTTGGAAGGGGAGATGATGTAACGTACTAGGAGATGTGACGTAGCTGCCAGAAGGACGCACACGACATAAAGGCAGATAGGAATCAGAATAAAACGTCCGCGTAGCTCAATTGGTAGAGCAACTTATTCCGGAATGAGGGGACCCGGGTTCGAATCCTGGCGCGGATAAAAATGACGGAGAAATTTACTTCGTTATACATGAATCTACCTAAACGACTGTAACAAAGGAAGGACGACTTGCTGTCGCAACAGAGCAGAAACATACTTACATACTTGGTTAAAAGAATCCAAAGAAAGTTTCAGTAATGGTTCATGATCATTGCTGGTTTCCCGTATACAATGGCAAATTAAAGTTAAGAAAATTTGAAAAGAATGTTAAAATGAATTCTACATACAACCAAAATGATGTTTAACTCCTTTATTTAAAGAGGAAATATCATTCCATTATCCACGAGCCATCAAATAGTAGAACTCCATTAGAATAAGGATACCAGTCATACATCCAAATCTACCACTCTGTTTCTTGAAAACAATTAAAAAGGAGACTGGTATTAGGTTTACACGTTTTGCTCATATTCCTTCAAAGTACCCTGGTGTGTCACCAACAGACTATTGGGCCTTCGGACTGCTGAAAAGCGCGCTTTCTAAACGCAGACCTAAAACAATTATTGGACTATGGAAATCAATGGAGGAGCAGTGGAATGAAATACCACTACCAATTTTAAGAAATACCCTGTTATCGTGGAAATCTAGATGTAGGTTCATTATCCAGAGAAAGGCTATCAGTCATGATAATTATCACAGCAATCAGACAACTCTGAATTAATTGTATTTACTGTTCCAAGTTCCTCCATTCATGGCAACTATGTTCCTTGCTGGTGATGACCATTACAAACAGGATAATGCGCCATGCCACACTGTCAGAATCGTCAACGAGTGGTTCGAGGAACATGCTGGTGACTTTCTGTTAATGCCCTGGCCACCAAATTCAACTGACATGAACCCAATCGAAATTTGGGGTTTGACTTGGAAAAGCGGGTTCGCGCTAAATCACCACCACCTAAAAATGTACGGGAACTGGAGGACCTGCTGTTGACATTATGGTACCAGATACCCCAAGATACCTATCGCTACCTCATCGAATCGATGCCTCGCGGAGTGGCTGCTGTTTTGCGCGTTAAAGGGGTCCTTCAGCTTCTTAGGTAGGTGGTCATAGAGTAATGACTCATTGGTGTATTCCATACTATATACCTATATTTGGAATATTTCTTCCATACTATATAAAGGCTATCAGAACATTTAACAAAGAAATGATTTTAGACATTTATTATATTGCCGGAAATCGTTCTAAAGATGAGTGAACATTCTTTGCGTATCCACCGTAAAGAAGATTCTTACACAGTATATAAATTGGTGTCCAAAATTAACTTGGCAAATACATACTCGAGAATATGTCCAAAACCAGACGACCGATCGTAAAGATTTTTCAGATACATGTTCAAGAGCAAACGCTAAGTCGACGTTCCCAAGCAAAAATATTCCAGCTCCAATGAAAATATGCAAATGAGGACCTACGTCTTCAAGCTGGCAGGCACGCGATCTTAGTGAATATCTTCTAGCGTTTCCATGGCAACATTAATGAGCGGGTGATGGGGGAATGGGCCATTGCTTTGGGCAACGGTTTGCTCTAAAAAGAACTCCCATGCTCCCGCCCGTAACAGCACGTGTTTCGGGAGATTTCTTTCAGTTTGTGTGAAGTGTCAATGAATTCAAATCAGTGATATCATATTTTAAATTTGTGGATTTTTTCGATTCGAACTGTTTTGATAAATTTTGTGAAAGCGTTCCTGAACATCTACTGTCAAAACTTAAGAACTCTATGCTTCAAATTTTGTTTCAGCTCGACTAAAAAATGAACTGAAGGTGTTTTATTTTCTTGATGAATACAAAAACAAATCAGTGAGAGACATTACTTATTACATAAAGTTGAATAAATTGGACATAGCGTTTAGTGAGGCGTACAAATTAGCAGACCTAACATTAAACTTTCCATCAATAACTGCAACTACCGAAAGAAGTTTGTCTGCATTAAAAAGAATCAAGATATGTCTTAGAGCCACACAAAAACATGCACATTCGAGCAACTCGGCTGGTTTGTCAATAGAGGAAAACAGTCTTCTTAAATATGGAAAAGTACTCGAAGGAAACATTTTATGAAAACGTAACACTCACGTTCACACAAAAGGAAAGAAGAATGGAGTTCATGTACAGGTAAATTAGTTAAGAGAACAGAATTCACGTACAAATAAGTGTTCAAATCCTAATCTTCATAATTATTTGGTATCATGTTAGCAATAGCAGGTACCTAACATTTAGAAAACATGTTACTTCTATTACTTAAAAATTAAACATTAAACTTCTCAATTTAAAAAAAAAAAGCTGCGGGAGAGCGGGGTGGAGGTGGGGGGACATGGCCCAGATCTCGCTCGGACCCAAGATACGCCACTGCAAAAAACATCTGAAAGGAATTCAGTTCACCTGTGACGAAGATGCTAAAGCCGCTACGAGGAAATGGTTCCGAGAACAATTTGAAGATTTTTACCGAGACGGGTTTCAAGAGACATCTGAAAACAATTCAGTTCACCTGTGACGAAGGTGTTAAAGCCGCTACGAGGAAATGGTTCCGAGAATAACCTGAAGATTTCTACAGAGACGGGTTTCAAGAGACTTCTGAAAACAATTCAGTTCACCTGTGACGAAGGTGTTAAAGCCGCTACGAGGAAATGGTTCCGAGAATAACCTGAAGATTTCTACAGAGACTGGTTTCAAGAGACATCTCAAAGGAATTCAGTTCACCTGTGACGAAGATGTTAAAGCCGCTACGAGGAAATGGTTCCGAGAACAGCCTGAAGTTTTCTACAGAGACGGGTTTCAAGAGACATCTGAAAACAATTCAGTTCACCTGCGACGATGTTAAAGCCGCTACGAGGAAAGGGTTCCGAGAACCACCTGAAGATTTGTACAAAGACGGGTTTCAAGAGACATCTGAAAGGAATTCAGTTCACCTGTGACGAAGATGTTAAAGCCGCTACGAGGAAAGGGTTCCGAGAACAACCTGAAGATTTCTACAGAGACAGGTTTCAAGAGACATCTGAAAGGAATTTAGTTCACCTGTGACGTAGGTGTTAAAGCCGCTACGAGGAAAGGGTTCCGAGAACAACCTGAAGATTTCTACAGAGACTGGTTTCAAGAGACATCTGAAAACAATTCAGTTCACCTGCGACGAAGATGTTAAAGCCGCTACGAGTAAGTGCTTTCGAGAACAACCTGAAGATTTCTACAGAGACGGGTTTCAAGAGACATCTGAAAGGAATTCAGTTCACCTGTGACGAAGATGTTAAAGCCGCTACAAGGAAAGGGTTCCGAGAACAACCTGAAGATTTCTACAGAGACGGGTTTCGAGAGACATCTGAAAGGAATTCAGTTCACCTGTGAGGAAGATGTTAAATCCGCTACGAGGAAAGGGTTCCGAGAACAACCTAAAGATTTTGGCAGAGACGTTTTTCAAAAGACTGAAAAGAATTCAGTTCACCTGTGAAGAAGATGTTCAAGTCGCTACGAGGAAATGATGCGAAGAATAACCTGAAGATTTTTACAGAGACGAGTTTCAAGAGACATCTGAAAGGCAGTTCATCTCTGACAAAGTTGTTCAAGCAGCTACGAGGAAATGTTTTCGAGAACAACCTGAAGATTTTTACAGAGACGGGTTTCAAGAGACATCTGAAAGGAATTCAGTTCACCTGTGACGAAGATGTTTAAGCCACTACGAGGAAATGTCTCCGAGAACAACCTTAATTTTTTTACAGAAATGGGTTTAAAAAACTTGTTAAAAAGAAATTGGCAGATCTGTATCGATCGTCATGGGGTGGGGAGGGGGATTATGCAGAAAAATAAAATGTGTGAATTAAAGTAGAGATTCTGAATTTTGTTCTTATTTTGTTACTGGGCTTGTACATAAATATGAAGGCATTACTTTCTGATTACCCTCTGTACGTTTCGAATGTTCCAACAAATATGTGGGTGACTCCGAATACGCATGAACGCGAAAGCTAAATAATAAATTAAATAATTGCCTCTGCGTCTCATTTGTTATGTACAAAAAATAAAAACACTAGTTCTTCTCTTTGTTTATCCTTAGTGCTGTTGGTAACTTAATAAGCCGTGTTCTATCAAACTACAGGGATTCCAGATTTTGGGCTCCGCTTGCTTCACTTGTACGAAGCAGAACAAAAGGATTCTTGGCGCCGAAATAAAAGGGAATCTGCACAGCCAAAGGAGAAGACCCGCAAATTGAATTTAGCACTGAGTTCGAATGAGGTGTCAAGTAGCTGAGGAAAACACATATCTCTCGGGGCCTCTTCGTAGGGCAGGAACCGTAATCAAAGGGTATTAACGTCAGGAAACGAGAGCGACAACTGCTCCATCAGTTGTCACTTACCTTTCCTGACTGATGGTACAAACGAGTACATACCACAACGACTGAGACGCAGTTTTCGCGGATTCTGATGCTCAGAATCAACGCCAAGCGATACAAAGAAGTCGAGCTTGTCAAGCCATCCTGAAGAGGACAATAATAGCAAAGCTCGTCGAATGTTACACAGCATTATTTTTTTTGTATTTTAGCATATAAAATGAGCAGATGACAACTATTGAAACTACAGTATTTCAGATAAATTCTGAGCTGCTGCGATTTAGTTTGCTTCTTGTGCTTCAAAAACGCGCTCCCACTGTACGAAATATATCCGCACTATTCAGAAAACATTGAACAACGTTAAAAACATTTTATTTATACATAACTGTAGTCAAAAACGTTAAGGAGAAAAATCACAGGGGAGCCGCCCCGGTGATCGTGTAGTCAAAGGTGCCGGCTAATCGACCTAGTTCGGTCCGAGTTCGAGTCCGGCGCTGGTTCCATTCCTTCTCTGGGAGCAATGACCCAAAATTTGCCAAGAGCAATGTCTTTATATAGCTTCAGATACTCATGGGTTCGTTAAACCTCGAAACAAATAAAATCACATGGGAGCCGTTCCCGATGATCCAGTGGTCAAAAGCACGGGCTTCTAGCTGATCATTCGAGCTTGTCTCTGGCTCGATTACCCGATGAGATGGCTGTTGTGTTTGTCTTACGTTGTTGGCTCTATTACCTCCCTGCAACTAGTAGCTCCAATTAGAGAAAAGCGACCGCTTAAACACCCTCGAAGAAACACGAGATTAAAATCCCACGAACGTAGCATCTGGAGGCTGAGTTGTCGAATGCGCGGGCTTCTGAGTAATCGCCAAGTTGAACCCTGGCTCAACTCCTGGATGTTGCATGGCTGATGTGTTTTTCCTACAGGGCTAGTTCATCCACCTTCTTGTAACCAGGGACCCCAGATTAGGGTCTGCCGATTGTTTATAACCTTAGATACATACGGTTGTCACCAAACTCCAAACGAAGAACCACGTGGGTGCAACTACGGTGGCATAATTGTCAGATGTGAGGGCTATTATTAGCCAATCGTCCAAGTTTGGCCGCATTGGAGTCTGGGTGAATTTTTTGAATTGGAGGTTTAACGACCACCGTGAGCAACTAAATGGGCTATAAGCAGTCGCCCATCCCTAATTTAAGGCCCCGCACGGGGATAACTGGTTTTCCAGTTATTTGGGGAGCGGCGCCCCCACGGCCCGAGCTGACCTTGTGACTGGTCACCATCTGATGTCACGCCACCGCTTGTTTTTTATTTTGGTGTTTGCAGGGACAGCTGTTCATCCAGCTGTTGGGGAGTCGCGGCCCCACGTTCCCGAGCTGGTCTTGTGTCTCGCTTTTTCGTTTTTATTTATTTTCTCCACTGGCTAGTTGCCCGTGTTGTATACTTTACCTAATCGCTACCACGTTATGCACTAACACCCCGGTCTTGTGGTTTTGTTACCCTCCACCACTAACTGATTTATATTAACCGCTCAGTTCGTAGGTTGCTGAGATTCCGTTTAGGTTCCCTGACAGGATTTGTCTTCTTTGGATTTCTTTTTTTCCTTTTCGCTGGTTTGGGCGCTAGACCTACCTGCATGTTTGCCGCGTGCGGAGACCCGTGAGGCGGAAATGGGATGTCTGGCGGCTGAGGTCGCAGGAGACCGGATAAGTGCCTCCTGTGTACCAACACTCCTCTTCGACCCCGGCTTCGCTGTAAACGGGAGGCTAGAGACTAACCCACCTCTAGTCAGAAGTCTTGTACCAAGTTGTGTACACGGCTTTAGCGGCTTTTTTTGTCGTATAGCACGGCAGGAGTGAGCCCGGGGGCTGTGGGATCATGCCAAAGGCGTTGGCATGACGGTACCCGGAGGCCGAAGTGTCCGCCGAGTGCGTGTGATCACAGCCAACGGACTATATCTGCAACGTATAAGCCCCAGAACTGTGTCCAGCGTCATTTTCTTGGCTTGCAGACCTCCAGTTCTCCCTTGTAGGGCTCGGTGGTGGGTGGAGTAGTCTGCAGACGAATTCTTCTCCTTTTTTCATGGGTAAACCCAAAAACAAACGCTCCAAATTCAAGTCACCTGAGCAAATGATCGTTGACAACGACTCTCCTTCGTCTTCTCAACCTACCAAGTCTCATACCCTTAAAAGATCTTTAGATCATGATCTGGACCAAGAATGTGGAACCTCTTCTTCGGCAGCTGTACCAGTCGCTCCGAAGCGTCGTCTCCCCTCGATTGTTGTGAATACGCATGCTACATACTTAGTTGTAGAATCCATCGATCCGAATGAGAGACTGTCCACCAGATCTCCATTCTTCATTTCTAAAGCTTTGGACGCTGCAGTTGGCCCTTTGAAGTCTGTGAGGAAGCTTCGCTCTGGGGACCTGCTTGTCCAAACTTGCAGTGTTTCTCAGAGTAACACTTTTCTGCACCTCACTAGTCTTCAAGGCATTCCTGTCAAAGTGACACCTCACCCGTTTCTTAACACCTCTCGGGGTGTTATTTCGGAGTTTGATCTCTTGCCATGCAGTGAAGAAGAATTGGTGACTGAACTTGCAGATCAAGGTGTTATTGCTGCACGCCGTATGATGTTTCGGCGCGATGGTTCTTTGATTAAGTCTAAAAATGTGATCTTGACTTTTAACTCCCCGAAAGTTCCAACCGAAATCAAGGCTGGCTACTTGGTCTGTGGAGTTCGCCCGTACATTCCCAGTCCTCTGCGCTGTTTCAGATGCCAGAGGTACGGGCATTCACAACGTTTCTGTAAGAGTTCCGCTCGTTGCGCTAATTGTGGCTCCAGTGAACATGACGGGGAAGGTTGCACTTCTGCGGCCTGCTGTGTTAACTGTGGTGAGGCCCATGCAGCTTACTCCCGCAACTGTATGAAATGGAAGGACGAGATGGCTATCCAGCGCCTCAAGACCCTGGAGGGCCTCTCGTACCCTGCTGCCAAGGCCAAGTTGGGTATACCCACCACCCGACAGCGTACTTTTGCCGCAGTTGTTAAGTCTCAGCCACAACCCGTGCAGCCTTTTGTTCCGCGCCCTGTAGCTCTCGCCGCACTTGCCAAGCGATCTACAGCTGAACAAGCGACACAGGTGGATTTCACCGAGCTCCAGCTTATTCGACCAGCTGCGTCTTCGCCTTCTCTTTTGAAGACGCCCGCCTCTTCCGGTTCCCAGCAGACAGCCTGCACGTGCGGAAGACCCGGCCCTCAATCCGCAAAGGTGTGCGGTGTCCATCAAACTGTCTCGGCCTCAGCGAGGTCCCCACCCTCACCCAACATTATAGAAGAACACGGGGGGAGGAGAGTGACAGTTCGTCCCCAGCCTCTACCAGCATTGCAGAGGAACATGGGGGGGAGGAGAGTGACAGTTCGTCCCCGCCCTCTGCCAGCATTGCAGAGGAGTGTGGGGGGAGGAGAGTGACGGTTCGTCCTTTTCCATTAGTAAATATGTTACTTTTAATAAACTTCATTAACTACCTTTTCTTCACTGCTTTCTTTCATACTCTTTTTCAACTTTTACCAAGCCTGTCTGATCTTCATCATTTTCCACGTTTTTAAAAATCTGTGGCTGATCGTTCTTTGTCTGGCGCTCTTTGGCCAAACCTGGCCCTTGCGCCAATAAAATCCAACAACCAACCAACCAACCCTAATTTAAGGTCACTGGTTCCAGGGAAGGGAGAAAGCCAGTGCCGTAAGGCAAACACAACATCCATGCATCACCGGGATTCGAACCCAGACCCCGTTCGGACGAATGATCAAAAGCCATCGCTTAGACCACTACGCCACCGGGGCGGCGAGTCTGGGTGAGGCATGTGTGTGTCCTGTTGGACTGTACCGTCCCTTCCTAGGGTCCAATTGCCCTAAATTAGAGTTCGTTTCCTTATAACCTTACATGCTCATGGAGACCACTGAATCCTATAAAAGGGACACATACTAATATTCCTCGCTGATGATGCAGAGTTCATGCCAAAAAAGTTAACGACCATGCATGTGGCTCAATAATTTTGAGAACACTAACCATGTGATATGCTGATCTGCAGAATGTGAAAGGGTCCTACGTCGATCTTTCCGATCTCTGACAATCTCAAATGATAAAGCTTTACTCGAAAGTGACTTATTGCAGATACCTTAAGAAAATCATAGAGAGCTCAACTACATACTAGATGTTCTCAAGACAGTCTGAACAATGGTAAGTATACGAAATCCTGCAAATAAGGGGACAGCCAGCAAAACCATGGAAGTTCCCCTGCTTACTGTTCAAAATATCATTCTAAACAACCTTTGTTTAGAATCTATGTACACTCCTTGCTCACTTGCCGCTGCCACGAACTTAGCTGACAAAATGAAACAAGATGTGTAAGCATTGTCTGGAGGGCTACAAGTGAAAAGATGTGACTTCATTGGAAGAAGAATACGCCTACCAAGAAAAATGCAGCAATTTCCGCTCAAATATAGTATGAAGCTTGGTCCGATGAGTCTAGGTTTTAGACCCAAAATACCGATGTTACTGAATGTCTGGTCCGTATTGTACGGCATTCGAATGAACAGCTACGACCAGTCTACATTATTGGGAGGAAGCAAGCAAGTGACAACGCTATCATGGTGTGAGAACTGTTTTCATGGACGTCATTGGGTCCCCTCATCTCCTTTGAACGCACCTTCACCAACAGATCTCACCTATGCGATGTTTCGGACCCTACCTGGCAACCAGGCACATAGCTACATCCCCCAGACACAGGGGCTGAAGGGTCACCTGGGAGGCTCAGTGTTCAACTCCAAAATAAAGTTTTCCACGAATGCAGATGCAAGTTTTTCTTACTATTTTCGTTCCCCTTGTTAAGTTACTTCTCTAGCGAGCAATTTCTCTATGTCAACACGTGAAAGCAGTAAAATAAAATACAAAATATGAAAAACAAGGGGTGAAAGGAAAAGGAACTCTCTTTAAATATGAGACATAAATCACATTCTCTGAATTTACTTGATTACGGTTAAGGTGCAGGCTCTTTATTTTTGGATAAATTATTTAATTTGTTAGTTTACTATTTGGTTCATTTCCGTGGATCCACATAATATTGTATCATGGAGGATTACTGATGTCGTATTATGACACTTTGAACTCCTTTTTTTCTCTTCTACTCTTTTTCCATATTTAGTCACGCATTCTCCTTTGCTGGTGCTCGGGGGCAGCCTCTTCTTACTGTGGTCAAACAGCCAAACTGTCTCCCTTTCCTACTCAAAAACCGAAAGCTCTTATATTCACGCCAACAAACCTTTTCCCAGTGTTTTAACTTTTTGCACAACTATGCATCCACTTGGGCTTCCGTTTTTTTTTTTTTTTTACTTAGGACTACGTCTAACTCCACGGATAGTATGCGGCGAACTACGGCCGATCGCCTGAGGCAAAAATAACTTCCAATTGAAAGCAGTATAGCGTTAAAAATAAGTGCCGCATACTAATCGTGTTAGCATATTCTTAAACAGCACGGAGTTCAATTCGCGTACTGCGCAATACATCTTGCGCGCGACACTCTCCTCAATCCCTGAGCGCCTGGGGAGGTATGCAAAATTTCTGGGTGTGCCGCCGCGGGGAGGTATGCAAAATTTCTGGGTGTGCTGCCGCAACCGTGAACGCTACCCGACTGTGCGTGGTATCGTCTTAAAGCTCTCGATGAGATCTATTCAAATAGATAAAGAACATATAGCAGTGGTTTAAACTAAAAATTTTAAAAATCGTTTACGTGTGAACGGGTTAACATTTTCGACAATGCCGCGGAATTCTCAGAACGAACGCAAGCAAAAGAGGAGAAAATCAAAACGAGAAGCAAGACCAAGTGATGACAAATGTAAGAAGACAGAGCATCACGTTGGGTAATTCGTGTATCGATCTTCTTTGTGTTCGCAATGCATCCAGCATTTGTAAAACTTATGTAAGCTACTTTTCATATCATAGACCTGTGTTGTCTATAACGAATTAAATAAACGCTTGAAACCATATTCGACTAGATCATTTCAACTCTTCGATCTGCAAGTCGCAGTCCTACGTTCCAAACTGACGGCTCAATCAGAACTGAGCCTACATGTAATATTTTTTTTTGTAACGTTCTTTAATATTATAAGTTTCTCCAAAAAAAAGGGACATTTTTTCTTCCCTGACGCTTAACAAACCCTGTGCCTGTGTGGTTGATAATCACTGACTCAGCTGTTCCGACTGATTCTCCATGAGATGTGATTTCTTTTGAGCTATGCATCGTCCGTGCTGTATTATTTCAATTTTCCTTCTTAAAGATATTCAATACACGAATAAATGAGGCATTTATGCGTATAATGAACTACATGAGTAATTTTACGAAAAAAACAACAACAAAAAAACAAACGTCGATCTTACAGGGGGAGGGAAGCTTACTTACTTTGCAGACGACTGAGCCACCTCTTGCCCCTGATAGCTACAGCCGGAGACAATGTATCAGGACAGCACTTAACTCTCAGCAGAGCAAACCCAAGAGTCCGAAAGCCCGTATTGTGTAGGAATAGTTCCTATTTCATTATGTTCAAGCACTTCCTGCGCTTGTCTGGACGCCAAATGCCCTCAATTTCAATTCCGGTGAACATTTGTGAAACACACGCAGTGGAAGGCAGCGTCGGACTATCTTCGATAATACCTTCCTCCGTTGTCTAACTCTGGGACATCGTTCTGTCCATTTGACACAGAACTGTATACGTGACAACATATTCCTCTGGCTAATGCAGTCGATATCACTCCGAGTTCAAGCAGTTATCCCGGTGAATGGCGGATGAACAAGCAATTAGATAGGCAGTCATGAGATTATCGTTCCCTGTATGTCATCGTGTTTAAAAATGCCTTCTCCCCACACAGCATAAAATATTTCGTATATGTTATAAGTACGTAGCAGTGAAACATTAAGACTTTTCATATACGTTGCGCAATGTAACAGTAATGTTTCAGAAATCTTACGGTTACATCAAAATGTCCTCAAACGTTACATAACTTTGAAACATAACCGATACGTTACAGTGAAAGGTCTCAACATACAACTTAATGTTACTCTTAGTCTTACGTGTTTGAAAGATATTTGTAGCTTCGTTACATTACTGTTACGTATTTTAAAGACATTTGTGATGTCATCATATTATTGTTACATATTTACTACGTTGAATATTATAGTCTTAATAAACTTTGTAAAATCGCAATACAAAATATTACACTCGACAACTGTTTCAAATGCAACAACAGTCGTATTACGAGTTGCTTCCGTTTTCACAGGTTCAACGCAGTCCGCTGTCCGTTGGGAACAGTGGAGGCGTTTATATATTGATAACAAAAGAAATAAAAATCTGTCCCAAATGAGGGTGTCGAATTTCCATTATACATGTAGAATAGACTATATTTCAGCGAAAAAAAGATTGAAAATCAAATTCGTCATTTCTCTAAATGCCTACCAATATTACATTTCTTAGCTTCAGGTAACAAAAACATGCTGGTGTAATATACTAATACAAAAAAACAGCTATTTACTTAGATTTTATAAAATGCTTTTTAAAATTTAAAAAGTATAATAATCGAAACCATTACTTACTTTCAGATGATCTTGAATCACAAAAAAAAAAAGATGAAATATTAAATCAACTAATTCGGGAACGACAGTATCACCAAAGAATATCCCAGCAGTACATAGAAATACGACTGCGAGAGTGCTTCGGTGAAATAGCATAAATGCGCATGCGCGCAGGAATTAGGGCGTGTTGCGCAACAACCTGTGTCAGCACGTACCGTTCGACGTCGTCTGTAGAAGCAGGGACTTGTCGCACGGCGCCCATTGCTCCGATTACCATTTACGTAACACCACCGGCGAATACGGCGGCAGTGGGCCGTTGAACGCCGTATCTGGACTACGGAATGGCATGACATTGTCTTCTCCGACGAATCCCGCTTCTACCTGCAACACCACGATGGTCGGATCCGCGTGTGGCGGCACCGCGGCGAGGGACTGCATGACGCCTGCATTACGCATCGCCATACCGATCCGTCGCCTGGCGTTATGGTTTGGGGCACATTTGGATATGACACCCGCACCCCTTTGGTACTCATCGCCGGTACACTCAACAGCCACCGCTACATCTCCGACGTTTTGGAGCCTGTAATCCTCCCTTACCTGCAGGACCTGAAGCGGCCACGTTTCAACAGGACAATGCCCGTCCGCACGTGGCACGCATCTTGCAACAATTCTTCACGGCCCACCACGTGTCACTGCTTCCGTGTCCTGCCTGTTCTCCCGATGTGTCGCCCATCGAACACGTCTGGTCGCTGATCGGCAACCGAGTGGCCCGGAAAGCACCACCCGTGATGAACTGCGGCAACGTGTGGAAGCACCCTGGACCGACATACCCCAAGCCCCGCTTCTACCTGCAAAGCCTCTTTCGTTCGATGCCGCTGCGCGTAGCGGCCGTTATTGCCAGCGATGGGGGCCACACGAACTATTGATGTCTGCGTGTTCCGCAAGTCGCACGGGCCTGTAAGCTCAATCGTTTCATCTTTGTGTCTGTTATTATGTGTCCAGTAAATCTGGCTTTGCTATCTCGTGTCCTTCTTGGTGTTGCATTTTGGGTGGCCAGCAGTGTAGATAAGCTCAGTTTGGTCCCCTCTGGATGAATAATCCCCGAGCGTGGGCTTTGGATGATACTACCCTCCAAACTCTTGAGTTTCAGACCCAAGTTTCTCAAGTTTCAGTATACCTGTCACCAAATCTCAGCTCTTGCTGACTCTATCTTTCCCTCCGACTTGCTACGAAACTTCAAATACATTAGGTCGCCCGGTGGGTTTCATTCACCCAGCGAGCCCTGTTATATATGGAGATCATTCGTTTACAAAATTATCTCACCCACTCCTGTATTTTCTGTCGATTTTGACTGAAAAAATTACTTTTACCAGCCGCACAGAATGCTCTTATAAGACTTAACATGCAGAATCACAATCTTTCAGCTAACCCGTCTTCAATAATTGTATCTGGGAGCAGCACGGCGTGTGACCCAAAGTGTCACACATATTCAAAGGTCGGACCAATGAACAGTGTACACTTACCCGTGAATACTTCTGGGAGTTTCAACCACCCCCACCCCATACTATCTATTAGTCCTAATTCTTCTTCCCCGTTTTTTTACGCTTTCCAACCGTAGGTTGAAAAGCGTAAAACGCTTTTCAACCGTAGGTTGAAGAAGCGTATATGCTCCAGCTTTGTCCGTCCGTCTGTCTGTCCGCACGATAACTCGCGTAAAAATGGTTCGATTTCGATGAACTTTTAGTATGTGGTAGGGGACTACTGGGAACGAACCCTGTTGAAAATGGGGTCAATGGGGTCAAAGGTCAAGGCATAGGAGCGGGATCCATTCTATTGCCCTTATGCGTCATAATTTGCGTAAATATGGTTCGATTTCAATGAAATTTTAGTATGTGGTAGGGGACCAGCTGGGGACAAAACCTATTGAGACCTATTGAGAATGGGTGAAGGGGGGTTAAAGCTCAGGACATAGGGGCGGGATGCATTCCATTGCCATTATGCGTCATAACTTGCGTAAATATGGTTCGATTTCGATGAAAAGTTGCCTTCCTTAGAACCAGTGACGCTAAATTAGGGACGGACGACTGCTTATAGGCCATTGAGTTTTTAACGTTGGTCCTTAAACCTCCAATCAAAAAAATAAATAAATATATACATACACTGGTGCCAGAAAAACTGGTACAGACGAGCTTATGCAAAATACATAGCAACGTCACCTATGCGCGTACTCGGTTGCGTCCGCCAGTGCGTATATAAAGTGATAGACATCCTTGCCAGCTGTCAGAGCAGTTTTCGGCATGAGAATGACAAGTAACGATTTAAGCGATTTTCAACGCGGTTTTATAGTTGGCGCTCGTAAGATGAGCCATAGTATTTCGGAGGTAGAAATGAAGTTCGGATTTTCACGGACAACCCTTGCAACGGTGTACCGAGACTACAAGAATTCCGGCAAAACCTCCAATCTACGATACCATTGCGGCCGTAAAAATACATTGGGTGAACGTGACCATCGTCGGTTGTCAAGAATCGTTTCACGCGATAGGCGTGCAACACTCTCGCAGGTATCATCGGAATTCAATGCTGGAGCCTCAACAAGCATCAGCGTCCAGACTGTGCAACGTACCCTGCACGATATGGGTTTTGGGAGCCGACGACCAACTCGAGTCCCCTTGATGGGTGCACAACACAGAGCTATGCGCCTCGCTTGGGCACGGCAACACCGCCACTGGGCACGTGATGACTGGAAACAAGTAACCTGGTCTGACGAGTCGCGTTTCCAATTGTATCAGGCAGATGGAAGGATTCGTGTGTGGCGCAAACCCCAGGAAGCCGTGGATCCCGCCTGTCAACAGGGAACTGTACCGGCTGGTGGGGGGTACGTAATGGTATGGGGTGTGTTTAGCTGGACTTCGCTGGGACCCCTGGTACGTCTACAAACGTCTGTGACCTGTCAACGCTATGTGCGCATCCTTTCTGACGAGGTACACCTGTTCATATCCTGCATTCATGCTGATGGGTTAGGCCTGTTCCAACCGAATGGTCGTCGGCTCCCAAAACCCATATCGTGCAGGGTACGTTGCACAGTCTGGACGCTGATGCTTGTTGAGGCTCCAGCATTGAATTCCGATGATACCTGCGAGAGTGTTGCACGCCTATCGACCAACTCGAGTCCCCTTGATGGGTGCACAACACAGAGCTATGCGCCTCGCTTGGGCACGGCAACACCGCCACTGGGCACGTGATGACTGGAAACAAGTAACCTGGTCTGACGAGTCGCGTTTCCAATTGTATCAGGCAGATGGAAGGATTCGTGTGTGGCGCAAACCCCAGGAAGCCGTGGATCCCGCCTGTCAACAGGGAACTGTACCGGCTGGTGGGGGGTACGTAATGGTATGGGGTGTGTTTAGCTGGACTTCGCTGGGACCCCTGGTACGTCTACAAACGTCTGTGACCTGTCAACGCTATGTGCGCATCCTTTCTGACGAGGTACACCTGTTCATATCCTGCATTCATGCTGATGGGTTAGGCCTGTTCCAACCGAACAATGCGCCTCCATACAAGTGTCAGGACGCCACATTATGGTTAGAAGAGCATTCATCTGAGTTTCGGGTGTTGCCATTCCCACCCAAGTCCCCAGATCTGAACGTGATAAAACACATTTGGGATGCCATGCAACGCGCTATCGAACATAGGAATCAGAGACCTCGGAATACACCCGAATTGTGGAACGCTCTGCAGGAAGTATGGTGTGCATTGCCTACAACATATTTCCAGAAGCTGGTGGAGTCCATGCGTCGTCGTATTTCTGCAGTCCTGCGCTCCCGTGGGGACCTACCAAATATTAGACTTGTGTACCAGTTTTTCTGGCACTTCAGTGTATATATATTGGACAAAAAAGAAATTCCCATGCGTTCGTGACCAACAGACGATTTTTCTCAATTTCGTGAAATTTCAAGGTCAATCCGGAGGCAGAAGGTAATATACAATTGTTGCATTACTTCATATGTGATTTTAAGACATCATTTAACACCCTCTTATCGCTATTAGAATCGAAGAATAGAAAAAAAACTTACCCACCCTACTACTATACCGTGCAAATTAATTGGGACAAGCTATTTTATTCTCAGAATTGTAATGTGATCGCCAGTTGATGTCGGAAACCCACGTAAACCGGTTTATCAGCTGTGAGGTGGTATGACTGTTAGAACTTGATAGTAAGAATGTGGTTTGACCGGTTTTAAACAGGAAATAGGCACTTCAGCTTCAGTTGTAAGCTTTCGTGTGTGACAGGTGGATGTTAGTTTTTGCTCGCTGTGAGTACGTGTTGCTTTCGTGTATTGAAAAATGGATATTTCCCCAAGGAAGCGTGCAAAAATAATTGCTCTGAAGAATCACACTTCTATGACAGTGAGAGATATCGCTTCTGCAGTTGGTGTAGGCAAATCAAGTGTATCAAGACTGCTTACGCAATACAATGCATCTGGATCATCGTCTCCAAAAAGGAGAGGTAAATGTGGAAGAAAACGAAAAACAACTCCACGAACCGATAAATATCCAATCAGAAATAGTAAAGTGAATCCAAAAAAAAAACAAGCACCGACCTTCAAAGAGATTTATTGGCTAGTGGTTGTGATGTTAGTGATTCAACTGTACGCCGTAGGCTTTCTGGAAGTTGGCCGGAAAGCAAGACGACCAACGAAAAAACAATATTTGAATGCGAAAATGAAGATAAAACGTTTAGCATGGGCCAAAAAATGTAAATCAATCATGAACTGCTGACGACTGGAAAAAGGTAATTTTCAGTGATGAAACTCATTTTTTTGTGCAGGGTTACCAAGCAAATGTCGTTAGACGAAGCAGCTGTGAACCCTTAAGACCTGAGCATGCCAAACAAACTGTAAAACACCTTCTGAAACAGATGTTTTGGGGTTTTTTCACATCAAATGGCACTGGAAGCTTAGTTCCTGTTCAAGGTATGATGAATTCAGCCAAGTACGTAGAAATATTACAACGTAGGATTGTTCCATTCTTGCAAACTTTTGACGGGACATTTCAACATGACTTGGCCCCGTGTCACAATTCAAAATTTGTCAAGAGCTGGAAAATCAAATTCATTTGCTTGATTGGCCTGGAAATTCACCAGAAGACTTAAATCCCATAGAAAACTTCTGAAATAATTTAAAGAGACGTTTAGGTAAAATGGACTGTATAACCAAAGAACGCATGATAGCGAATGCTATAAAAATGTGGTTCCACGATTATGAAGTCAAAAATATGCGCACTCAATTAGTGGAGTCAATTCCAAAACGAATTCAAGAGGTCATTTCTGCTAAAGGAGGACATACTTCATACTAATACAGGGATTTATCAGTGTATATGAAGGCATAGAATGATATAAAGGCATAGTTTTGGAAAAAAGAGGCCAAGTTCTGTGTATTTATAAAAACAAAGCGAGACATACATAACTGCAGCATTAATTTTTAGTGTACTCTTCCTGCACATCTAGAAACTTTTACAACAGACCAGAAGCATCTTGATCTTATCCGAGAGAAAGTTTTCTGTTGCCCGAGGCCACGTAGGCAACAGTCCAGAACCATCTTGATCTTACGGGAGAGAAAGCTTTTCTGTTGCCTGAGGCCACGTAGGCAACAGTCCAGAAGCTTCCTGATCTTATCGGAGAGAAAGGTTTTCCTGTTGCCCGAGACCACGTAGGAAACAGTCCAGAACCATCTTGATCTTATGGGAGAGAAAGGTTTTCTGTTGCCTGACGCCACGTAGGCAATAGTCCAGAAGCTTCCTGATCTTATCGGAGAGAAAGTTTTTCCTGTTGCTCGAGGCCACGTAGGCAACAGTCCAGAACCATCTTGATCTTACGGGAGAGAAAGGTTTTCTGTTGCCTGAGGCCACGTAGGCAACAGTCCAGAAGCTTCCTGATCTTATCGGAGAGAAAGGTTTTCTTGTTGCCCGAGACCACGTAGGAAACAGTCCAGAACCATCTTGATCTTATGGGAGGTACAGGTTTTCTGTTGCTTGAGGCCACGTAGGCAACAGTCCAGAAGCTTCCTGATCTTATTGGAAAGAAAGGTTTTCCTGTTGCCCGAGGCCACGTAGGCAACAGTCCAGAACCATCTTGATCTTACGGGAGATACAGGTTTTCTGTTGCCTGAGGCCACGTAGGCAACAGTCCAGAAGCTTCCTGATCGTATCGGAGAGAAAGGTCTTCCTGTTGTCCGAGACCACGTAGGAAACAGTCCAGAGGCATCTTGATCTTACGGGAGAGAAAGGTTTTCTGTTGCCTGAGGCCACGTAGGCAACAGTCCAGAAGCTTCCTGATTTTATCGGAGAGATAGTTTTCTGTTGCTCGAGGCCACGTAGGCAACAGTCCAGAACCATCTTGATCTTACGGGCGAGAAAGGTTTCTTGTTGCCCGAGGCCACGTAAGCAACAGGCCAGAAGCTTCTTGCTGTTATCAGAGAGAAAGGTATTTTGTTGCCCGAGGCCACGTTATCAAGAGTCCAGAAGTTTCTTGATCTTATCGGAGAGATAGGTTTTGTGTTTCCCGTGCGCACGTTTGCAACAGTAGAAGCTTCTTGATTTTATTGACGAGAACGTTTTCCTCCATCCGAGGCCACATAAGCAGCGTTTCTTTTATCTCTTCAACACTAACAAAACCGTCGACTAAAAAACCCTTCTTTTATCGGACCGAAGTGAAAATTGCTGCTTAATGCGGGTTCTGGGCTATAAGGTGGGCATGGAAAAACCTCAGAGTTAAAGTTTTGAATATTGACGTAGTGCATAAGAATAGTGTTCGACAACAAGTTTTCTTTTGTTGCGAATTACAGATTTCAACTCGTCATGAAGCATTGATGAATACAATATGTTACACTATTAACAGATTGTTCGTGTTCCTGACAATGTTCCGCTTTTTCCGACTTTGGCTGGTCAAAATGTACCTCTGGTCCTTAAGTTTTGTACAGCAGTGTAGCATTAAACAACATCCTAGCCAAATAAAGCATTGGAAAAACAAGATCGCATTTTTTATAAGGAGTGCATGCTATGTACATGCATTCGTGAACGGCTTACATCAAAGTACCTTCTGTTAAGTGAGAAGAATGGATGGCCGCCCCCGTGACTCAGTAGCCTGAACACTGGCTTCTGACGATTCGAATGAGATGCGTCTGGATTTGAATTCCAGAGAGGCATGGATGTTGTATGTGTGTATTATGGCACTGGTTCTCTCCCTTCCCTGTAGCCAGTAGCCTTAAATTTGGGACGGGCGACGGCTTATAGGCCATCGAATTGCTCACCGTGGTCGTTAAACAATCAAACAAAAAAGAATGAACCCAATAAAGTGTGAATGCCAAACAGAAATCATCGCTCTTTCCACGTTAATAAGTGAGTCTCGAAAATATTCTCATCGGTCGCCACCGGGTATCGAACCCAGGGTCTTCCAGTTACGCACCGGGCACGCTACCACTGCATCCTCGAATTCCAGAGACTCAGATGTGATAGCTGCCAAACTACATGGCAGGTTGAAATGGCAGGTTTGCGCAGTGGTAATATGTCTGGCGCGTAAGTGGAAGACCCTGGGTTCGATTCCCGGTGGCGACTGATGATAATTTTTCCGAGACTAACTTATTAACGTGGAAAGAGCGATGATTTCTGTTCGGTGTTCCTCATCTACGTCGAGTTTTTGAATTAAAGTGTGAATGAATGAGATACGTGGTTACACCATGTGATGATTACACCACGATATATTACATCCTGTGATGGTTATATTCAAATGTATCGGAAACTTGAAACTTGGTCATTCTGGGAGGTGTAGTGGTTAGCATACTCGGGCGCTATCCGGGAGACGTGTTCAAGTTTTCGGATATTTTCTGACTTAACATCTATGTCATATTTACACCAATAAACGGATTCACATCTTCCAAATTTGTACAATAAAGTGTTCCCACACGAAAACTTTCAAAGAAATTGCTTCAGTACTACAATACGAAAAATACGCTACACGAATACTTTAATATTTTGCTAATCTCTCTGCATCCAATTTTTTTGTATCAATTCATATTATCCCCTTCAGAAACAGTAAATGCATCGGTAATCGATCAAATTTATGTCAATTGTTCGTTCCAGTTTTTCGTTTGAAAACACCAGCTCATTGGAAGAAGATATGAAAAAAATATAAGGCAGCAGGTTGTCAAAACCAATTGAATGTAAGAAACATATTCTTACTGTTATCTGGTCAATAAATAAGTAACGTGAAAGTAACATTTTCGGCGTTTGAATGTCATAGTCGATCACACGTCTCGTTGCCCTAGAAAAACTCGTGGAGCCTTCGATAAAAGGATGAGTAGCGCTGGACCACTGAAGGACACCAGAGGACGGATGAAAGAAGATCACCAGAAGGACCTTGAGAAACACTCCTCTGTCTCTTAACAACTTGTGAATATTGATCAGTACTTCCTGTCACAGCATATGTTATCTTCGACGATAGCAGAGCTATAAGAAGACAATCCCCTCCTGTGTCTTTTCTTTCTTAATATGCCATCCATCTTAGTTCTGACTGTTTTTCTTGGTACACTATGACACTCGCCAGCTCTGCTTAATCATCTGGTTATCGTATCCTCATTATCAAGTATCAGAGAAGCGAGCGTTGATTGAAAGATATCAAAGATCTTAACCTAGTTGTTGCCTAGTTTTAAATTCAGGATTAAAGCATCACAAAAAGTTAAATGAAAGATGGTTTTCAAGATACCTCTTTTCCCTTTTATCTTTGTCTTTTTTTATGCAACGTTTCTACGTTTTATTCTAACAGTGGAACATATAACGAAGTAAATTTCTCTGTCATTTCTGTCCACGCCAGTATTCGAACCCGGATCTCCTCATTCCGGAATAAGTCACTCTACCAATTGAGCTACGCGGACTTTTATTCTGATTCCTATCTGCCTTTATGTCGTGTGCGTCCTGCTGGCAGGTACGTCACATCTCCTGGTACGTTACAAACAGTTTTCAGCGCTGCACGTGCCAACAACAAATATTAATAAACCTTATTTAATCTCACGCCTTTCAATATATCTAAAAGTTTATTTTTATGACATAATTGTGTTTCTTTATTTTATGGCTTCGCAAAAAGGAAATTAACAGCACAACAGCCTGGAAACACTGTGATCGAGAAGCAGACGAATCTAATTCAGATGAATGTTTCAATTAGATAAAACTTCGCCAAACAAATAATTCATGTGAAGCTTCCTCGTATGAATAATTCAGACGAAACTTCTTCGCGTTCGGCATCAGGTACATAATAATAATGAGAAAGGAATTAATAAAACCAGATTCCTATTAAGTTGGATTCATATTAACTGAACTGCGACATAACAAGGCGTTGGGGAGTGGAGAGAGCATACGGCATACTCTTTCCCGTCATAACTCCTAGACATGCATATACATTATCTACCAACAAGTAATTGCACACCTGTGAAAGCAAAGGAAAACGAAGTTTATTCACCTTCAGTAGTTGGTGGAGCCTCCACGAGCGGCGATTACAGCTGCGACCCTCCGGGGCATACTCTTAACCAGGCGTTGTACGACGGCTAGTGGTATTTTCTTCCACTCGGCTTGCAGAAGACAGGTCAGTTCCTTTACCGATTTCGGACGGTGGGGGCACCCCTTAAGTCGACGCTCCAACACGTCCCAGAGGTGCTCGATAGGGTTAAGGTCCGGGCTCTGCGCAGGCCAGTCCATTCGATTAACCTCATTTGTCACCATACCAAGCCATGGTGGACCTCGCAACATGACAGGTGGCATTGTCATCCTGAAAGTAACATGGGTCCACCCCGTAAAACTGCCACAACGTAGGAAACGCATGGTCATCCAAACTGCTGCAGTAGGTTTCGGCGTTGAGTCTACGAGGAATTGCGACCAAGGGTCCCGTGCCATACCAGGAGAAACACCCCCATAGCATAATTCCACCGCCGCTGAACTTCACAGTTCGCACAATACATTCCGGCAGGAGGCGTTCTTCAGGCAGACGCCAAACCCAGAACCCTACCATCCGAACGGTAGAGGGCGAACCTTGATTCGTCGCTCCAGATAACCTGTTTCCACTATTCAACGGTCCACTGTCGACGTTCTTTACACCACGTTAGCCGAGCAGCGCTATTTGGACTTGGTGATCAAAGGCTTGCGGGCGGCAGCACGTCCATGATAACCAAGCAGATGAGCTTCCTTACGGATTGTATTCATCGAAATAACACTCCCAGATGCCTGTTGAAACTCCTCGCGGATGTGGCCCATCGATTTGGTGCGACTCTTCCGAATTTCTCTGGCCAGCACCCGTCGGTCTGTAACTCCCAGTTTTGTGGGTCTGCCGGGTCGGGGCACATTCCGACCGTCACCTCTCATCTTGCACTTGCCAATCACGTAGGCCACTGTCGATTTTGGGTACTTCAACTCGCTGGATATGTCACGTATGGATCGGCCATTTCTGTGATACCCGACGATTACACTTTTCTCAAAATCAGAGAGCTCCGAACTGCGTGGCATCTTGCATGCGACTGGTTGCGTTGTTGTTTCCCACACGATATTTAACGGCGGCAGCCGTGACGTGTATCAGGACCGCATATATCGTCGATTGCAGGGGTGTCCAATTATTTGTTGGTAGATAGTGTAATATGAAACTGGTTTTGAATGACCTTTTCCATTGACTCATTATCCTGGTAGTTATAATGATTTTTGGATATCCCAGCTCAAAATTCTAGAAGGTTGAACTTTCAGTATTATATAGAAGATAATTACCTCCATTCCGTTTATTACAAATACATATACCTGATTAAGTGATGTAATACTGTACTAAAGTGGGATAAATTATTTACCTTTCCCACATTATCTATCTACCTGTCTGTCTGTCTCAGCAAATTTTCTGTCCTATCATATTTGAATCATTTATGACTGCATCTCACTCGTCTAATTTCATTTTCCGTCTTTCCTTCCTCGCGCTCCCATTTGGTCCTTCCCACTGTCATCCTCTCTGATTTGTCACTTTATAGCTGTAAGTACTTATCAAGTTTTGTCTTCTCATCCCTGTCAATTTTTGTATTAACTTTCTGCGTGACATCCTCTTCGGTCGTCTCTTGCCATATCTACTTTCCTATCTCTATTCCTTCTGCTTTAATTTTGTTTCCCTCTCCTCTTCGTCTTCTTATGTCTTTCTCAATGTAGTCTTTTTCTCGTGCTGTTTTTCTTCCCGTTTTATCATCACCATTTTTTATTCCCATGTCTCTAGTTTTCCTCGAATTTCTGTGTGTTTCTCATTTGCTCCATTTCTTTATTTTCTCTTCAAGTCTCTCTCTCTTATGCTGTTTTCCTGCACAATATTTTCCGACCTCTCCCTTTTTCCAATTGCACTGCCATTCTCACTTTCTGAGAGCAAACGAAAACAGTTTTCAGTGTGACAATAACCATACTATTGATTTTGATTTCAAAGTCAGCTGACAAGGGATCTTACTCTTGTGTTAGCCGGAATATTAAGTTATTGTATAAAAATGCAGAAACGATAGCCAAGAGTCGTGATTCAAATTTAAGAAACGCAACGCTTTTTCAACTGTTATGACATACGTTGATCAATTTTACAACACAAAACTTAAACTCTGAATTACACGAAGCTAGGACTGCAATTTACAGTTAGATGGTCAGCATTTAGTGTCAACAACATTTGTTTAAGCAATCGCTCAATATTGCTCTGCTAAAATCGTTCTCAGCAGTTACTGCAGATTTCCAACCTTGCGTACAGTATACATTTGACGAAACGAAATAATTTTTAATATGGGTCTACTAGGAAATAACGGTTTGATGTATAACGATATCTGAAGTAGCTGTGATCAACATACTGTAGGTTGTGTTTGTAATGGGACATTTTAAGGGCAGCAGCAATATTTCTGCTGTTTGTTTTTCTCTCCGAGTTTAACTCGAAGAGCTGTGTTGGTTTTTCATTTTTTGGGTTGTGCAAAGCGTTTACGAAGGAGGAAAGCTTTTTGCAAGCCACTTCTGTTTTTCTGCGTGTCGAACTCAAAGGCAGAAAGCGCACAACGTATTATTTTTTCAATCACCTGGACATAGAGTGCCCATGCGTTGAACATGTGATCAAAACAGAAACGCTGCAGCGATCGAACTCTTATACTTTTTACACAGGAACATTTTTTATGAGGTTTTGTAACAGTTATTCTTCTTGTTTAGTCTAGGCGTGTGCGATTCCTGTGAAGATGTTTTCCACCCTGTAAGAAGCAAAGTGCCATCTTTTACGTTTTAGTGTTGTGGCGATCCGACAGAGACGGATAAACAGTGTGTTTAGTTCAAGCAGAATAATTAGTAGAATCAATCATTTCTTTCTTTCATCCTCACGCAAGACTGACGTCATGCTCTACATACATTTAATTTGATCCATAATTTATTTCTCCCGCACTTTAAAATCTATTATGTTTTGAAGGGTACAATACGCGAATACCATATGGTATCAGATCGTATTGTGATGGACATTCCAACAACCAGGTCGTGTTGATCACGCATGCACATGCTTCCTTTCTGTATATGGCATTTGGGGAATACAAGTCTTCCGGTCAGCGAATATCGATGCTATGCATCTTTCCTGACAGTAGTAAAGTAAATCCCAAGTAAACAAGTTAATAAAATCATGCAATGCATTGATTATGATACGCTTTCCAACATGCCGGAAATCATTACCCAAGTTATGAGGATAATGGCTGTGAAATAATTTCGCTCCTGTGTCCTGACCTTCGACCCCATTTCGATTATATTCAACAGAACCGGTTCAGTGTACCTCTGGAACAACATGATCAAGTTTTGTCGCAATCGAAGCATTTTTATTCAAGTTATGAGGTTAATGGCAGTGGAATAAATCTCGCTCCTGTGTCCTGACCTTCGACCCCATTTCAATTATATTTAACAGAACCGGTTCAGTGTACCTCTGGAATAACATGATAAAGTTTTGTCGGAATCGACGTATTTTTACGTAAGTTATGACGCATAAGGGAAAATGAAATGGATCTCGCTCCTATGTCCTGATCTTTGACCCCATTTTGTCCATGTTCAATACAATTTGGCCCCAGGTGGTCCCCTACCACATACTAAAATTTCATCGAAATCGAAACATTTTTACGCAGCAGGGTGGCGCAGTGGTCTAAGCGATGGCCTCTGATCATTCGTCCAAAAGGGGTCCAGGTTCGAATCCCGGTGAGGCATGGATGTTGTGTTTGTCTTACGGCACTGGCTCTCTCCCTTCCCTGGAACCAGTGACCCTAAATTAGGGACGGGCGACTGCTTATAGCCCATTGAGTTGCTCACGGTGGTCGTTAAACCTCCAATAAAAAAAAACATTTTACGCAAGTTATGACGCATAAGGGCAACGGAATGGATCCCACTCCTATATCCTGACCTTTGACCCCATTTCTTCCATTTTTAATAGAATTCCTTCCACGGTGGTCCCCTACCACATACTAAGATGCTATCGAAATCGAAACATTTTTACGTAAGTTATGAACTATAAGGGCAATGGAATGGATCCCGCTCCTATGTCGTGACCTTTGACCCCATTTCATCCATTTTCAATAGGGTTCGTCCTCAGGTGGTCCCCTACCAGATACTAAACTTTCATCGAAATTGAACCATTTTTATGCAAGTTATGACGCACAAGGGCAATGGAATGGATCCCACTCCTATGTCGTGACCTTTGACCCCATTTCGTCCATTTTCTATAGGGTTCGTCTCCAGGTGGCTCCCTACCACATACTAAAATTTCATCGAAATCGAACCATTTTTACGCGAGGTATCGGGCGGAAGGACAGACGGACGAAGCTTGAGCATATACGCTTTTTCAAATTACGGTTGGAAAGCGTAAAAAAATCGATGCAACGAAAATGGGTAACGGTGTGTCATTGTCAAAAATCATTGTTGAAATATGATTCTTGAATGCTGTCTCATAAAGTGACGTTACAATACTTAATTTCACTGTTACTCAACAATACACATATTTTGCTAAACTATCACGGAACATTATTTCATCGCGTTTAACATAAACGTAACAATATCTCACTGTAATCTGCGTAAATTACGAGAACTTGATCCTGAAAGTGAAAAAAGCCATTACAAGAGAACATTTTCATGCTGTCTCCGGTGAGCCACCAAGGCTGATTTTCTCAAATATCTCGAAAACGGTAGCTCGTAGCGAAATTTGACTTCCTCTCGACCTCCCCAAGAGGTTATCTACGATTGACAAGAGTTTTAAAATGATGTATAACACGATGGAATGTAACCTGTAGATATCCTAGAGGAAAAGTTACCAATCCCCCTATAACGTACAAGTCGCGGTCCCCTCACTCCGGAGTAAGTCGCTCTCCCAACTGAACTACGCGGACATGTGCTCTCACTGCTATCTGCCTTCATCTCATGTGCGTCCTGCGATGCAGGCACGTCACACCCCTCTTGCGATTCAGCCTCTGTTTCTATCTTGAGCTCGGACTTAAGCTTGCGCATGCGCCAATGGACTTTCGTACCTGTATCACATTTCATCGGTATCAGGGTCGTTTCTTACCTTCGTCTAACCGTAGTGTTCCACAGTGTTTAAAATGTGTATATGTAGCTTATGGAATAGTAAAATGTATATATTTATAATTTGTATACGTAGCTTAGGGAACACTAAAATGTATATATTTAAATGTGTATATGTAGCTTAAATGTATATATTTAAATGTGTATATGTAGCTTAAATGTATATATTTAAATGTGTATATGAGATGTAAGATCAGGTGATGCGCAACATCACAGCCTCTCCTTGACAAATGTCAACCCCGCCTTCTCGTGGTGCATCCTGTTCCCACTAAAGGGGCTCTGACGACCACCAATAGCGGTATAACTATACCATCGGGATTAGAGGAAATGCTATCCCACACTCACCAACCCGCTTGGCCAGCGTGGTCAGTTATGGCCAAACCCCTCCAAAATGACACCACAACTTAAATCTTGGCCCTCAGTCTCCGTGATGTACAATGCTTTTACAAGAAATGAAGATTTATCGATTGATGGAGAAAAGCTGGAGATAACAGATACGTACGTTTATCTTGGACAGCAGATATCAAGTGAAGGTCACATTGATGAAGAAATTAATCGGCGTATAAAACTTGCCTGGAGAGCTTTTGGAAGAAACAGTTTAATTTTCAAGAGCAATATGCCATTATGTCTTAAAAGGAAAGTGTTTGATCAGTGCATCCTTCCAGTGCTTACGTATGATGCAGAGACGTGGACCTTAACTAAAAGAGACATACAAAGGCGGCAGACAACTCAAAGAAGCATGGAGATGTACATACTTGGTGTAACCAGGAGAGATAAGAAGAGGAACACGTGGATCCGAAAAATGACAAGAGTGGAAGACATCATGAGCAGAGTTAAATCCCTGAAATGGCAATGGGCTGGACATACTGCCAGAAGGACAGACCATCAATGGACAGTCGAAATTTTAGATTGGATTCCAAGGGACAGGAAAAGACCCAGAAGAAGACCGCATGGGAGATGGGTGGATGAAATTCGAAAGTATGCGGGAGTAACATGGAGGAGACTTGCACAAGACAGACCGTTGTGTAAGAAACTTGGGGAGACCTTCGTCCAGCAGTGGATTGATAATGGTTGACAATGATGATAATGATGATATGTAGCTTAGGGAACACTAAATGTGTATATGTAGCTTAGGGAACACTAAATGTGTATATGTAGCTTAGGGAACACTAAATGTGTATATGTAGCTTAGGGAACACTAAATGTGTGTATGTAGCTTAGGGAACTTAAAATCGGTGATTAAGAAGATCAAACGTAAAGTTTGTTCTTCTTCTTCACCGATTTCAAGTGAAACCAGAGTCACTCAAATAAAGTTCAAGAATTACAGTTCGTTTTTTTTTCAGCCGAAACATTCTAGGCACTTCATTAACGAAGAACTTTTAGGTAAGTATTCGAACAACAGCTTATTTACTGAGTTAGTAAACACAATAGTAGACCAGCGAACTCTAGCACGGAATATATAACATCACCCGAACACGCAAACTTCAAGAACAGACCGCTTCAGCGTAAGACATCTTCCGCGAATATTACATCACACTTTCTCTGCTAGCTCCATATACACGATCGAGTCACATTATTGTGACCACCAGCTAATATCCAGAGTAACTGCCGTGTGCAACACGGACAGCAGCTAGACGGGTTGGGAGTGACTCAAAAAGGTGCTGGAAGGTGTTTACAGGTATGTGGAGCCATGCTGACTGCAGTGCATCTGGCAGCTGCTGGAGGGTGCGTGGTCTAGAATCCATAGAGCGAACAACACGATCAAGGTGGTGCCACAGATGTTTAATTGGGTTTAAGTCAGCGGAATTAGGGGGCCAGGGAAGTACTTTGAAGTCTTCATCGTGCTTTTCGAACCACTCCCGGACACTTCTAGCTGTGTGACACGACGCATTGTCGTGGTGGAAGATCTCATCCGCACCAGGGAAGACAATCAGCATGTATGGGTGCACATGGTCTGCAAGGATGGATTCATAGCGAATTCGGTCCACAGTGCCTTCCACAGGTATGAGTGGACCCAGGGAATGCCACGAAAACATTCCCCAGACCATAACGCTGCCCCCACCAGCTTGTGTTCTTCCAGCAATGGTCGACGAGTGATTGTTCTCCGATGTTTCCAACGTGCATCCGTTCGATGAAACAGAAAACGTGACTCATCGGAGAAGGCAATCCTTTACCAATCAGCGGAGGCCCAATTCCAATACTGCCGTGCAAATGTAAGCCTTTTCTGCCGATGCACCTTCGTTAGCATAGGCGCAGCCACCATCCGTCTGCATCGGAGCCCATGCGCTGCAGTGTTCACTGAACTGTTGTTTTAGACACACTTACGGTAGCCCCCTCCCCCCCCTGGTTCATTCGGCCAGTGAGTTGCTTCATCGTAGCGTTACAATCCGCCCTCACGCACCTTCGATGCCGACGTTCACCTCTCACATCAATGACACGTGGTGCTGAGCAGAGTCCATTCGCTTATTCGCAATGGTGCCATTTCTCCAATCACGGTACACTTTAACCAAAATAGCACCCGAACAGTTCACAAATGTTTCAGACATACTGCCACCTTTGGCCCGAAAGCCGATAATCATCCCTTTTTTTGCAAATCTGATAAATCGCTCTTTTTATCCGTTTCAGCAACGAGTGATATGTTTTCAGATTGCCGACAGCACACTTTATATATACCCTCTAAGTCAGCTCACGACACGTGCCCTCTTTCATTGGCTACGCGCTGTTGACTTCAAAAGTAAGAGATGGTCACAATAATGTGACTCGACTGTGTATTATATCTCGTTCTTAGCTCGTCAAACATGAAACGTCATTCACTCTTGATCTCAAGACTGTTTCCAACTTAACATTCAGTGAGTGAGAAAATATAATATTAAGGTTGAAACGCTAAAAGAGAACGAACTCAAAATTTACATAAAGACAACTAAAAATGAAAAATTAAATTAGAGTATAAGTCATATAAATCTGAATAATTTATAATAATGATAATAATAATAATAATGCTTTTGAAAAACTAAACAGTCGAAATACTAACTACTGCCGCAGCCATAGTTTAGTAAATATTTACTTTTATGATTCACACGTATTCTTTCATTGGTTGTACGGCAATAACATTGATTAATCTACCTACCTAAGTACCGCTCAACGTCAGGAATTAGTAAACCCTATTGTTTGTTGTTATGATTTATTTCCATTTAGTATGTTCCGGACTGTGGCTCGGTGTGGTCGCGAGTGACTTTAATAAATGCAATGTGTTGTACGTAAATAAATGTATGCTCTCGAATCACCCGTTTTATTTCACAGCCACAAAGATCTTGGCATTGTGAAAACGCAAGTTTGTCCGCGACGGACATCGAAACCATGTCCCCTCACTCCGGAGTAAGTCGCTCTCCCAACTGAGCTATGTGGACAGAATGTCTCGCTGCAGATTTGTCGTCTTGACACATGTTTTCACCTCTGTAGTACGTCACAGCATGCAAAAGATGCATAGCATAAATTATCTACAAAAAATATCATGACACTCTCTCTACATTTTTTTTTAATTTTAGTTGCAGAAATGTCATTGTTTTGTAGCTTTTCATTGGGTCAACAAAATATGAAGAAATGAAAGTACAGTTACAGTGAAAATGATAAATGCATTTTATTTTGGCGAATAATGTCATAATCTACAAATTTTTCTGCTGATTAAGAAAGATATTAAGTTGGTAACTCTGAAAGGTGTAAAAAGTTCAGCTTGCACACATTTGTTTATTTACACTTACATATCAAGTCAATTTCCGAATTTTCCACACACCAAGGAGAAACGAAAATTTCAAACTTCGGCTTCTTCAGTGGACATAAAAGCTGTATATTCTCCAATGTAACTGCTACGATCCATTGGAAATTACAATTTCAGTGCCTTGAAGGACATTAATTGTAGAATTCGTGTTCATGAAACGTACACCCACGTTCCTTAGATGCAAATTTTCTGACAATGGAATTCTTAAATCACATAAACAACTCCTGAAATAACCAAATATAATAGGCTTTTCGTTCCTTTTTATAATTTCACTTACTCAGACAATTTGTACACCTATTTGCGTGTAATTTTCATCCATAAAAGAGTTTGCAACGAAACATCTTCTCCTCTTGTTCTCGCAATATTCTCAGTTTTGTTATCAAAATAGGCTACAAAGCATGTTACATAAATACAAAACTTTTTGAACATTCAGAGAAAAAAACATCTTAATTTATTAAATACACTGGCGGAAAGTGAAAAAAGAACACCAAGAAGGAATTAGCGGACGATCATTAAATTTACATATGTTAACGGGGTCAAGTTTACGTAGGTGTGATGTAAATTTCGGGACCAACCGGTGAGCGCTTACGCCACAGCACGGCATAATATGCAAATTATCGTCGGTGGTATTTAAGGAGTACAGCGAAGGGAATGTAATCCGTCGTCAGCGTACGGATGCGTGCGAAGACCCTGAAGAAGCTGCAATGCCTGCACATGGAAGACGTGTACGATTTCAGCAGTTATCGGACTTTGCGCGAGGTCGTCTAGTCGGACTACGCGAGGCCGGGTGGTCGTATCGTCGTATTGCGGAGCGAATTGGACCGGAAGTATCGGTGGTAGTACATGGTGGCGTACATGGTCCGAGGAACATTCCCACACGAGAAGACGTGGAACCGGGAGTCACAGACGGACTGATGAGCGGACCGAACAAAGCATAAGAAGAGCGGCGTTGTCAAGCAGAACATCCACTGCGACGCACATCCGAGCTGCCGTTGCACCTGAGGTGACTGTGTAAACAATCCGCAACCGTCTACTGGATGCAGGACTATGTGCACGTGTGCCTCTGGCATGTGTACCTCTGACTCCAGCCCACCGTCAGGAACGGCTGCAGTGGTGACGCCAACGTCTGCACTGGAGAACGCAATGGCGATCTGTCGTGTTCAGCAATGAAAGCAGATTCTTCTTGGGAGCCTCCGATGGCCGTATGCGTGTTCGCAGACGCACAGGGGAGCGTCTCTACCCTTCTTGCATCCGCCAGCAACACACAGGGCCTACACCTGGTCTCCTGGTGTGGGGAGCGATCAGCTATCACTCCCGTACACAACTAGTGTTTGTACCGGGTGCGTAAAACAGCACCTCCTACATCAACAACATCATTCAGCCCGTTGCTGTGTCATTTGTAAGGTCGGTCCATCGTGGTGTTTTTCAGCAAGATAACGCACGCCCACACACGGCACGTGCAACACATGCACTTCAGGGCGTGAGACAACTTCCATGGCCTGCACGTTCACCGGATTTGTCCCCCATTGAGCACGTGTGGGATTTTATGGGACAACGACTTATCCGGTCTCCACGGCCAGCCACGACTATCCCCGATTTACGCGTCCAGTTTGAGGATGCTTGGAACTCAATACCCCAAACGTACATCCAACATCTGTACGACAGACTCCATGCCAGAATTGCACAGTGTGACGCAGTTCATGGCGGTTCAACCTCGTACTAACCATGTTACATAGAAATGTTATTCTTCAGTTCACCAGCAAATACAGCTGTATTTTGCTATAATGTTTCGATCTCGTTATCCTGTGTATTCCGTTATTATGCTGTATAAATTTCGTTGCTATCAGACGCTGTATAAATTTCGTTGGTATCTGCTTGCTAAACATACATCTCCTGGGCAAATGTCCCCCCCCCCTTCAAGCGCCACCTTTCAATCATGGAATCTATCGGAGAAAGTTGGAAAACATTTACGACAGTAAGCACAAAGCATGCAAGAATTGGCTTACGTATCCGACGTAACTTGTAACAGGTGAAATTTGAAATTTGGGGCAGTTACTTGTAAAAACCCAATTTTTCTGGTGGAGAAGATTGAACCCGCACACACGGGTTCGAATCCCGTGAGGCATGGATATTATGTTTGTCTTACGGCCGTAACTTTTTCTCTCTCTCTTCCCTGGAACCAGTGGCCCCAAATTAGAGACGGGCTACTGTTTATAGCGCATTGAGTTGTTCATGGTGGTCTTTAAACCCCCAATGAAAAAAAAAGAATCCCCATCCTTCTTCTCCGGAGCCGAATGCTTTCCCAATTAAGCTATACCCACGGAATTTATCGCTGCAACTCTACCGTCTTGACACGTGCTTCACCTCTATAGTACATCACGTACTTTAATAAACATTCGTTAAGTGTTTTGCTTATTGCGTATCTCTCATTTAAATTTTTCTAGCTAGTTTTTAATTAACAAGTATTATTTCTGTTAATTAAAAATCGTTTTATGACGAGTTTTAACCTGACATAATGTAATACTGTAAATGCCGAAAAATAGCCCTTTTTTCAACTGCCTGGTTATAACAAGGCTTGCATACATCAAAAGCTTTTTGACTCTCCCTTGAACTTCGTTATATATATTTTTTTCTTTTCAATTTATTTAGAGAATAGAATATTGCAGTTGCATCGAAGTAAACTTAAAAGGTACAATCACTTTTCCTGCAATCTTTTCCTTAATCGTGTGTTGATTAAGCAGATTACAAAAAAATGCATACTAAGTTTCTTTAAAACCTGCTTACTCTATGATATTAAATGTGGCTTTGCATATCATTTTGTTGGCAAGTTTTCAGATTCAGAGCAGATTTTAGTTAAAAACTGGTGACGTTTCTCCCAAGAGAGCTACAATTGGATCCACGGTCCACATATCGGAACGATGCACTACGAAAGGAATCGATACTTCCGCTGCGAGGGATGCCAGATGAGCAAACCTTGCAGGTTGTTAACGTTGATGCCAGATGACGACTGCAGTTGTGCCTCCTCGCTGCTCGTTCGTGGAGAACAGAAGAGTGAAAGAGGGTCGTGTGGAGTGACGCTACTCAGTCTTTCTTTCGAATGGACGCATTTGGGTGTGGCGTTTGAACGAGGAATGCTGTCAAGCAGACTTCATTGTTCTTACAGTTAAGTTTGTAGGAGGATCTGTGATGGTGTGGAGCTATCTTTGCAGGGAAGGACGTGGTCCTTTGCTTTTAGTGTTCTTCAGCCTAACGACCGTCAGGAACACGAATAATTCCACACTACCTGTGCTGTGTCAGTATTTCGATCCCTGCCTCTTTCAGCAAGATTGAACGCAGTACTGCAGTGGAAAGTTTCCCAGGCCAGGTCTGAAGAGCAGAACGTCCAAATGTTGGATTGGTCTGCCCAAACTCAGCATCTAAATCCAATAGAATACCTATGTGATGAGCTGGAAAGCCGAACACGATCTCCGCTAGTAGTACCTTCCTCTACGGCAGCTCTCGAAGAAACTTTGCAGGAACAATGATGGAAAATTCGCGCACCGCAGTGGTCTAAGCGATGGCTTCTGACCATTCGTCCGAGCTGGGTCCGGGTTCGAATCCCGATGAGGCATGGATGTTGTGTTTGTCTTACGGCACTGGCTCTCTCCCTTCCCTGGAGTCAGTGGCCCTAAATTAGGGACGGTAGACTGCTTATAGCCCATCGTGTTTCTCACGATGGTCGTTAAACCTCCAATAAAAAAATCGGGTAAAGAGTTATCGGCGTCTCGTGGATAACATGCCTACAAGGGCCACTGTGGTCACAACAGCCAAAGCTGGACGGATATATTTCGCCTAGTAACTTCTCTTGTTTGCGTTTGACCTAGATGTACGAATAGTTTTGTCTACATAGTGTATATTCTAACTGTAAAAATATGGAGCTGCATCCCCATCGCTGCTTGTGAAGGATGAGCAAAGTTAGACTACAAACAGAAGTTCCCAAATTCATGCACATGTACTTATTAAACAGACATTTAAATGCTTATTTCTAGTAGTTCTGAATTTAAAGGGCACAACAGAAAAAATGGTTCTAAATCATAAAAACTCATTTAAACCAATTATTTCAAAAACTTCTTCCAACAGTGATACCAACAAGCAAAGAAACATACTGAAACACTACACGACTGTCATTAACACTTTTATTTTATTTATTTTCGAAAACTGTATTTTCATTTACAACTATCTCTCTCGTGAATATAAAATTTGACTGAAAGACGAGAACGAAGCTCGTCTTCTCTTTAAGAAACGAACACATAATAAATACATATACGCATTCAAAATGCTACAATAAAATACCTTTAAATGCAAGCACAGAAATATGACAAATTTTTAAAAATAACCGGTGAACGAACCGCGGCACACTAATGAATCTCTTCAAGGATTATTGCTTGCATTAATGATTTTCATCACTCACTTCCATCACTTCTTTGAAATATTCGATAATGCACACCAACTAAACAATAGCGCCCTAAGGCAAATCTCATAGAGTTATTACAAGTGGTACACCCTTTTCATAATTAGCGGTGGGAGTGATGGTGGGGAAAGCAAAGTTCGGTCAGACGTACGGTGCTGATTCATCTCAATACCTCACTAAAACAGTCTTCAGTAATTTTTTAGATGATATTTTGCAATGTTAAAAATGAAACATGAATTTTTCAATACTTTTTGCTAGCAGATGTAAGGTGACCAGATTTTTGAGAACGAAATTGAGGGCGAAATGACACGTTGTCCTCAATTTCATTGTCAAAATTGAGGACAATTTCGTTTCAAAATAAGAACATGATTGAGGACAACATATGATACATTATGGTTAAACCGAAGAATAGCAAAGAATGTTATGACTTGTACTATAACAGCGCAGTCTCATGGGAAAACATACGATGAATCTGTAGGATGACTTTTATGCGAAATAAGTATAAAATAACAATAAAATACTATAATGCAGAATATTACTTCTGATAAATTTTAAATGCTACTCACGGGGGGCAGCACATGCGAACAAAGCTACATTTCGATTTTGCACTATAATTTCATTGTGATTCTGTATAAGAAAAAATATATGAAGTCAGAAAATGATTATACACTGAGCGCACAGAAATCATGGAATACCTGTATGTTATCTCTATGAGAAGGTTCCAAGTCTAATAATTTCACTTGAAGAAACAGTTTAATGAAAAAAGTACTGAACAAAAGTTGTAGAACTCTCAATGGAACCTGCCAAATGCAACCAAATTTAGCATCAATCACTTATCTAATTGCAAGAAAGTGGATGGGGTGGAGTAGTAGTCTAAGTACTGGCTTCTGACCATTCGTGCGAGATGGGTCCGGGTTCGAATCCAGTCAGGCATGGATGTTTGTCTTACGGCACTGGCTCTCTCCTTACCCTGAAGTCAGTGACCCTAAATTAGGGACGGGCGACTGCTTATAGCCCATAGAGTTGTTAACGGTAGTCGTTAACCCCCCCCCCCCCCAAAGAGTCGATGCTGAAAGAGATGACATATGTATTCCCCATCCTGTAAATACTTTAGTTAAATCCTGTTAAAATGAAAACGAAATAACACGACGATTATCGAGATGACTTCTGTTCACTGCTGACACTAGTGATGATGATATTAGACTTCTCTGAGCATCCCTAAAAGTCTGAATTTTTTTAATTGCCACTATTTCAATTTTGGGGAGAAAGAATTTCAGAAATTGAGGACAAAAAAATAATTCAGGACATCTAATGTCCTCAGTCAGTTTTTACGGAATTGAGGACGGAGCGTTGAAATTGGGGAGTGTCCCTAGAAAATGAGGACCTCTGGTCACCTTGATCTAAGGTTATCAGTAGGTAGAAACAAATAAGAAATTGAAGATATTTTACGTCCTCAGTTTTTACGGAATTGAGAACGAAGCATTAAAATTGAGGACTATTCTCAGAAAACGAGGACCTCTGGTCACCTTAATCTAAGGCAATCGGTAGGTAGAAACAAATAAGAAATTGAGGTTATTTGACGTCCGCAGTTTTTACGGAATTGAGAACGAAGCATTGAAATTGAAGATTATTCCCAGAAAATGAAGACCTCTGGTCACCTTAAGCAGATGGCAAAATACTGCTCACATAACAACTCTCATGTCCGTTTCCATTCTAGAGGAGAAACTAAATGCGTAGTTTTTTATGATTACAGTCTGAGTAATCCTTCGACATTATGCAGATTAAGACGATAAGAATTGACCACCACTTGGCAGTTCTCGCGTGGACATAGGCAGATGTACGATTGGGATACCTAAATATCAAGTGAGTGTGTTGCCTTTAACTGTACTTGCACATTCCGAAATGTTGGGAACAATACGATTATGCCGAACAAAGAATTTCGGCTAAGACTTTTTGACTTATCTTCGGCATAAAATATAATTTTCGCTTGTACTGGACTAACGCGGCGGCTTGAAAAGTTGAGATGTGAAGCTCAGGCAAAACAATATTCAGAAATAAGGCTAAGAACATAAAAATAAATCGGAAAATTTAAATGTCAATCACATTGCTCAGTTACAATACCAAAGTACAAAAAAAATAGCAGCCATATACGAATATTACGCAAGAAAACAGTTACATATATATAAACTGGGACTTAATATGCATTAAGAGGGCAGAAATCACGAGATACCTAATTTTTGAGCAACGCCACGCTATCACCTCTCTCGCTAGTGGACGATCCTACCGCTTGTCAAATATAGGTAGAAGGACATCACTGCATTCACGTAGACGGCAGTAATAGGGTTTGAAAGAGGGATGACAAAGTGCGATAGTGTGTCATGTGTCACACTATCGCGGAAGAGGTACAAGAATTCCAGTATCACCATTACCGAGTATCAAGAGTGTATCGAGAATACGCCATTTCCAGAACAGCACCGCATCGTGGAAAAGTTGATGCATGCACGCCACCGTCGATGTCTGTCTCGCATAGCTGCAAACATCCGGAAAGCGACAGTGGCACAAATCACAGCAGACTTCAAAGAGAAAGGTGCCAGAAACATCTCCATCAAGAGATTATTAACCGTAATCAGTTATGGGAGTCGCCGACTCACCAAGTCTCATAGCTAAAGCCGCTTCATCGGATTGTACGCCTCAACTGGGCGAAAGAACATCGGCACTGAACCTGGATGAGTGGAGACGGGTCTCCTAATCCGATGAGTCCTGTTTCCAGTTATTTCGCGCAAAAGGGAGGGTGCGGATCTAGAGGAAACAGCAGAAAGTTATGCGCCGGCATGTAAACGACAAACTGTTCAGACTGTTGGAGGCTCAGATATGATCCGGGATGTGTTCTATTGGCACACGTTCGGACCAATCCTCCAGAGGTCCTCTGGAAGTCGGTCCGAACGTGTGTCAATTGGCATACGTTCTGGCTGGTAGCAGCATTGACACACGTTCTGGCTGGTGGAGGCTCGGATATGATCTGGGATGTGTACAGTTGGCACAGGTTCAGGATGTGTCAGTGGCATACCTTCGTGATGCGTCTCTGAACGGTCCACACTACGTGTTCATTCTTTCAAACCATCTACATCCGTTCATGGTCATGCACCCACAACGCAATGGAGTCCCCGGAAAAACAATGCACGTCCCCACACAGCTGTGGTGACTAGAACATGCCTAGAAGAGCATTCCTCAGAAGTTTCCACCGTAGATTGGGCTTCTCATTCACCAACATGAACCCTGTGGAAAATCTTTGGGGTGCTATGGAAAGGTCCGTTAGAATTTTGGATCCTCCACCAAGGAATGCTACAAAATTTTGGACAGCGTTGCAGTAAGCCTGGGTAGAGATATTTGTGGAGCGCTTTTGTGACCTAGTAGCCTTGCCGTGTGATTGCCGTTATTTGCACAAACGGTAGGCCTGCCCGTTAGTAGGTAGGTGGTAACCCATGATTTCTGTCCACTCGGTATATTTATGTACGTAATTCTCTTCTGGTCTATTTTGTGGTTTTGATAATCTTTATTATACTTGCGGCTGATTAGTTTTCTATAAACTACGATTAGCCTACCTTAAAGTTACATCTGATCACAAGAAACCCAAAGATAATGATGTACAAAGTACTTGTAAGATCAGTGTTCTTATGACTCTGTAAACTGTGTATTAACAAGGGAAGATGAAAGGTTGCTGGGTGTATTTGAAAGAAGAGTTCTTAGATATATTTTTGGAGCAGTACAAGAGTGTATAGGAGAAGATAAAACCATGAACTATACAGATTATTTAATGAGCCAGACATTATTAAGTACATAAAAATAAATAGATTAAGTTGGAATGGACATATTATACGAACGAATAGTAATAGAATACTTAAGAAGATGTTTAATGCTAAGCAGGAAGGAAAAGGGAAAATTGGAAGACCTAAGATGGGAAGATGGAGTGATGGAAGATATTGAGGCTTTAGGAGTAAAAAATTGGAGGAGTTTGTCATTGAATAAGAAAGGTTCTCAGAGATTTCTGGCACACAGGCTGGTTTAAGCTGGCACACAGGGCTGTCGCGCCAATGATGATGATTAGCCTACTTTATTTTTAAATAAAGAAAGCAAGAGTTTGCGGGAATTCCGTAACTGAACCTAATAAACATACTTCGTTTAAATATTCGGGCGTTTGGATTTGTCTCTCAAGTGATCACGCGGGTAAAATCAAATCCATCGAATTATTTCTCGACACATTTTTGACTTCAGTTAAGAAAGAATGTACAAGTCGTGAATAAAATTCATTTCAATGTTTGGCCGGCCCGGTGGCGCAGTGGCCTAAGCACTGGCTCATGACAATTTGTCCGAGAAGGGTCCGGGTTCGAATCCCGGTGAGGCATGGATGGCGTGTTTGTCTTACGGCACTGGTTATCTCCCTTCTCTGGAACGAGTCACCCTAAATCAGGGACGCGCGAACGCTTATAGTCCATTGAGTTGCTCAAGGTGGTCGTTAAACCTTCAATCAGAAAAAAAAAAAAAAAGGTTTGACCCTTAAAAAATGAAAATTTGGAGGTTTGATACAGTTTTCTAATTTTTTCTGTATGAAGCAAGAGTTTGTTTCCTACAAAGTACGGAATGCATAGAGAAAGGAAATTCCGCGTATTGAAATCAAATTTTGTTGCAATTGAATTAGAGATACCTGTCTAGTAAAGTGTAGCACCACCTTTCGCCCTGATGAAGGCGGCGATTCGTCTCGGCATGGACTCGACAAGACACCGGAAAAGATGGGAAGCCATACGGATCCACGACCCCTGAACAAGCTCCCACAGTTCACGAAGATTTGATGGAGGGGGGTCAGAGACTCGAACATCTCTTTCGATGGCATCGCAAATGTGCGCGATGGGATTGAGGTCAGGTGACCTAGCTGCCCAAGGAAGCGTGGTCACGTCGGTGGAGTGTTCATCCAACCATTCGGATACAATTCGTGAGCTGCATTGTCTTGTTGCATGATGAGGTCCCCAGTGGGATGTTGAAGACCCACAAACGGAAGCAAATGGTCGTCCATGATATCCCGGTAACGTTGACCTGTGAGGGACGATGCCACACGTACCAGGGGTCCCATTTCAGTCCACGTAAACAGTCCTCAGACGAGAATGCCACCTCCACCAGCTTGAAGTGTATCCTGCTGGCAAGAAGGATCCATCGCTTCATGTGGTTTGCGCCGTACTCGTATCCTGCCATCCGCATGTACCAACGTGAATATTGACTCATTAGTCCAGACAACATTTTCCTACATGTCTAGGGTCCAATGGCGATGTTCCCGCGCCCATGCTAATATTTGCACCCTGTGATGTGCAGTCAGCAGCGGGACCCTCGTGGGACGATGGCTTCTGTACCCCATAGCGAGGAGATGGTTCTGGATGGTGTGGCTGCTTACACGTTTTTGTGCACCAGCGTTAAATTGCTGAAGACAACGAGCCAAAAGACATTCTTTTCTACAAAATACAGAAAACAGAGCTTAAAAGGTAAGGTTTCTTGAAAATAGCGATAATTAATCCAAGCTATAAATATGAGTTCGAGCTGCAATTAATAATCTTCTTTCAGAGACTCAACTAAAAGTAAAAGAACTACAGTAAGAATACTTATTTTTTAAAAGAAACAGCACTTTGAGAGCTGGTAGTAAGATGACTCATGTGACTCCTGAATTAGTCACACGAATACCACTAATGCGAAATGCCAATTAAAGGCAAAGAATTCTGCAGTAATGACCTAGAGGAAGCAAAGGTGTCAAATTTAAGTTATTAGCTCCACCAATGATTCCATTAAGCAAAAGGAATAAAAAATACATGCCTTTGAAATCTTAGTACTCTTAAGAAACTAGCACACCTAACTGCACGCAAAAGGTTGTAAATATAAATAATTAAACGAAGCGTTAACGGCAAGGGGAAACGTAAATAAAACTACGTTATTTCGTCAGTTGACACAGCGATTCCACACGGGTTTCGAGGACCTCAGCTCGAGACTCGGGTGTGATATGTGGCTGCAATATTTGTTCTGCTCCTCTTGTTCTGGGTGACAGGAAAGGTGAATTAAAGACGGATGGAAGACTCCAACTAACAACAGGAATTCTTGAGCTACCAATATGGAAAGCGAGGAGAAAAAGATAAACTGATCTTACTGTATACGGGGACAGTACTCATCCCACTGTACGAGAAAATATTGCGTACAGTAACACTTTGAAAACAATTTGAATCGGTTCCAGAAAAACATCTAGTAAAATGTATCAATGGTTGACTGGATATAGGACTTACATAACCCCTAATACGTTCAGAAGTCCAGACAATCAATCTTTCAACAAGCCTATTTTCAACACCTATTCTAAGAATATGTAACTTTCAATTAAGGAAAGATTCACGTAAAGAACATTAGATTATTAATAGTGAAAGGATAAAAGCATTAAAATAAGATTTCATGAAAATTACAGAACCTGTGATGGTGCTGGGGTTGCAGACGTTGATGGCAATGTAGAAGATTGCCACTTCAATGGAGGTTTTTTCTAACGGAATTGTACACGCGGATTAAATTTATACGGTAAACGGTAAAAATACTCCAGGAGAAATTACCCCTGAAAAGTGAAAAGCGGTAAAAATATCCCAGGGGGAAAATACCCTCAGAACAAACGGTTCACTGTAAACTGCCACAGAGGAACACTGATGTGTGGCAGTGTTTCGGTGTGGCAATTTACCGGGGCAACCCTGCCACATATCTTTCAGCAACTTGGCCACAAAAGTTCAAGAGGGAGGGGGAGCTATAAAGATTGCCGTTTCTGGGTCTATATTGAGAACTGAATTGGGAACTCCAAACGAATTTTGAGGAAATGTTCCATGTAACCCAAGCGAAAATTGTACTTTATTTTAAAGAAATAAATTACCGAGGATCCGAGGGCCACTGGAGTCTGTCAGTGTATCCAGGATGTTCCCCTTGAAGCGTCCGCGAGCTTTGGGGGGGGGCTTTCCCCCAAAATGTTAAAATGGACGTAGAGCTGTAAACATTAGTACCATGCTTTATACAGTATAATGATTCTGTACACGACCACGAATTTTCGGAAGGGTGGGGTGAATTCACCCTCCCCAGGTTTCTAAGAGCGCAGACAAATGTTCAAGGTAATGGATTTGCTCGCAATTTCTATGCTTCATGTTGCGTTTAGTGGCAGACTATGTATGCCCTTCCCCTCCCCTGGATTAGAAGGTTCTACCCCCAACTTAACCCACTGAGTTGCTCACGGTGGTCGTTAAACCTCTAATGAAAAAAACTAAAAAAAAACTTGAGAAGCATTTAAAACAGCTATCATAAGTACAAAAGCAAGCAATATTTTGCTTAATATCCCATGTGACAGGTGAAATTTTAAATTTTTGGCAGTTATTTTTATATTCGTTAAATGGTTTGCTTATTGCAGATCTCACTCATATTATTTTGCTAGCTGCAATTTTCAATTAACAAGTGTTATTTTCACCTTCGCTTAATTATTTGGAAGTCACCCAGGAACAATTAATGTCCAGTGGTTCAAATTTTGCAGGCGAATTTGTGACGTATACGATTTAATCAAAGATACTCGAGAATGAATTGGCATTCTATAAATAGTTCCTCCAAAGGATTTGTCTGTTGATTTCGCTTTTAAAGAAGCTCAAGAGCATCAAAGGAAATCTTCCGTCTGCCGTTTAGGCTGTATACTCCAGGAACGGGAAATCGATAGTGCTCTGAAGCAACCCACAAAGATCTAACTAAGAATTGAAACTCAGCCCAGAAACGGAATATTTCAACTTTTTTATGCATGATGGATTTTTTATTGTGGCCGCGAGATAAGGACCTCAGGCATGATTGGGACACTTGCCCCACGAAAATGGCTGTCTCGGTGCCCTGAAGCAATTGACCCCTAATTAGGTACAGGCGGCTGCTTATAACCTTATGGTGGTCGTTATACCCTAAACAAGTAAAAAGAAATAAAAAGAAACTGAACTGTCACGTAGCCGCGAAATTTAATTTTGAATTTTATCAAGCGCGATGCGTGAAATCAGAAACTCGGCGACAATTTTTTTTATGTACAGCAAAAAGACAAGAAATAATGAGTCATGCACGACGTTTCTTTCGTAATTACGATGCTTTGAAGAACTGTACGCTTAAGCAGAAGCAAAGTTAATAAATTTATAGCTTAAACCAGTCTCGGCAGGACGGAGCTTTTGTGGGCATCAAAGAAAATTTCATTGCTGCTCTAGAAACCCAAATCTCACGATTTAATAAAGTCGTTACGTGAAAAATGTCGTGCGTAAAAACACACACACACACACACACACACACGAAAACTATCATAAAGAAAAAAAATATTATCTCGAAGAAGTGTCTGCTTTAATCTTAAGAAAAAGAAAGCTGAGTGGGTAAAAAAGGATTAAAAGCTGAGAGGGTAAAAAAGGTAAAATCTACGATTTTATCTCCAGGGAGAGAGGGATTTGAGGATGTATGTGATTTTTCCTTACAAAAAAATAAAGAGATAATTTCAACTAATCTGCGAAGCGAATAATTTCATTAATATTTCTATAGAGTGAATAATAAGGATCTCTCTAAGGTAAGTTCGTATAGTTTTTATCCCCTGATACATATTTTAGTGATTGATGTTTTATGCAGAGTGAAGTAACTGAGAAATGTGTGACTTTTTTTAACTACTGTACGCGCTCATATTTAAAAATCCCTTTTTTTAAATGTACTGTACTGTTTTTTTAAGTTAGTTTCCGTACATAGCACCAAAGCAACTTGGACGTTTTATTTATTTTTAATTTAAGTATCGGGTTAAAAACAAATTGTTGAATATATAAAAGTAGGGCGCCGCAAAATAATTAAATTTATTTAATGCATGCAGCAAAGATTATGGTGGCCGCCACAATCACTTGAAATCTACAAATATCCGGTCTGTACGACAAAGGGAGACAACCGAATTGAAGGGGGAGGGGGTCGGAAACTAAAGGAAAAAAGGAAGAAAAAATAAATATTTTTGTATCTTTTTTAAGGAGTTAGCGTCCCAAAACTTATATAATATAAGCAAAGACCGAAAATGATTTTGTGTTTTTATTTCCTATACTACGGAATGCTTTGGTGCTCAGGATAGGAATACATGGAAAGAATTGGCAAATACCTATAGCCAGATATGGGTTTAAAAAGGTTTGAAAGAAAAAAGAAAGAAAGGACCTAGTCCGACAGTCTTGTGGTGTTTTAAAGAAACAGCTGAAGAGGTTGTAATTTGCAATTACGTATGCCTGTGTAGATTTGGAAATGAGGAACATCTCACTAAGTTTGTCTCACGAAGAATAACAGAAGGTAACAAATAAACCGCCAGTCTGTGAATTATGAATTACTTGAATAAACAGAAAAGTCATGAAAAGTCTAAAAGACTCTTAACACGGGGGGAGGGACTGCCTTTCTTATACTATCTATTCTTTTCTCCTTGGTTCCCTGACTTAAAAAGATCTAAAACATTTTCGCGATATACAATCGGTTAATCAAAATGCCAGAGAGCAGCTGCTGACGATCTTGAGAATTTAATTTTATGGTATTTCCGATGAGAGTGGTGTAGGTGTGTGCGTTTCTGCAGCTGAAATTAACGAACTTTTGTGCTGTTGTTTTAAAGTTCAGTGAATACTATGAGAATCTAAGGCCACAAGGAATCACAATTTTCCTTGGTTACTGCTTACAGGGAAAAGATGAAGCCAGAGCCGCAACCCTGGCACTCAAGTCCGGGCCCAAATCGGAAGATTAGTCATCTGACAACTCGGCATCTGGGTGCCTAAGTATCTCCCCGGGCAAAGTAAGATATCTCAGTATAAACCATTTTAATCAAGATATCTTTATCGTACTTTCGTATTCGACAGTTCCTGCATATTGTATGATGACTAAGGGTATTACAAATTGGCTTTACACATTTCTGTCCCATTCTCGGCTTCCGCCTTAACCTTAGTGATCACTAAGACCTCTACATGGAGTTGGTATGTCTTGGTTTTCAAATCCTCTGCACATGATCTTTTTCTCCTTCTCTGCTTGGTTGCATTAGAAACAAACGGAAGAGCTGTCCTGACTAATCAACACGACAACGAAGAACTCCTCTGCAAACCCTCGATTGTTCTTCGGCTTACTACGGAAACCGTGCAGTTGTTTAGTAACCTCCTATTAACGATAAAGTATCCTGTCGTTCACCATTCAAAGATACGTCTTTACACTTGGCTATTGGTCAAGCCAAAAAGAATGTGCTCTGGCTGGTAGTGTACGTTCCATTAGGACTAATGAAGCGAGGTTACATGGAACTATCTGAAAGGTTCTTAATAATACAGATAATACAGAAGGCGCTGTTTTGCGTGGGAGACAAAATCGACAGTGTTACTATAATAAGCTTTGTGATTGGAGAATACTCTAACTTCAGTTTTTGAACACCTCTTTCTGAGGAAGAACATGCCAGTAATGCTTATAACGAAGTGAATTTCTCCGTCATTTTTATCCGCGCCGGGGTTCGAACTCGGGTCCACTCATTCCGGAATAAGTTGCTCTACCAATTAAGCTACGCGGACATTTGTTCTGATTCCTATCTGCCTTTATGTCGTGTGCGTCCTGCTGGCAGGTACGTCACATCTCCTCTCCTGGTACGTTACATGCTCTAACTTCAATTACCTAGCGAATGAGGTACAAAATCAAAAACTACAAGATGGAAACTGCGGTGTGTCCTTTGACATTCATTCCCGTTCCAAAGATAATAAGCAAACAGTATTCTGAAAAATGAAAACTTCGTCGAATATAACAGACCTCGAATGTAATCACAATTACATGGTTTATAAAACAGCTCAGTTACCAGTTAGTAAACTGCCTAAAATTTTTAAACGCTTTATGACAGTACTAGATACAGCTTAAATATAACTGTAGAACGTTATTAACAAGATTTCACTCTTGGAAAGGCGCTCTGATGAGGTGGAAAGACCAAGTTCCTGGAAATCTAACTTGATAGACTCAACTAACGTTTCTCGGGTGCTCTCGGTCGTAGCACTTTATACAGTTGCGTTAAAAACTCTACAAAGTGAGAAACCTGCATCGTTGAAAGGAAGTGGCTTTCTTGATGACCGCCGTTTGACGTTTCACTGTTTTTACTAATGCTGAAGTGGCTTTCATGATGACCGCCGTTTGACGTTTCACTGTTTTGCACTAAACAGGTCAGCACACACCTTTCAAAAGTCAGTGCAGTTCCCATAATGGTTAACAACCATTGATGCAACCATAATCACTTTCCTAAAGCCCTGATTATGGTAGAAAATGCCTTTAACTAAACGCATTGTATTTTCATAAATAACGAATAGTGTTTTCTCAGCAATTTCACTGAACAGGTGCTGTTTCTTGCTGAAAGTTCCTCACCACTCTGGCCACGCAGTAGTACTTCTTATGTGCTATGAAATTTGAAAGATGATTGAACGTTATGTCGCATGATTTGCAATACTTGTGTTCGGATTTTGAGCCGCATCTTTCCTGCTTCTCTTTGGAAGGCGGCTGATGCGAAAACTCATCAGGAAGGTGTTCCCCTTGAGCTAAGTCCTCTGTGGAATCCATACTCTCTCTCGTTACTGAAATTCGCGTTTTGCATATCACGGATGTTGCAGCAGATGTGGATTCCTTAACTTCTCTCCTCATCTCGCACTCTTCTTTATCTTCAGGCTCTTCCTTAATCCGCGTAACAAGATGCCCTTCCGCCGGACACCCTGAGGAAGACTCATCATACTCTCGATCGGGAACAATTCTCTCTTCGGGATCGTCTTCCGCTTTGATGACAACGTCGCATATTGAGCTAGCGTTTATTATATCATTGCATTCCCCGGTTATTCCGTTATATGAGGCCTCTCCCTGGTAATAAGTCTCCCTATCAGAATCAGCTTTCGCGTGGTAAGACGAGATGTGATCTGCTACAGCTTCTTGGTGAGGAGTCTTGAAGTCACAAAACTGGCATCCGAAGACACTGACATCAGGAGATTCCTGAATCCGTTGCTGTGTTTCAGAAGTTTGCTTCTTAGGAGCAGGCTCTAGGCTGGGAGAACGAGAAGAGATTGACGATTTGGAGCGGTCCCTGTACCTTTCCACTCTGCCAAGCGGTGAACTAACCTTGCACTCCCCTCTGCGCGAGTTGTACGATTCTTCGTCACTGTAGTCCGAAGACTGAGAATGAATGGCGACACCCGACTGGTCAACCTCCACAGATAAGGCAAGAAGCTCTTCTATCTGGCCATTATCGACTCTGAGATGTCCATAGATGTGATTCCTCATACCACGTAGAGTGTTGCCTCTATAACCACATATGGTGCAACAAAATCCTCGGATCTCCGTGTGAGTCAGCAAATGGCGTCGAGCAGCTTTCAACGAAGGGCATACCACGTCGCAGTAGTTGCACTTCCACTCGTCTGTAAGCTCCAATGAATCTTGAGAGATGTCGTCGTATGACGGGCCAGGATTATCCCGCGCTCGACGACATTTTTTGGGAGGTGAGGCTCTCCCACTAGGTTTCGGTATGCTGAGATCACCTTTTCTGGAGCAGTAATATGTTTGGTGGGCGTCCAGGTTGTCTATTGTGCTGAATTTCACACCGCAGACGTCGCATCGATACATGGGAATGTGCGTCTTCGAAACACTTACAGCAGCCGGTGACAATCCTGCATTTGATGGGATCTCCATTCCGAATTCAAGTCTTTGGCGCCCGCAAGGAATCGATCTGGAACTGTCGTCAGCGGCATTTCGTGAGATAAAGGATTCGCTTATTGGCTCGTTAGGTTTGTTAACCTCGTCACCACTCACGCTGTTATGCACATTGTTAATAATGGAATTAGCTGCAACTTGGCGTCTTCGATAAGCACAGTAATGCCTCTTGTGAGCTAGATAATTGTCATATTTGTAGAAAACTATATTGCACTCTTTGCAGACGTTATTCCCGTGCTTCATTACTTTCGGGGGAGGACCCGTAACGTGCATGAACCTGTGAGAAGCACCGGAAGTCTCTACAGCAGAATGGATCACTGGTGGATGAGGGGAAACACGCTCGGAAGTGGAACACATTCCCTGGGCACTTGAAACGCACGGGGAACAGCGACCGGGTAGGGATGCACCCTTCGTTGACGTGCAAACCACAGAAGACGATGATGATGACGCGTCGCTGGGCGGTAAAGTGGGTGATGCTACTCTGCCAGATTGAGAAGACGAAGAGGAAGATAGTCGATCTATTCCGTATGCACCTGGTGAGGATGGAACGTGCGAATAAGAAGAAATCGGAGGGAAGACGTGGAAGACGAAGCTGAAGAGTTTCTTCTCTTAACGATGCTTGCACATGGTTGGCCACAAGGAGAGGATATCTTTCGTTTGCGAACGCTTAGATCTAACGGTGCATTCTGCTGCGTCGATACGAAAAACTCATCAAATGGTTTGTGCTCAACTTTTGGTTTTCTTGAAGTGGTAATGACATCAGCCGAAGGGCATTGACTCTTCTGCCTGATTATAATGTCACTTTCTCTAGGTGATTCTTTGATAAGACATGATGCGTTCGATTTTGAACCGTGTGCTGCTGTTGGCAAAACAGCAAGCGATGGAGGCGTTAGATTTATGTCAGTTTTAAAAGCACTGGCGTGGTTGTCTAGAATGACAGGTGTCTCACCTTGTGGAAGCAAATGTGTCAGTGAATTGCTATTCGGGACTGATACGGTAGTTGGCATGACTAGTCCTGTTCCTGTTGGGATTATTCCATTTTGGGGAACTACAACTTGACCGTTGATCACTGAGCAAGGCAGAAGGATGAGTGGATTGGTAGATATGGCAGCAAATATCGCTTGAGGCTGTATGACAGGAGCCGTTCCTGTTGCAAGCGTTGCTTTCATGTTGACGGCACTGTTATTGACACCGGGAATGTCATCGCTGGAGCTGTTGTCTCCCAGATGCATGAAGGAGTCCATTTCTGTGGGAGACCTTGAGGATTCATGCCTAGAATTGCAGTACAACTGCTTATGAACTTGGTAAGTCTTGACAGACATGAACTGGATGTTGCAAGCTCTGCAGTAGCGATCCATGTGGGTAGCAGTGTTTGAGTTTAGAACTGGAGTTTCCGTGGAGGAAGGTGTGGAAACGTTCGAGGTGGGGTTGTGGGTTTTTAAGTGACGAGCGTAGACGTAATGTCGGTAACTGAAATATGGACAATGTGAGCACTGAAAACAACGGCCGCTGTTTTTGCGAGAGATGCTGGCGTCGTCTTCCTGGTGGCAGTCCTTTTCTTCAGACAAAGCACACTCAATCTCATCAACTTCCCTGCTGTGATCTTGATCGTCGTCGTCTGAAGGACACGCCTTTTTGGAATCCAAACTTCGATTCGTCAGGTCAACACCACGACGCAGAGAGCTGTCTTGATTACCTAAGAAATTAAAAAAGAAATTCAAAACACGCATTTTAATAAAGCATTAATATTTTAAAGAATTACTGACATGCACTGTAACACAATATTTGGTTACCCAATGCTACATTCTTTCCAACTGGTCATTTTTCTCGACACGTACGCATCACAATAGTATCCCAATAGACATATTTTGTTATTTTGATGATAATGTAACGATCAAACTCAGCAAATTACTCTGCTCGTAAAAAATTGCGCCACTCAGATGGAATGTCGTGCTACGACACAATGCGACGCTTTAAATCACTTTGTTTATTTACACACATACGCTTTGTGTAAATAAACAAAGTCATCTTAATAGTGTAAGCAAGGAATGACCGCATTTTCAGCCTGTTTAATGAGGCTGACATTAGGGTAGCAATACTACGAAAATTTCTCACGGAAATTTAAGCATTAATTAAGGGATTAGTCAAGTGATTCGAAATTACGTCCTAGTCTATGTTTCTCCGTATTTGTTCTACCAGCACCTGAATATCCATCACGTTATGCGCTGAGGTCAATCCTCAGACGTTGCTTCGTGGCGTTCCAGATCTGGCTACCGGGCTGGCAAAAGTAGGGCAGGAATAGCTTTTATATCATGTTGAGCAACGTATGTGGTTGGAAGTGCTAAGCTGAAATGTGGAGTTTGGTACACTATGAAGAAATGGTAAGACCACGGGACGAAGAACTGTATCTACTTACCGCTGGTGGATTAAATATTCCACCGCGATCATGAAATATTATCCAATGTTGCAAGAAATACCCATCTACATCAGTATCGCAGAAACGAGCGTATTATGGCACTCGTCGATGAACGACGTGGAAACTCTTTCTAAGGTACGTCCCCACACGGTAGTTCGGCTATCGCTGTGTCTCAGGCAAATGCGAGAAGAGAGAGTCTCTGTCGAATTTCACCTACGTTCAGGTGTCAAGGAATGGAACTGACAGATACCAGCCATCCTGTCACTGGATACTTGTCGAAAAATACTAGTTCAATAACACACTCTTGGAATCAAAAGAGATTTTATGTGACTGCTTGATGAAGTATGACTGATGGCCCCCCATGATCGGTCACTTGTCCTTCCGCCAACGCGAATTTTTTGAAGGCGTATTACTTGCTTTGCTACAAAATGTTTCGCTTTTTTTACGTTTGAAGGCATATTACCATATTGTTTTTTTACGTTTGAATACGTATTATCAGCATTGCTACAAAACGTTTCGTTTTTTTTTTTTTTTTTAGGTATGAAGGCATATTACCATATTGTTTTTTAGGTTTAAAGGCGTATTATCTGCATTGCAACAAAACGTTTCGTTTTTTTTTTTTAGGTATGAAGGCATATTACCATATCGTTTTTTAGGTTTAAAGGCGTATTATCTGCATCGCAACAAAATGTTTCGTTTTTTTTTTTTTTTAGGTTTGAAGGCATATTACCATATTGTTTTTTAGGTTTAAAGGCGTATTATCTGCATTGCAACAAAATGTTTCGTTTTTTTTTTTTTTAGGTTTGAAGGCATATTACCATATTGTTTTTTAGGTTTAAAGGCGTATTATCTGCATTGCAACAAAATGTTTCGTTTTTTTTTTTTTTTTTTTAGGTTTGAAGGCATATTACCATATTGTTTTTTAGGTTTAAAGGCGTATTATCTGCATTGCAACAAAATGTTTCGTTTTTTTTTTTTTTTTAGGTTTGAAGGCATATTACCATATCGTTTTTTAGGTTTAAAGGCGTATTATCTGCATTGCAACAAAATGTTTCGCTTTTTTTTTTTTTTTTAGGTTTGAAGACATATTACCATATTGTTTTTTAGGTTTAAAGGCGTATTATCTGCATTGCAACAAAATGTTTCGTTTTTTTTTTTTTTTTAGGTTTGAAGGCATATTACCATATTGTTTTTTAGGTTTAAAGGCGTATTATCTGCATTGCAACAAAATGTTTCGCTTTTTTTTTTTTTTTTAGGTTTGAAGGCATATTACCATATTGTTTTTTAGGTTTAAAGGCGTATTATCTGCATTGCAACAAAATGTTTCGTTTTTTTTTTTTTAGGTTTGAAGGCATATTACCATATTGTTTTTTAGGTTTAAAGGCGTATTATCTGCATTGCAACAAAATGTTTCGTTTTTTTTTTAGGTTTGAAGGCATATTACCATATTGTTTTTTAGGTTTAAAGGCGTATTATCTGCATTGCAACAAAATGTTTCGTTTTTTTTTTTTAGGTTTGAAGGCATATTACCATATTGTTTTTTTAGGTTTAAAGGCGTATTATCTGCATTGCAACAAAATGTTTCGTTTTTTTTTTTTTTTAGGTTTGAAGGCATATTACCATATTGTTTTTTAGGTTTAAAGGCGTATTATCTGCATTGCAACAAAATGTTTCGTTTTTTTTTTTTTTAGGTTTGAAGGCATATTACCATATTGTTTTTTAGGTTTAAAGGCGTATTATCTGCATTGCAACAAAATGTTTCGTTTTTTTTTTTTTTTTTAGGTTTGAAGGCATATTACCATATCGTTTTTTAGGTTTAAAGGCGTATTATCTGCATTGCAACAAAATGTTTCGTTTTTTTTTTTTAGGTTTGAAGGCATATTACCATATTGTTTTTTAGGTTTAAAGGCGTATTATCTGCATTGCAACAAAATGTTTCGTTTTTTTTTTTTTTAGGTTTGAAGGCATATTACCATATTGTTTTTTAGGTTTAAAGGCGTATTATCTGCATTGCAACAAAATGTTTCGTTTTTTTTTTTTTTTTTAGGTTTGAAGGCATATTACCATATTGTTTTTTAGGTTTAAAGGCGTATTATCTGCATTGCAACAAAATGTTTCGTTTTTTTTTTTTTTAGGTTTGAAGGCATATTACCATATTGTTTTTTAGGTTTAAAGGCGTATTATCTGCATTGCAACAAAATGTTTCCTTTTTTTTTTTTTTAGGTTTGAAGGCATATTACCATATTGTTTTTTAGGTTTAAAGGCGTATTATCTGCATTGCAACAAAATGTTTCGTTTTTTTTTTTTTTTAGGTTTGAAGGCATATTACTATATTGTTTTTTAGGTTTAAAGGCGTATTATCTGCATTGCAACAAAATGTTTCCTTTTTTTTTTTTTTTTAGGTTTGAAGGCATATTACCATATTGTTTTTTAGGTTTAAAGGCGTATTATCTGCATTGCAACAAAATGTTTCGTTTTTTTTTTTTAGGTTTGAAGGCATACTACCATATTGTTTTTTAGGTTTAAAGGCGTATTATCTGCATTGCAACAAAATGTTTCGTTTTTTTTTTTTTAGGTTTGAAGGCATATTACCATATTGTTTTTTAGGTTTAAAGGCGTATTATCTGCATTGCAACAAAATGTTTCGTTTTTTTTTTTTTTAGGTTTGAAGGCATATTACCATATTGTTTTTTAGGTTTAAAGGCGTATTATCTGCATTGCAACAAAATGTTTCGTTTTTTTTTTAGGTTTGAAGGCATATTACTATATTGTTTTTTAGGTTTAAAGGCGTATTATCTGCATTGCAACAAAATGTTTCGTTTTTTTTTTTTTAGGTTTGAAGGCATATTACCATATTGTTTTTTAGGTTTAAAGGCGTATTATCTGCATTGCAACAAAATGTTTCGTTTTTTTTTTTTTAGGTATGAAGGCATATTACCATATTGTTTTTTAGGTTTGAAGGCATATTACCATATTGTTTTTTAGGTTTAAAGGCGTATTATCTGCATTGCAACAAAACGTTTCGTTTTTTTTTTAGGTATGAAGGCATATTACCATATTGTTTTTTAGGTTTAAAGGCGTATTATCTGCATTGCAACAAAATGTTTCGTTTTTTTTTTTTTTTTTTAGGTTTGAAGGCATATTACCATATTGTTTTTTAGGTTTAAAGGCGTATTATCTGCATTGCAAAAAAACGTTTCGTTTTTTTTTTTAGGTATGAAGGCATATTACCATATTGTTTTTTAGGTTTGAAGGCATATTACAATATTGTTTTTTAGGTTTAAAGGCGTATTATCTGCATTGCAACAAAACGTTTCGTTTTTTTTTAGGTATGAAGGCATATTACCATATCGTTTTTTAGGTTTAAAGGCGTATTATCTGCATTGCAACAAAATGTTTCGTTTTTTTTTTTTTTTTTTAGGTTTGAAGGCATATTACCATATTGTTTTTTAGGTTTAAAGGCGTATTATCTGCATTGCAACAAAATGTTTCGTTTTTTTTTTTTTAGGTTTGAACGCATATTACCATATTGTTTTTTAAGTTTGAAGGCGTATGGTAATACGCCTTCAAACTTAAAAACAATATGGTAATATGCGTTCAAACCTAAAAAAAAAAACGAAACATTTTGTTGCAATGCAGATAATACGCCTTTAAACCTAAAAACAATATGTAATATGCCTTCAAACCTAAAAAAAAAAAACGAAACATTTTGTTACAAAATGCTACAAAATGTTTGCTACAAAATGTTTCGATAGCAACACACCGTAAGCATGTAGTTTATGACCACGATGGGCACCAATATGAGCATGAACTACGCATATTCTGCCTTCGATGGGGACCTGCTGGACATCTATCGTGCGTGTCCTACCCGTTGGATAGGTATGAGGTGGAACACACTCGAGGTTTGATATCACTGGAATTCGGGCACCTTAAGGCCGATGTTTAAACTCCCCGATTCCTATTATACAAACTCGCTGAGAACGGATCGTGGATGGTTGTCAAAAAATTAACACAATGGGATTTTCGAAAGATTAAAAGGACCATCTCGAACACTTCTTTGCATTTACCACGGTGAGTCAAAAGTTTTGCAGCTTTAATGATCCAAGAAAGCCATACACGGTCACCTCATTCTGCAAAGTACAGGCCCTTGTTTCTGTACTCCTTCCCAAACGTTCCACCAGGGCCACGATTTCACGGCGGTACCATTGGGCAGGTTTTAAGGACAGAAACTCTCCGGTACCAGATTCCACACCTACCACTGAAGCGAAGTGTCGTCTTTGTAGGAAATGGGCCATGGAGCGAAATAGGCGTTTGTCGAATGGGACAAGCTCGGGACTGCATGGAGGATAGGGTAGGATCTCAACCCCTTCCGATTCCTGTACTTTTCGGGATACCACTCTGGACTTGTGACTTAGGGCATTATCCTCTTGCAGCAACGCCTGCTTTCTATTGATGACCGCTGGATAGCGTTGGCGCAGAGCATCATGGAGCACTCTGGAGGTGTGTCATCCGTCTGTATCGGAGCCCCATACGCAGCAGGGTTCGCTGAACTGTCGTTTTAGACACACTTCCGGTAGCCCCCTGGTTCATTATGCAAGTGAGTTGCTCCACTGTAGCGTGTCGATCGGCGCGCACGCACCTTCGCAGCCGAAGTTCACCTCTCACATCAATGGCACGTGGTGCTCCGCAGTTTGCACGTCGCTTATTCACATGGGGTCATTTCTCCAATCACGATACACTTTAATCACAGCAGCACGCGAACGGTTCTCAAACTGCGCTGTTTCAGAAATACTGCCACCTTTGTCCCGAAAGCCGATAATCATCCCATTTGGCAAATCTGATAAATCACTTCTTTTATCTATCACAGCAACGAGTGATATGTTTTCAGAATGCCTACAGCACACCTTATATACCTCCCAAGCCAGCTCGCGACACGCACCTTCTTTCATTGGCTACGCGCTGTTGACGTCAAAAGTAGGAAGTGGTCACATTAATGTGACACGACTGTGTACTACCTTAAGATTGCATGATATCTACTGTAAGTAGGTGACATGGAACAATCTGGTATATAAATTATGGATGATACTCAGTGACCATTATAATATATAATATTACGAGATTAAATGCTCGAAAATAGACTAAAGGTTTTGTTTCGGCACCACCGTTCCGCGAAGGTTTCCCCAACGTATCGCCGGTCCACGGATACAAAAAGGTTGGAACCACTGATTTGTACCGTTTCGTGATCTTCACACTCGCCGTCGTTTACCTGCAGTTGCTCCTATTTGCATAAAGACGCTCTTGGTCATAATGTTTTGGCTCTTCGGTATCTTCTTCTATACATAGTATAAAAAAGTCCCCGGTAGGAGTCTGTGTTTGTTCGGGCTGATCTCGAGAACAGCTGGTCAGATTTTGATTCGGTTTTCACCATTCCATAGATCATTTGTCAAGGAAGGTTTCGGTGTATGGAACATTAATCTATGACAAAAGAGAGGCGAGCAGTAACGATTTTAGTGACAAGTCAAAGAAAAAAACCCGCCGTTCGCATTCTTTTGTGGCTTCCACTGCCTATATAACGATGCGCGGCAACCGGTTTACGAAACTTTTTTGCTCACTGGGAAAAAGACGCGAGGCGCATGCGCTACGGCTGGTCCGACAGCATGTAAGACCACGGACTAAATGCGTAGTTACATCGGATTCTGAAAGAATCGGTTTATCGGCGCTAGCACAGACTAAATTCGTAGTAGCTTTCGTCCACATGTATGTATTTCTTTGAGTAGCTCTTTAATTATAATTTAAATATTGTATTAACATTATGCCGAGACGAAAAACGAATACAGGTCGTAGTACATCGGACGCTAAAAGAATTTGTTTATCCAGTCATAATGAAACTTTCCAAGAAACAGAATCTCGATTGGCAAATGACAGACAAAGAATGGCTTTACAAAGAGAAAGACAGTCGCTTGTTGAACGTAATAATCGTCTCTCTTTGGATTCGCTGTAAGTCGGGCTGGGTCGCTAGTTCATTATACTGTATAATAGCCAGGTGGAGTGTTAATTAAACCAGAATGATGACACCGAATCTTCGGTTGTAATGAACACGTCTTTTGAATCTTTTCCGACGCAAATTAAATTTATCAAAAATTATTCAAAGTTAAGGAGATTCGGTACCCTTCATTTCGCAAAAATTGACAAAAATATCGAGTTTCTAATTTTTACCCTAAAATATACTTAAGGACCTCTAGTATATTGTAACGAAATTTTCAGTTGATCGGAAGCATATAACACGAGTAAAAATATTTTTACTACTGAGATGTCCCTGGAAATACCACGCCTCTTTTAATGTTTACGTTTTTTTGACACACAACATGCCTCACTTGTTTTACGAAGAAAGATTTTTCACACGTTTGTTGGGCGCCAAATACGCGTGGTATTATGAAATGGTATGCATTCAATTTGTCAATCTAAAAAAACATAATAACGTAGGTCATCATTATTTAAAAATATGTGATTTGTGTATTATATTAAAAACTCAGTTGTTGAAATGACCCAGGCAAACTTCAGGAATGGTGTTGACCATTGAATCTCACAGAATATATATGGCATTTCAAAAGAAATATGCGTCACTACTATATTTACTTTTTCCTCCTGCTCGCAAGCCCCTGACTTTGCCTCGTACCTTCAGTTTTGCATAACACAATTTCAGGTTTTTGTCGGGGGGGGGGGGGGTTCTCTCTTACCTAAATATCTGAAATCTCTACAACCCTTCCTCATTAATTAATTAATTAATTAATTTAAATGCAGCTGTTTATTTCCCCTACCATTCCTAGCTCTGTAATTTAGGTGACAACTGGTTTTGGATAAAGAGGCAAAAATCGTGAAATAGGCAAATCTATATACAGACAGTATAATTATTTTATGCATTAGTGTGCTTTTTCAGAATGTTTTTGTGGTGCAAAAAAAACATGAGCGAAATATTTTTGACTCTTTTTTCACAATTATTTTGGACATTATTTTCAACTCTTCAGATTTTGCTCGTCACCGCAAGCTGATGTGATGCTGTAATTAGTAGACTAAAAACTGAGATTGAGGTGGGTAATATGATCAAGGCTCACTGTAGTAGCTGTATGTGTATTATGAATGCAAAAAAAAAAAAAACATAAAGGAAACTGATTGTGGTTATACAACATTTTTGCAAGAACGAAATCTTTAAATTCATTATCTCTGTTAGCATTTTCCCGACAAGTCACTCCATTAAAAGTACTAAAACTTAAACATAGATTTATCAAACCATTTGAAATTTTTTTGGTAGTTTCTCTAGTACCCAATTAATAAATTTAGGGATGGAATTTGCAATAAAATAAAAAAAAAATTAAAGTGTAAAATATACTTACGTTTTTCCTGATTTTGTACATATATGTGTGATTTTTATTTTTATTTTGCTAAACTATTTTGTTTATTTAAAATCAATTCCCTAAAGTTATAGAATATATACTCGTAAAAAATCTAAAAAAAAAATAATTGTAAAATGATTAAAAATAAAAAAGAAGAAAGGTTTTTTAAATAACTTCAATTTTTTTTTATTTTAAATTTCAGAAATTGTAAACACTATGCTTTTTTTTTGTCAAAATCAGTTCATAGTATCACCCTATTTATAAAAATGTATGAAAAACAGAAGTTAACTTCTTAAACAAAACAAAAAAAAGGTTTAAAGGGTACCGAGTCCCCTTAATGAAACTGGTTAGGAAAACTATCAACCGGGTTTCTACAATCGATTAAACATCCAGAAATAGAAACAGCTACTTACTTTCAGCAGCGGCTAAAAAGTATGTTCCGGAAATTAACAAATGGCGCACAAAAAGTTTCTCATAGCGCAAGGAAGGTATCAGAGACAAAGAGATTTTCAAATTGAACAGTTAAAAGAAGAAATATACATGTACGAATAGGAGGAAACATTATAGAACTGTACGCCTTCTAGCGGTAGATTTTTGTATAATGGATGAGTTAAAAATAGGCGAAAAATATTCTTCAAGGAAAAAGAACTATTTAAATACGTCTCCCGGAAGCAGAGATAGCGAGAAAAACATTTCGACCTTTACGCCCCATAGCGGTAAATATCTGCATTATTTAAAGAGGATAATGTTCCACATCCCTATTGTTGCTAATGGCATACAGTAAAAAGACAAATTTATAAATAGGGTTTTCAGAAACGGAGATACAGCTGCAAACTGAAGTACACAAGCACCACCTAGTGACAGAACTGTGAACTAAAAACTCGTCATATACTAACCTAAAATGTTCTACAAGTTAAATGGCATTCAGTGTTGAAAGAATTTTTAAAGCGCATACGTAGAAGCAGAGACATTGAGAAAAACAGATTAAGCTTTTGCGCCCCCTAGTGGCGAAATTGTACGTTATTTTGGGAAGAAAATTCTTACACAGAGTTTGCATAATTAGTGTATCTGACCGAAAAAGAAGATTTTCAATGCGTTTGAAAATCTTTTTGTTCGAAATGTTCAAATTTCCGTTTCCAGCAGATACTGCTGCAAACGGAAATCTGAACTTACGCCCTGGGTGGCAGATTTGTGAGTTAAGAAAAATTTGAAGGTAATGAGAAACATTTCGCAGTGGAAACGCTCTCCAACAAAGAAAGAATTTTCCAAATCGGTCTCTTAGAAGTGCAGAGATATCGAGAAAAATGAGATATACATCTACACCCCCTGGCGGGAAAATTAAGTGTTATTTTAAGAAGCATTTTGAAAAGGTTTTCCGAGGTGTGCGATATCGGCCCACGAACGAATTTTTTCAATCGAGATTTTAGAAGCTCAGATTTTGCTGCAAATACATCAGAAGCAGAAATAAACACTTACGCCCCCTAGTGGTCAAACCGTTCTTTACCACAAATTAGAAATTATATGCAAAACATTTCTCATCAGGAGTTGTATTAGATACTGGAAGAATTTTTCAAATCGGAGTTTTAGAAGCAGAGATGCGGGAAAAACGCATTTTGCCTTTACGCCCCATAGGGAAAAGTCTATGTATTACTTGAAAAATTTGAAATTGTATGAAAAACATTTCACACCAGAAAATCCATCCAACAAAGAAGGAATTTTTAAAATCGGACTCTTAGAAGCAGAGATATCGACAAAAATAAGACATACTTCTACGCCCCCTGGCGGAGAAACCATACATTATTTTAAGGAGAAAATATTCCGAAAAGGTTTATGGACGTGTATTCTTTAACAAAAATTAGAAACATATGCAAAAGATTTCGCATCAGGAGCTGTATCAGTTGCAGAAAGAATTTTTCAAATCAGAGTTTTAGAAGCAGAGATATCGGGAAAAAGCAGTTTACTTTTACGCGCCTAGCGTAAAATCTATGCGTAACTTGAAGAAGTTAGTAAAATCATGCAATGCATTGATTATGATACGCTTTCCAACATACCAGAAATCATTACTCAACTTATTATTCAAGTTATGAGGATAATGGTTGTGGAATAAATATCGCTCCTTTGCCTTGACCTTTGACCCCATTTTGATGATATTAAACAGAACCGGTTCAGTATACCTCCAGAATAACATACTGAAGTTTTGTCGCAATGGAAGTCCTGTATTTTTAGTCAAGTTATGAGGATAATAGCTGTGGAATAAATCTCGCTTCTGTGCCCTGACCTTTGACACCATTTTGATTATATTCAACAGAACTAGTTCAGTATACCTCTGGAACAACGTGATAAAGTTTTGTCGCAATCGAAGCATTTTTACGTAAGTTATGACGCATAAGTGCGATGGAATGGATCCCGCTCCTATGTCCTGACCTTTGAACCCATTTCGTCCATTTTCAATAGGGTTTGTCCCCAGTTGTCCCCTACCACATAATAAAATTTCATCGAAATCGAACCATTTTTACGCGAGTTATCGTGGGGAAAGACAGACAGACGGACAAAGCTGGAGCATACACGCTTCTTCAACCTACAGTTGGAAAGCGTAAAAAAAGTGAATATACCTGACACAGTCTTCGATATAAATGGAATTAAAAGATAAATTAGTTTTCACAATCGCATGATTAGAATACGGAATAAAATGTAGAATACGGAATAAACATACGGAATAAAATGTATTTTGAATTCGACGTCATCTGCGTTTACGCCCTCTAGCGGACAAATTGTGCATCGTAAAAAATCGAAATAAAGGATCATCGTTCGCACATTTCAAGATTCCCAAATGCAAAAAGAATGTTTCAAATCGGACTAATAGTTCCAGAGATATGGTGTCCACAGATGGACGGACGGACAAACCAGTAACATACACAAGAACTTTTTTACAAAAGACGTGCTAAAAATGGATGATGTAATGTTTTTAGTTTTCTTGTACGTGGCAAAATGGCACTTGATGTCACGGTATTTTAAGTACGATGTCAGTGGTGCCCGTACGATGTCGTAGCTAATAATCAGCGAAGCGTAGAATGAAATTTGTAGTCCAAGAATACTCACTCTCTAATTCCACAAAAAATAAAAATAGGTAATTGTTTTAACAAATGCGATTTACTGCGCCAAATGATTATGTTATTGAAATTATTGGTAGTTTATTTCGCATTTGTCTTTCAGGTCTGGTTTTCTTTAAAGAACAAAGCTGAGTATTCTTAACGATTTCTTTATGTTCAAAAGGCAGCTGATTGATTTTATGAGTAGCTCTGAAGCGGAGGAGACGAAAAGAAAAGGAAATTCGGTTTCTTGGATTTTCCGCAGGTCAAGGTTAACAACAGATGCCTCAAGTACGAGAGAGAGAGAGAGTATCCCAAGTTTTCATTTAATTTCAGTTTCCAAATTTAGAAGCGTTCTCCGAGCGATTGACTCTTTACCACATCGATCAGTAGAAGAAGAGGAAAACGTTGGCATTCCTCATACTGCCCTAACTAAATTGCACAGCAGCGGGCACCGGAGCGAACTTTTTGCTTCCTCGTGAAATGTTGCGTCTAGAAAGGAGAATAACTGATGTACTAACGTTCGCTGTCGGCCGAGGGCGAGACGAAAATAACAAAAATGGCGTAATTTCTTTTTCACAGGATTCCCGTTATTACTCTTGTTTTTGATAATCTTCTAATCGCACGGTAGATAAAATTTGATAACTGTGTAACTGAGCTCATCACTAGTCTCACGGCGCGAATTTCCGCGAATTTTAGGGGTTTTCTGTTATTTCGCGAATATCAAATACACCCGCAAATTTCAGATATGTTTTCCTATTTTTGCCGAATTTCTATTAAAACTTTTAGATTAATATTCATACTTAAATAATTTTATTACTGCTTTCATTAGAATTTACGCGAAAACCATACCGCAAAGTAATCCTACTCCAAAGTTCAATCCAAACTTAAAACTTTGAATTACCCCTCAAGATTGTTCGTTATGAAGAGACTAATCGGACAACCGTGACGGGTAATTTGGGTGTCACGTCAATTCGTCGTGCCCAATTCGTCGCAGTTACCAATTCATCGCAGGCTCAATTCGTCGCGGGAAAATTCACCTCGAGCAAATTCGTCGACTGTTCAGTTTGTCGTGGACGAATTCGTCGTATTTCGACCCCCTCAGTGAAATACTTTGAAGTTTGTAAGAAGTCTTTGAGCTCTCCAACCTAAACAAGTCCTTCGGGAGAATGGTTGGAGGGTTAACTGCCGTTACGATTTTGAATGTTGTATAAGTTGTGAATCTTTCATGCTATATGTGACATGTCTACAACTTCCCCGGGCCCCGGTGAAGTCGTTTTGAGTGATCTAGTGGTTCAGGAGCGTCAGGGGGGAGGGTCCCTGTCCCTCAGTTGCGCTTGAAGTACTAAATTAAACTCTTGTACATTGCATTGATTTATTCTTAGTGTACTTTACATTGTTCTGAAAGGTCCATGGCACATCGGGGTGCCTCGGTGTCTTCGGGCCCCTCGGGAATCGCAGGACGGAGATTTGTATAAACCTAATGAAAGTGATTTTTCCGCATTTTTTGTGTTTACTGTTGTATTGAGTAGCAGACTCTACGTGTGGGCATGCCCCCCCCCCCCCCCGACCCTTGGTGAAGTCTGTAAGAGGAATCTGAGGTGCTTTGGTTGGAAGGTTATCCACCCCAACTTCCGTAATTTTATTTTCTGGGCCACTAGAGTCGGTCAGTGTATTTGGGATGTTCCCCCTGAAGCTTCCGCGAGCTTTGGGGGGTCCCCCAAAGCTCAACACAAGATGAAGTCATGTTTCTAAGTAGCCATGTCATGTTTCTAAGTACAGTATGTTGCAAACTATGACTGATTCTTTGGGAAGGGGGAGGGGTCTACCTAGTGAAACACAATGTAGAGGCATACTGCTCATTTCCTAAAATCCCACCCTGAGGACCTTCGATAATATGCAGCGTAGTGTTCGAGTGTGTTTGGATGTCGGTGGAGGACATTTCCAGCATTTATTGTGAATGGTGCTACATTCCCATGAACTAACGTACGTTGTAAACCACATGTCATATTTCTAAGTAGAGTGTGTTTAGATGTCGGTGGAGGACATTTCCAGCATTTATTGTGAATGGTGCTACATTCCCATGAACTAACGTACGTTGTAAACCACATATCATATTTCTAAGTAGAGTGTGTTTAGATGTCGGTGGAGGACATTTCAGCATTTATTGTGAATGGTGCTACATTCCCATGAACTAACGTACGTTGTAAACCACATATCATATTTCTAAGTAGAGTGTGTTTAGATGTCGGTGGAGGACATTTCCAGCATTTATTGTGAATGGTGCTACATTCCCATGAACTAACGTACGTTGTAAACCACATGTCATATTTCTAAGTAGAGTGTGTTTAGATGTCGGTGGAGGACATTTCCAGCATTTATTGTGAATGGTGCTACATTCCCATGAACTAACGTACGTTGTAAACCACATGTCATATTTCTAAGTAGAGTGTGTTTAGATGTCGGTGGAGGACATTTCCAGCATTTATTGTGAATGGTGCTACATTCCCATGAACTAACGTACGTTGTAAACCACATGTCATATTTCTAAGTAGAGTGTGTTTAGATGTCGGTGGAGGACATTTCCAGCATTTATTGTGAATGGTGCTACATTCCCATGAACTAACGTACGTTGTAAACCACATATCATATTTCTAAGTAGAGTGTGTTTAGATGTCGGTGGAGGACATTTCCAGCATTTATTGTGAATGGTGCTACATTCCCATGAACTAACGTACGTTGTAAACCACATGTCATATTTCTAAGTAGAGTGTGTTTAGATGTCGGTGGAGGACATTTCCAGCATTTATTGTGAATGGTGCTACATTCCCATGAACTAACGTACGTTGTAAACCACATATCATATTTCTAAGTAGAGTGTGTTTAGATGTCGGTGGAGGACATTTCCAGCATTTATTGTGAATGGTGCTACATTCCCATGAACTAACGTACGTTGTAAACCACATATCATATTTCTAAGTAGAGTGTGTTTAGATGTCGGTGGAGGACATTTCCAGCATTTATTGTGAATGGTGCTACATTCCCATGAACTAACGTACGTTGTAAACCACATATCATATTTCTAAGTAGAGTGTGTTTAGATGTCGGTGGAGGACATTTCCAGCATTTATTGTGAATGGTGCTACATTCCCATGAACTAACGTACGTTGTAAACCACATGTCATATTTCTAAGTAGAGTGTGTTTAGATGTCGGTGGAGGACATTTCCAGCATTTATTGTGAATGGTGCTACATTCCCATGAACTAACGTACGTTGTAAACCACATGTCATATTTCTAAGTAGAGTGTGTTTAGATGTCGGTGGAGGACATTTCCAGCATTTATTGTGAATGGTGCTACATTCCCATGAACTAACGTACGTTGTAAACCACATGTCATATTTCTAAGTAGAGTGTGTTTAGATGTCGGTGGAGGACATTTCCAGCATTTATTGTGAATGGTGCTACATTCCCATGAACTAACGTACGTTGTAAACCACATATCATATTTCTAAGTAGAGTGTGTTTAGATGTCGGTGGAGGACATTTCCAGCATTTATTGTGAATGGTGCTACATTCCCATGAACTAACGTACGTTGTAAACCACATGTCATATTTCTAAGTAGAGTGTGTTTAGATGTCGGTGGAGGACATTTCCAGCATTTATTGTGAATGGTGCTACATTCCCATGAACTAACGTACGTTGTAAACCACATGTCATATTTCTAAGTAGAGTGTGTTTAGATGTCGGTGGAGGACATTTCCAGCATTTATTGTGAATGGTGCTACATTCCCATGAACTAACGTACGTTGTAAACCACATATCATATTTCTAAGTAGAGTGTGTTTGGATGTCGGTGGAGGACATTTCCAGCATTTATTGTGAATGGTGCTACATTCCCATGAACTAACGTACGTTGTAAACCACATGTCATATTTCTAAGTAGAGTGTGTTTAGATGTCGGTGGAGGACATTTCCAGCATTTATTGTGAATGGTGCTACATTCCCATGAACTAACGTACGTTGTAAACCACATGTCATATTTCTAAGTAGAGTGTGTTTAGATGTCGGTGGAGGACATTTCCAGCATTTATTGTGAATGGTGCTACATTCCCATGAACTAACGTACGTTGTAAACCACATGTCATATTTCTAAGTAGAGTGTGTTTAGATGTCGGTGGAGGACATTTCCAGCATTTATTGTGAATGGTGCTACATTCCCATGAACTAACGTACGTTGTAAACCACATATCATATTTCTAAGTAGAGTGTGTTTGGATGTCGGTGGAGGACATTTCCAGCATTTATTGTGAATGGTGCTACATTCCCATGAACTAACGTACGTTGTAAACCACATGTCATATTTCTAAGTAGAGTGTGTTTAGATGTCGGTGGAGGACATTTCCAGCATTTATTGTGAATGGTGCTACATTCCCATGAACTAACGTACGTTGTAAACCACATGTCATATTTCTAAGTAGAGTGTGTTTAGATGTCGGTGGAGGACATTTCCAGCATTTATTGTGAATGGTGCTACATTCCCATGAACTAACGTACGTTGTAAACCACATATCATATTTCTAAGTAGAGTGTGTTTGGATGTCGGTGGAGGACATTTCCAGCATTTATTGTGAATGGTGCTACATTCCCATGAACTAACGTACGTTGTAAACCACATGTCATATTTCTAAGTAGAGTGTGTTTAGATGTCGGTGGAGGACATTTCCAGCATTTATTGTGAATGGTGCTACATTCCCATGAACTAACGTACGTTGTAAACCACATGTCATATTTCTAAGTAGAGTGTGTTTAGATGTCGGTGGAGGACATTTCCAGCATTTATTGTGAATGGTGCTACATTCCCATGAACTAACGTACGTTGTAAACCACATGTCATATTTCTAAGTAGAGTGTGTTTAGATGTCGGTGGAGGACATTTCCAGCATTTATTGTGAATGGTGCTACATTCCCATGAACTAACGTACGTTGTAAACCACATATCATATTTCTAAGTAGAGTGTGTTTGGATGTCGGTGGAGGACATTTCCAGCATTTATTGTGAATGGTGCTACATTCCCATGAACTAACGTACGTTGTAAACCACATGTCATATTTCTAAGTAGAGTGTGTTTAGATGTCGGTGGAGGACATTTCCAGCATTTATTGTGAATGGTGCTACATTCCCATGAACTAACGTACGTTGTAAACCACATGTCATATTTCTAAGTAGAGTGTGTTTAGATGTCGGTGGAGGACATTTCCAGCATTTATTGTGAATGGTGCTACATTCCCATGAACTAACGTACGTTGTAAACCACATGTCATATTTCTAAGTAGAGTGTGTTTAGATGTCGGTGGAGGACATTTCCAGCATTTATTGTGAATGGTGCTACATTCCCATGAACTAACGTACGTTGTAAACCACATATCATATTTCTAAGTAGAGTGTGTTTAGATGTCGGTGAAGGACATTTCCAGCATTTATTGTGAATGGTGCTACATTCCCATGAACTAACGTACGTTGTAAACCACATGTCATATTTCTAAGTAGAGTGTGTTTAGATGTCGGTGGAGGACATTTCCAGCATTTATTGTGAATGGTGCTACATTCCCATGAACTAACGTACGTTGTAAACCACATGTCATATTTCTAAGTAGAGTGTGTTTAGATGTCGGTGGAGGACATTTCCAGCATTTATTGTGAATGGTGCTACATTCCCATGAACTAACGTACGTTGTAAACCACATGTCATATTTCTAAGTAGAGTGTGTTTAGATGTCGGTGGAGGACATTTCCAGCATTTATTGTGAATGGTGCTACATTCCCATGAACTAACGTACGTTGTAAACCACATGTCATATTTCTAAGTAGAGTGTGTTTAGATGTCGGTGGAGGACATTTCCAGCATTTATTGTGAATGGTGCTACATTCCCATGAACTAACGTACGTTGTAAACCACATATCATATTTCTAAGTAGAGTGTGTTTGGATGTCGGTGGAGGACATTTCCAGCATTTATGGTGAATGGTGCTACATTCCCATGAACTAACGTACGTTGTAAACCACATGTCATATTTCTAAGTAGAGTGTGTTTAGATGTCGGTGGAGGACATTTCCAGCATTTATTGTGAATGGTGCTACATTCCCATGAACTAACGTACGTTGTAAACCACATATCATATTTCTAAGTAGAGTGTGTTTGGATGTCGGTGGAGGACATTTCCAGCATTTATTGTGAATGGTGCTACATTCCCATGAACTAACGTACGTTGTAAACCACATGTCATATTTCTAAGTAGAGTGTGTTTAGATGTCGGTGGAGGACATTTCCAGCATTTATTGTGAATGGTGCTACATTCCCATGAACTAACGTACGTTGTAAACCACATGTCATATTTCTAAGTAGAGTGTGTTTAGATGTCGGTGGAGGACATTTCCAGCATTTATTGTGAATGGTGCTACATTCCCATGAACTAACGTACGTTGTAAACCACATGTCATATTTCTAAGTAGAGTGTGTTTAGATGTCGGTGGAGGACATTTCCAGCATTTATTGTGAATGGTGCTACATTCCCATGAACTAACGTACGTTGTAAACCACATATCATATTTCTAAGTAGAGTGTGTTTAGATGTCGGTGGAGGACATTTCCAGCATTTATTGTGAATGGTGCTACATTCCCATGAACTAACGTACGTTGTAAACCACATATCATATTTCTAAGTAGAGTGTGTTTAGATGTCGGTGGAGGACATTTCCAGCATTTATTGTGAATGGTGCTACATTCCCATGAACTAACGTACGTTGTAAACCACATGTCATATTTCTAAGTAGAGTGTGTTTAGATGTCAGTGGAGGACATTTCCAGCATTTATTGTGAATGGTGCTACATTCCCATGAACCGTACGTTGTAAACCACATGTCATATTTCTAAGTAGAGTGTGTTAAAATTATGGCCGATTCTTAGGAGGTACTACCTAGTGAAACACCCTGTATAAAAAAAATGCCCCAAAACCTAAAATGTCCTAGAAATTTTAAAAAATGTCTTAAAGAAGAGCCTAAAAATGCCAAAAAAACCGGGCCCTGCTTATAAGTAAAGAATTTGTAATAAGGGTATAAAATGTGAAACAAAATCGTACTCGCGTTTACTACCTAGAATTTCAAAGGCAGGTTTTCTTTTCATATACTGAAAGCATGAAATTACACAGAATTTCTAAACCTGGATTTTATAATGAAATTCAAATGAGAAATTACTACAAATGTCAAATAGAGATATAGTTTAGGTAGCAAACAATGTGTTCATGTATGTATGTCTTACATTATGAATCAGTGTAATCTAAAATTAACATTTTTCTTTTTCCTTTTTTCTTTTTGGAGGCTTTCAAAATTTTACCGTTGTTTTTCATACTTTGAAATTTCTTTTATACGTTTTTTAAGGCCATGTCCTAGAGAAACGTGTAACCAAAGCTCCACTATATTCTCTTAGTATTCGGCCGTAGCACCAATAGACAAGATTTTCCAAATGCAGAATTGCTAAAAAAGAAGGCCGCTATTTTAAATGAAAATGTACAGAAGAGCATTTTACAGTAGCGAACAAAAGTATTTGGCGAAACACTTTTTGGACCATAATTGTTTTTCTGCTGGACCAAATCGGGTCATTTTGGGATATGATATGTGTTGATTCGTGGGATACAATGCCGCGTAGTTTGTATTTCGCTCCGAGCGAATTAGTCGTTCGAAATGGGCCATATTCAAGAGCTGTCAATTATTACACATTTGTTTGGTGCATGTATTAATGTTTTTCTTGTGATTTTTGTGGGTTTTGTGATGTGTAGTGTGATAATAAGTCAATCTTAGGTTTTCAGAAATGGATAAAAAGGCGGATATCCCTGTTGGAGCTCGCCAGGCGGCCATGAACATGATGGAATCCGGAATGCGCGGCACCGACATTGCGAGGGCTTTGAAGATCCGACACCAGTCCATTTCAGCTATCCTGCAACGTTATAAGAAGAGACTGGGACCGTCGAGAACAGTCCGCGATGTGGTAGGCCTCGTTCCACTACGTTGCGTCAAGATAGACACATCCTCCGTCGATCTCGTGCTGATTCCACCTTGACTGCTGTGGACATCGCCACCGAATTCCGCGACAGCGACGACCTGAACGTCAACCGAATGACCATCTCCCGTCGTCTCATTGCTGGTGGATTGAATGGAAGACGCCCCGCCAAGAAACCACTAATCGTAGTCAAGAATCGACGAGCCAGAGTCGCGTTCGCGCGCCGTCATCGACACTGAACCGCGGCGGACTGGAGTAAGGTGCGTTTCACCGACGAGAGCAAGTTCAACTTGTTCGGAAGTGATGGCATCCGATACGTACGACGTCCGTGTGGCCAGAGATTCAACCCCCAGTTCATTCAGCCGACTGTCAAGCACGGAGGAGGATCGCTCATGGTTTACTGCGCCTTCTCTAGCAATGGAATGAGCCCCATCATCAAGATTGCCGGAATAATAACCGGCCAGAGCTACACGAACAAGCTCATCAATGATGTCTTTCCATGGGCAAACCAGAACATGCCACCCGGATGGATCATGCAGCAAGACAACGACCCGAAGCACACCTCCAGAGTAGCGAAGACAGCCTTCCAGCAGCAACAGGTTACACTTCTAGACTGGCCAAGCCAATCTCCAGACCTCAACCCCATCAAGCACATGTGGGAGGAGCTGGATAGACGATGTGCGAAGAAAACCTGTCGGAATAGGGCCCAGAAGTTCGACCAGCTGTCTGCAGAATGGGCGCGAATTCCGCAGGTCACCGTCGAAAAGCTAGTGGATTTGATGCCGGCCCGTTGTGCAGCTGTTACTAAGTCTCGTGGTTATCCCACTAAGTATTAGTTATTGTTTTGTCTTTTTCTCGTACTTGTTTTCTGTTATCGTTGCATTAAATGAATGTGATACACACCTACTTTGTTGGTCAATTTGTATGATCTTTGCTATTAAGCTCGGTACCTGCATCTGTGTTAAGGTTTCCAATCCATCTGCATATGGGTCATGTTTACGACTGAATAACACATATCATATCCCAAAATGACCCGATTTGGTTCAGCAGCAAAAATGTTATTGTCGAAAAAGTGTTTCGCCAAATACTTTTGTTCGCTAATGTATATAAGCTTTAATCGTGCAGGAATGCTTTGAAGAACACACTGCTCATGTGAGACATCCCGAATGACCCCCAAACTCCTCTAATCTGAACCCAACTGAACATCTGTGGGCTGTTGTAGAACGCCAGGTGAGGAGTTGGGTGCACCAAAGCCGCTCCACATCAGAACGATGGAGTGCAGTACAAAAAGCTTGGTGGCAGATCGCTTCGCAACTTTACAGACACTTTATAGATTCGATGGCACAGGCGCGCAGCCAGGGCGCTTCATGAGCAGGGAGCAGATAGGGCGCTCGATTTCAATCCAGGTAAATAATAATAATGAAACATCATTATTATAAATTGATTCCACCTCTTTCTGAGATTTTTCTTTTCCTTCCGGGACGGGTACGGCTTACCAAGTCTGGGAAGTGGTCTTTCTTTCTCTCAGTTGTCCAGGAACTTCCTTACTATCCTACAAGTGTTCAGGATAGCTGCCTTTTGTAGTTCCATGTAGGTGTTAGGTTGAAGATCTAGTGTCTGTATGGAGCTGTGAATGGTCTTAGGTACATCTCCTGTGGCTGATATTACTATGGGAACGGTGGTGACGTTCTCCGTCTGCCACATTTCCTTGACTTCGCATCGTAGGTCGTTATACTTTTACAGCTTCTCTTCGTGCGTATTCCGGATGTTTCTCGTGTTGGGCACGGCTACCTCAATGAGGTATATCAAACAAAGGTCTTCGCTCTTTCCACGTTTATAAGTGAGTCACGGAAAAATTATCAGGCCGCCACCGGGAATCGAACCACGGATCTTCCAGTTACGCGCCGGATATGCTTCCACTAGGCAACAGCGGCCTCGAATTCCTCCAGACTCACACTCGCTAACTGTCAAGCCACTTTGGCAGGTTGCTTCGTATGTAGGTATGTTGACTTCTTCTCCTTGTCGACCAGGACGATGTCGGGCCGATTGTGGGGGATGGTCTTGTCTGTTCTGATCGATCTGTCCCAGTACATCTAGTGGGTGCTGTTCTCTAGAAGCGTTGTTGGCTCATACTTGTAGTAGGGGACAGGCTCAGTTGTAATGAGGTAGTGCTTTCTTGCCAATTTCTGATGGACAACCTTGGCGACTTGGTTGTGCCTGTTCGTGTACTCTGTTTGTGTGAGAACTCTGCACCCTGCTATTATTATATTATTAATAATAGCAGGGTGCAGGGGTATTATTATTATTATTTACACTCAATGGACAAAACATGAAAGATACCTCCTAATAGCGAATTGGTCCTCCTCTACCGCGAATAACAGCCTGTACACGCCGAGGCATCGACTCCACCAGATGCTGGAGGTAATGTAACGACTGTTGCCGCACCACAACTCCGACCGAGACGTCAGTCCAGGATCCATGGATCTGATTTTCCGCTTCCCGGCATCCCAGAAAACTTCAACAGGGTTAAAATCAGAGGACCGAGGAGGCCACTGGATGGTTCCAAACACAGATGACGGTTTCTCGAGCTATGCCTGGGTGGTTGTGGCCCGGTGGGGCGGCGCACTGTCCTTCTGAAAGATACCATCGGCCGCAGGATGCGTAAAGTCTATGAAAGCGTGTAAAAAATAAATACTCTAGCCCATGGTGGTTGCGCGCAGCTGTTAAGGACCTTTCCAGACACACTAAGGAACCTAATGCGTCCCATGAGAAGGCTCCTCAGAGCATCACAGAGCCACCAACGCCTTGAACAGAGGCTACCCGGCACGATGGAGCCATCGCCTCATGCTGTAGTAGCCACACTCGTACCCTCTCGTTAGCTCGGCACTACCCAAAACGGGATTCATCTGACCACACGACACCGCGCCAATCTACAGAAGTAGAGTTTTGATGCTCCAGGCACCAGGCGAGGCGTAATGTCCGATAATAAATCAACAGTGGCACACGAGTAGGGGATTTGGGTGACGTGAGAATAAAATGTGAGCACGAAGTCCAATAGCATCAGTTGAACAGAAACCACCGGACATTGTGCATAAGTGTTGCAGGTGTTTGATCGTGTTTGTTGCGTGTTAGAGACGACAAAATGGCCCGGCGAAAATATCATGATGATTTTACTCGTGGTCAAATAATTGGGAGGCTCGAGGATGGGATAACTGTGATGAGTGTGGCCCATGAGTTCAGCAATAACATCATATGGGGTGCGGGGTCGGCCTTCGAGATTACATGTGCAGCTGTGCGAAAGACCGGTGGGCAACCCCGGTGGCGCCGTGGTCTAAGCGCTGGCTTACGATCATTCGTCCGTGAAGGGTACGGGTTCGAATCCCGTTGAGGCATGGATGTTGTGTTTGTCTTACGACGCTGGCTCTCTCCCTTTCCTGGAACCAGTGACCCTAAATTAGGGACGGGCGACTGCTTGTAGCCCATTGAGTTGCTCACAGTGGTCGTTAAACCTTAAATCACAAAAACAAAAAAAAAAAAAAAAGACTGGTGGTGTTGTCCACCAACACTTCTTTTCCTTCCTCGCCAGTGAGTATCGCTATCTTCTCGAACAGGGCAAAAGGGATCAACACCAGACAGCAAGTAACCTTGCAGGAAAACTGCACATGAGCACAGGATGCACAATATCAGGATTTGCAGTGGCCAGGCAACTACACAAGAGTAGACTGCTTGCTTGACGGCCAGTTCTCTGTGTTCCATTAACAACTGCTCACCGAGGACACCGTTTACAGAGGTCCAGAGAGCATATGGACGGGACAGCAAAACAGTGGGATTCGGTACTCTCTACTGGTGAGAGTAGATTTAGTCTCTCTAGCGATTAAGGACGTCAGCTAATCTGAAATGAGGTAGACACTCGGAATAGCACCGAAAACATCAACGATAGAATATGGCAGATATGGTGGCCGCGGTGTTCTCGTATGGAGAGGCATTCTGATTGAAGGGGAACGGAGCTCCAGATACTGGAAGAAAGTGCTGTAACCGATGCGCGATACTATATTGAGGTAATAAATACTTCCTCATGTTCGTCTGTTCCGAGGTGCCATTGATCCACAGTGCGTGTTAATGGAAGATAACGACACACCCCGTCGTACAGTGGCTGTGGATGAGCTGCTGCAAAGTGAAAACATTCAGCGGATGGATTGTCCAGTACGTTCTTCCCACCTAAATCCCATACAACACGTGTGAGTCGTTCTGTGGAGACACGTTGTAGCACGTCAACACTCACCGGAAACTATCTAAAAGCTGAAGACGGCGCTGATGAAAGAATGGGCCGATGTTATCGAAAGAACTCTCCAAACAATTATTGTCAGTCCCAAGGTAGCGATTTCAGACCTTTCAAATTCGAGGTTTTAGGGATCGTCCAATCGCTAGCATCTTCCTTTTCTCAGTTCCGATTGATTACAAACAATTCTCGTAAATTCCAGACGTTGTGTGGAAGGAGCATCACACGTTTTACGAAGCGTAGGAGAAGGAATTCTCATTAACTCCAGACGAAGTGTGGAAGATACACCACTATGCAAATCCCTGTGCGCTGACGTTGACCATATGAGGACCTCCTCTTGCCTTCGTACCGTCTTTAGTAGTGATGCATCTCTATCATGGCACCCACCCAGGTAGCACAGCCTTGCAATTTAATGTAGGCCCAGCACTGAGCCACCGTCTTCTGTTCTTAAAAGACGGTGACTCAGTGCTGGGCCTACGTTAAATCGCAAGGCTGTGTTGCATCTCTATCATGGCACCCACCCAGGTAGCACAGCCTTGCAATTTAATGTAGGCCCAGCACTGAGCCACCGTCTTCTGTTCTTAAAAGACGGTGACTCAGTGCTGGGCCTACGTTAAATCGCAAGGCTGTGTTGCATCTCTATCATGGCACCCACCCAGGTAGCACAGCCTTGCAATTTAATGTAGGCCCAGCACTGAGCCACCGTCTTCTGTTCTTAAAAGACGGTGACTCAGTGCTGGGCCTACGTTAAATCGCAAGGCTGTGTTGCATCTCTATCATGGCACCCACCCAGGTAGCACAGCCTTGCAATTTAATGTAGGCCCAGCACTGAGCCACCGTCTTCTGTTCTTAAAAGACGGTGACTCAGTGCTGGGCCTACGTTAAATCGCAAGGCTGTGTTGCATCTCTATCATGGCACCCACCCAGGTAGCACAGCCTTGCAATTTAATGTAGGCCCAGCACTGAGCCACCGTCTTCTGTTCTTAAAAGACGGTGACTCAGAGCTGGGCCTACGTTAAATCGCAAGGCTGTGCTACCTGGGCAGTGCTGTGTAGCTAATTCTGAAAAAAGTTCTACTATATCCTTTAGTATCTGCAGTTGTGTCGGTATTGTTTCCGTCATCATTTCTGTAAGTAATGGAAATCTTATGGTTTGAATTTCACATATCCAGGTCGCTCCTGTGCGACGCTACAAGTCAAAACCTGGCGCGTCCTCAAGTTTTGCCCACAAGTGTAGTTATTCGTATAGTTTGACCGAAAGCTTTGCCTTTTGTTTCCCGTTTCTTTTCTACGCAAGTAATATTCTAGACTTATGGCAAATTATATCAAGAAGAATATAGGAGCTGTTTGTTTCCGGAAGAAGGCAGATTATTGGCGTCAGTAGGGAGCCCATTAATAATACTGATAGTTTGCGCTATGTCTCCAGAGAAACTGCTTCCAAGATTATGGCGACATTAACGAAACATCATGAACACACGGCATCTGCGAGGACGAATAGAGGTCGATGATCTAAGGCCACCGAGAGGAAAAGAACGTTCGCAAAGATTCTGGACAACCAAAAAGCAAAATAAATGTTTCTGTAACAACGACAGAGTTCAACATGCATCACGGAGAACGGTATTCAGCAAAAAAAAAACTCATCAAGAAGTGAACAACACTAAACTTACCGGAAAAATCGTTATTAGTGAACTACGTACATACTTGTTAGAAATCCCAATGGGAGTTATGGAGTATTGGGAATAAGAATTGGGCATCGGACGACTGTAAATCTGCTATCTGGTCTTATGAGCATAAACTGCAGAAACTAATTAGTGATATTACAGAAAAAAAACGGAAATCTTTAGCACGTAAAGCATTTCTACAATTACAGACCACGCATAATACGAAACATAAAACAGATGTGAAATCCTTAAAACAGTAAAGAAACTTTCGGCATTAAGGCTTATGTTAGCTATCTCGCACTCAAGATTATCAAGATCGCTAACGCACATGTGTTATGATAACAACACTGTTTATGCCTTATACAGAAAATTGGGTGCTCCATGTTACTCTACTCTACAAAGGGAGGTAAGAAACTTTATATTTATTGGTTTTATTTCTTACCACCCGACTTGGTGTAATATTCTGAAAAACGTTTGTAAAAAACAAACTGGCTTTTGGTATGAAGACCAATAATATTTGGTCTTTGATAAGTAGCGATAAGGACCCAGTACCCGTCGCCAACAAATTTGGTGTTCACAGTGTTACCCTCAAGGCCGTAAACCAGGAAAATCCCGACTTTCATTATATCGGTTCTTCAAAACGTAGCAGATGGCAGCTTATCAGTATTTAAGCAATTCGAACGTGGTATACACTGGACAGCAATTGAATTAGAGATACCTGTCTAGTAACGTGTAGCACCACCTTTCGCCCTGATGACGGCGGCGATTCGTCTCGGCATGGACTCGACAAGACACCGGAAGCGTTGGATCCACGACCCCTGAACAAGCTCCCACAGTCCACGAAGATTTGATGGAGGGGGTCAGAGCCTCGAACTTCCCTCTCGATGGCATCCCAGATGTGCTCGATTGAGGTCAGGTGACCTAGCTGGCCAAGGAAGCGAGGTCACGTCGGTGGAGTGTTCATCCACCCATTGAGATACAATTCGGGAGCGATGGCATGGTGCATTGTCTTGTTGCAGGATGAGATCCTCAGTGGGATGTTGAAGACGCACAAACGGGAGCAAATGGTCGTCCAGGATACCCCGGTAACGTTGACCTGTTAGGGACGATGTCACACATACCAGGGGTCCCCTTTCAGTCCACGTAAACAGTCCCCAGACGAGAATGCCACCCCCACCAGCTTGAAGAGTACCCTGCTGGCAAGAAGGATCCATCGCTTCATGTGGTTCGCGCCGTATTCATATCCTGCCATCCGCATGTACCAACGTGAATCTCGACTCATCAGTCCAGGCGACATTTTCCACATGTCTAGGGTCCAGTGGCGATGTTCCCGCGCCTATGCTAATCTTTGCACCCTGTGATGCGCGGTCAGCAGCGGTACCCTCGTGGGACGATGGCTTCTGTACCCTATAGCGAGATGGTTCTGGATGGTGTGGCTGCTTACACGTTTTTGTGCACCAGCGTTAAATTGCCGAGTGATTTCTTGCACAGTGGCCCGTCTATCCGCTGTTACAATGCGAGCTAGTCAACGATGACCCCGCTCATCCACACGCTGTTGTCCACGGTAGTTGGCCCTTGCAGGGATGGTTTTCCCGGATTCGATGTACTCACGGTGCACCCGTGACCCAGTGGCTCGTGAAAATCCCAGTGCCTGCAAGACTTCCGAGATGGAGTGACCCATTTGTCGGGCCCCGACAATTTGCCCACGATCAAATGCGCTTAGATCCTTCGTCTTACCTATACTGCGTCCGACTCTTACTGATTCCCGTCGCATCACTCCTTATATTGTCGGATCGCTGCATACGTCATGTCGTTTCCGTTTACAGGGCCGCCCACGGCGCCACATTAGCATAACGCCAGCTGTCTCTTCACTGTAGTCGGTGCCCGGGAAATGGGTCTCTGAATCTCGGAAATTACCATGAAATTTGGATTTACCCGGTCAACAATTTCAAGGGTGTACCTGGACTACATAAAGTCAGAGAAAAATCCATTGTGCGAGATCGGTATGGCCGAAGAAAAGCCCCGGACGATCGTGGACAGCGGCGTCTGGCATGCATCGTAACATTCGCCCGGTGTGCAAGATTGCTGCAAATCACAGCGCAATTCATTGCCGGGGACAGTAGTAACATCGGAGATAGGACAATGCAAAGCTCCCTGAGTTCTATGGGGTTCCGGAGCCGACGGCCCACCAGGGTGTCCTTGCTGACCCGACGACACAAGGCTGTGGGCTTCAATTGGGCTCGGGAATACCACCATTGGACTCAAGATTACTGGAAACGTGTAGCCTGGTCCAACGAATCGCTGTACCAACTGTTTCGGGCAGATGGGAGACTCCGGGTGTGGCGGCAACCCCACAAGGCAATGGATCCCGCATGACTGCATGGGACACTGCAAGCCGGCGGTGGCTCTGTCATGATGTGGGGTGAGACCTCTTGTACGTTTGCAGACCTTTCTGACCGGTGGACGCTACGCAACCATCCTTGGGGATCATTTTCACCCGTTCATGTCATGCAACCATTCCGACGGGTGCTAACCCTTTCAGCACGACAGTGAGCCACAGCTCACGTTCATAGTCGCACGATTACGGCTGGCGGAACTTTCCGCGGAGTTGGGAACATTCCTCTGCCCCCTCTTGTTCACCGGATTATAACTCCATCGCTCACATTTGAAATGCTGGGGCCGCGTGTAGCTTAGTGGGCAACGTTCGTGACTGCCGCGAAAAGGACCTCAGGCTCGATCCCGGGAAGGTACAAACGCTCGATCCACTAAATATCTGCCGTGCGTCGGATGGGCACGTTAAGCCGTCGGACCCCGGTTACTGGCCCCCCGGTAATAAATAAGGGCGTCTTCCTCCCCTTTCTACTTCGCTTCCGTGTCACTTTCCTATCGGGCACTCTAGCCCAAATCTCCTAACTTCCTATTTCTAAGGGTTGTTTAAGACCAGGGGTCAGACACTCCCTTCCTAAAATCCTTTACATATGATCATTTGATCATTTTGAGATGCTGTTCAACGTACAGCCAATACCAGGAATCCTCCACTGCCGAATATTAGGGAATTGTAGGACGCTCTTAAGGAACCATGGTGTACATTGTCTCCACAGTAATACAGATAGCTCGTGGTGTTCATGCCTCGTCGTGTTGCTGCCATTATGCGATCGAAAGGAGGACCAACGCGGTATTAGCAGTGCTCGAAATGGGCCGGTATACGCCGGTATGGCGTACCGGCATTTCTTTTTTAATAGTATTTCATACCAATACTTTTTTTACCCGGAATTAACATATCGGCACCAATTTTAGTAGTGGAAACTGAAGAAATGATTTTTTTTTCTCTGGCTTACGAACGCATTCTTAAACATAGAAACCTCATGTGCCTCGTGCCTTTGACAAATAGCTGCGTGCAGACCGTAAAGGGTAGGGGAGTGCTGTACTCATTAGCCTATATATTTTCATAAGTTAGCTTATATATTTTTATAAGTTCAATGCTTCGAAGTATGGAAATGAAGCTACCTATAGCGCATGATCACATCTTGCCCAAGCTCCAGATCATCCCACTAACGATGTCTGCAATTTTCATTATATCATTAAATTAATATATTCAATTACATTTTTATTACATCATTAATTTAATATATTCAATTTGAAGAGCTATTTAATAGAATTAAGAATTGGTAGAAATAGATTAAAAACAAATTTTAGTTTTGAAGCAATAAGTATAAACCGTTACCACTTCGGGGTTGTTGTTTTTTGTTTGTTTTTTTAGGGTGGTGAAATTGCTATTGTATAATTTAAGACTGAATATTTATTTTAATTCCCCGATTTTCTACTTCATGAAAGTCCCTATTGGTAGGGGGCTGTCTTCTTCGCTCGATACCGATAAAGCTCCAACTAAGTCACTAATGATTATCGTAGGTTCGGAAGTCCCGTTAATCCGTTGGTCCCCGGGTAGAGACTCCGCTACCCGTTCGACCCCAGTCCTTCGTGCAGTGTAAGTAGTGCCCGCTGCATCAACATATCAATCAACTAAAATCGACCGACGACGTTTCTGACTTATGTTGTAATAGGATTCCAGGGAATTAATTGTCAATTACATTTTCGCAGAAAGCAGTTTTTCCTCCAGGGATTTCTATTTTTATTTTATTTTTTATTTTGGTATTTTAGAGATTTCCTGTGGAAGGTATTTTTTTCGGATGATTTTCAGCTAAATATGTGTATACCATAACTTCAAAATTTCCATTTCGAGCACTCGGTATTAGAGTGGTAACCCAGTTTTTTTGTTTTGTTTTTTCTTTTTCTTTGAGATTTCCTGGCGAAGGTATTTTTTCCGGATGATTTTTTGCTAAATATGTGCATATCATAACTTCAAAATTTCCATTTCGAGCACTGGGTATTAGAGTGGTATCCCAGTTTTTGTTTTTTTTGTTTGTTGTTGTTTTTTGAGATTTCCTGGCGAAGATATTTTTTTCCGGATGATTTTTAGTTAAATATGTGTATACCATAACTTCAAAATTTCCATTTCGAGCACTGGGTATTAGAATGGTATCCCAGTTTTGTTTTTTTTTTTTTTTTTTTGAGATTTCCTGGGGAAGGTATTTTTTTCGGATGATTTTTAGCTAAATATGTGTATACCATAACTTCAAAATTTCCATTTCGAGCACTGGGTATTAGAATGGTATCCCAGTTTTTGTTTTGTTTTTTGTTGTTGTTTTTTGAGATTTCCTGAGGAAGGTATTTTTTCCGGATGATTTTTAGCTAAATATGTGTATACCATAACTTCAAAATTTCCATTTCGAGCACTGGGTATTAGAATGGTATCCCAGTTTTTTTGTTTTTTTTTGTTTTTTTTTTTTTTGAGATTTCCTGGGGAAGGTATTTTTTCGGATGATTTTTAGCTAAATATGTGTATACCATAACTTCAAAATTTCCATTTCGAGCACTGGGTATTAGAATGATATCCCAGTTTTTTTTTTTTTTTTGTTGTTGTTTTTTGAGATTTCCTGGGGAAGGTATTTTTTCCGGATGATTTTTAGCTAAATATGTGTATACCATAACTTCAAAATTTCCATTTCGAGCACTGGGTATTAAAGTGGCATCCCAGTTTTTTTTTTTTTTTTTTTTTGAGATTTCCTGGTGAAGGTATTTTTCCGGATGATTTTTAGCTAAATATGAGGAGCATACCGGCACTTCAAAATTTCCATTTCGAGCACTGGGTGGTATCACAGTTTTTTTTTTGTTTTTTTTTTGACAATTCAGTGTATAATTAGAAAAATGGCGGGAGTTGATGACGTCATGATCAAGGTAAAATCACGGAAATGGATATGGAATGGACATCTTGCCAGAAGAACTGACCACTTTGGGGCAGCTGAAATCCTAGACTGGATTCCAAGGGACAGGAAAAGGCCCAGAAGATGACCATGTGAGAGAGGGGTGAATGAAATTCGAAAGCATATCGGAGTGTCATGGAGGAGACTGGCTCAAGACAGAAAGGTGTGGAAGGAATTTGGGGAGGCCTTCATCCAGCAGTGGATTGATAATGGTTGATGATTATATTCGCTTTTACTCGAAAAGGCTGCTAAATTCCTAATGCATCTCATCAAAATGTGAAATTAACTCATCTGTAGAATTTTTAAGATATAAGTAAAGAAAGAGATTGGATGTTCAATCAGATTAGAAGCAAGGGTTTTTTTTTTATATATATATAAAACATTATCGCCTTTCCATTAGGTTTGTTCTTAGTTATTTGAAAATATTTAAAGTGAAGAAACAAGAAATTACTTGTAACAACTTGTATGCCTGAGTAAACAGCAAAGATTTTTAAATGTGATTACTTTTTTGAGAAGCAAAAAATCGGGAACTAAATAAAATAAAAAAAAACAGCCAGCTACTTTAAATTTCGGAAACCCTGTTTCTTTTGCGAGCAGCCAAATGTGAGCTGCATACGCATTCAAAATACATCCCACCTGTAACTAAGCACTACCCATGCTGAACCCAGACATCCAGGGAGACGTACTGATATATTGAATTGACATCTATTGATTGGAATGGCCTGAGCAGACTTGCGCACAATACTTCTCGTTATAGTCAGTAGGTGACAAAAGAATGCTATAACAGAACAAAACTTCGTTCTTTTCGTACCTGCGTTAACTTTTAGTTACTTTTTCACGTGCAACGTGAATTTTGCACTTCTTGAAATGAGTCTAGCTGTGATACAATCAATTTAAAAATACTGGCAATGCAGGACGCCCAATTTCTCGCTTTCATCTATCGGCTTATACACAGTGTGGCAAAGAAGTTTTAAGACTGGGTCTGTAAAATGAAATAGAAACAAGAAAATATAATTTATTTTGGTTTGTTATTCAAAATAAGTCTCTCCGGCTTCAATACACTTGTTACAGGGATTTAATAATGATTCGAATTCCTGTTCCAGTTCACTTTGCGGAATTGCCTCCAAAGCACGCGTCGAAGCTGTTTGTATGGTCGAAATATCATCAAAATAACACCCTTTTAACGTCATTTTAAGTTTTGGGAATTAAGAAAAGTCGCAGGGTGCTAAATCAGGCGAATACGGTGGATAAATTCAACACACAAGACGTTATTTTTCGCCAAAAATCTACGAACAAGAAGTGAGGTGTGACTGGGTGCATTATCGTGCAACAAAAACCAACTGTTTTCATCCCAATATTCTGGACGAATGCGACGAATTGTGCCCATCAAACGCCTCAAAACATTTAAATAAAACTCACCAGTAATTGTTTATCCACTTGGAACAAATTCTTTGTGGATAATACCCTTACTATCGAAGAATGTAATGAGCATTGTTTTGATTTTCGATGGAACTTTTCTTGTTTTTTTTGGCTTGTGGTGAGTTTTTTGATTTCCATTCCGCACTTTGTCGCTTTGCTTTAGGATCATATTGAAAACACCATGTTTCATCACCTGTAACAATCGATTTTAAGAAGTTCGGATCATTTTCAGCGGCTGAAATGATGGCTCTGCAATGTGCACTTCTCCTTGATTTTTGTTCATTGTTTAAAGTGTGTGGAACAAATTTAGCACAGAATTTTGTTTTGCCCAAATCTTCATGCAGGATTGTTCGAATCGTTTCTTTGTTGATGTTTAAAGACTTTTTCATCATTCTTAGTGACGCACATCGAATGTTTACCACGAAATCACGCACTTTTTCAATAATCTCAGGTGTCCTAGATGAACTTGATCTTCCGGTATGCTTATCATCTTCTAGCGTATCTCTTCCGTCCAAAAAACGTTTGTGCCACAGGAAAACATTTGATCTACTTAAACAAAACTCACCGTAAACTTGTTTCATCATTTGGTACGTTTCCGAGGCACTTTAACCAAGTTTTGCGTTAAATTTAATAACAGCCCTTTGTTCCATCTTAATAATTCAACATGAAAAAAATTTTACTTCTCTAATGAACGGCCGTTTCGCTTGAGTTACTTTAACAACTGCACAGTACTTCTGGCAGAAAGCAAGCAGATGGTCACGGTTTATAACGCATTCGCAATTACACTGGTAGTGCCACCGTAGGCTGAAATCTAGCGCCAGTCTTAAAAATTCTTTGACGCACTGTGTAAGTCCAACTGAATCAAGAGTTAGTGCAACTTAGGAATTCAGCCTTCCACAGTTTAGTGTTTACATGGTGCTTCAGAAAAGAATGAGACAAAACCGCCCAAGTTATCCATATATCAGCATTCCTAATCTGCAATACATTCCGTGCTAATCATGAAGCTTACATTGTACCTCTTCAGTGGCGTGCCCACAAAATGTTTTCGGAAGGAGGGAGGGCGGGATTTACGAACTTTATTTTTTTATACAACTAAATGTGTTATGAGTGTTTTTTTTAAATGTATGCAACAACCGCGCAAAAATATTCAAATACATATTGCTGAAAATTATTATTAATATTCTTATTACCTATATTCTTACCACCACATAATGGTTGACTACTTATATTTTGCTAATTATCTGCGCAGAAAACAAGTTCGGAAAAGTGACAGGAATCCTTATAAGGCCGATCTGTGTGCGAGAAATATATTTTCCAAAGCACTAATAAACATGTCTAAAAATAGTGCATAAATTGAAATCCTGTAATAGTCTTCTGGGTTTTCTGGGTTTATGTTACAGCATTGATTTTGTTACCCCCCCTCCCCCCGACACGCCACTGTACCTGTTGACCCATAAAATAAATACTTTATTCTCCAAACAGGAATGCCGCCCCAGTGGCGCAGTGGTCTAAGCAATGGCTTCTGATCAGTCGTCCGAAAGGGGTCCGAGTTCGAATCCCGGTGAGGCATGGATGTTGTGTTTGTCTTACGGCACAGGCTCTCTCTTCCCTGGAACCAGTGGCCGTAATTTAGGGACGGGTGATTGCTTATAGCTCACGGTGGTCATTAAAACTCCATTAAAAAAAACAAGAAAGATGACACCGAATTTTCGGGTGTAATAAGCACGTCTTTTGAATCCGTTCTGACGCAAATTAAATTTATCAAAGCTATTCAAAGTCAATGGAACCGGTATGTAAAACAATATCTGACGGAAGAAAGAAGTTTTTCAATCGGGTTTTTAATCCCTCAGATATTGCTGTAAACGGAATTGTGAGCTTAAGCCCTTTGGTTGCAGACTTGTGCGTTAAGAAAAACATGAATTTACGTATATGAGAAACATTTCGCACCGGAAACGTTCTCCAACATAGAAAGAATTTTTCAAATCGGACTCTTAGAGACAGAGATATCGACAAAAATAAGATGTGACTTTACGGCCCCTGGTGGGAAAACCATCCATTATTTTAGGAAGAAAGTATTCTCAAAAGGTTTTTCTGTATGAGCACTATCCGTCCAAGAAAAAAAAAATTTAGTCCAGTTTTCAGGAACCCAGATTTTGCTACAATACATCAGAAGTTTGTGTATTTAACACCCCCGTATCTATCTATATCTTATCACAATTTGCTGCAGTTATACCTACATTCCAGAACAAATTTGCTATCATACTGCAAGTATGTATATCCTAGAACAAATTTTACCTTTGTATCTTTGCACGAGACCCAATTGCTAACATTGTGTTTTTTATCTTAGAATAAAACTGATATCCTCGTAGCTTTATCGCAGAACAAATTTTCCGATATCGCCTACATCTGAGCTTTAAGTTCCTATCGTGCTATTAACACTTAGTATGAATTTCTTATCTCTATATTTTTATCTTAGAAACAATTTGCTTTCCTCTTGTCTACTCTAGCATGAACTGGATCCCCTCGAATCTACATTACAGCAGAAATTTTCAATCCATATCGTAGATTGAATTTGTGATTTAGAATAAATTGGAAGTCATGTTGGAAATAAATAAATAAATAAATACATCGCTCTTTCCACGTTCCAGAAACACATAGCAACCGAAAATTGTTTTCAGCAGCCACCGTTGGAATTCATGAGCCTGTTGAAGCAGCCGTATTTTAGCAACTGTCCTCTACAATTTAAGGGCGGCAAGAATTTGGATCCTATATTTAACCCACTAAATAAACGTGCAAGCCCTACTGAAAGTCTGTTTAATTTTTCTCTTGTTTTACGGATCGCTCATCCACAGATAAAATTCCCTCTTACGTTTCGCAAGTTCCCTGATCAACGAATCTGTATTTTTTTATATACATTTTCACTCAAGTGTTATTCCAAAGAAAATGGCAAGCAGAGGGTTCTAAATTCAAGACCCTCCCACAATGAACGCATAAGGATAGAGCCAGAGTATATTTGGAATAACAGGAGTGGTTAACTGAGTATCCAGCGTTCTTAAATAGTTACCCAGACGGTGTTGCGTAGCAGAGAAATGATCTCAGTTAAATATTAATTTAAAACTTGATCTTCAAGTTAAGCAGCAACTCAAAGAAAGTTGAGTAGCAACAGTTCAAGTTAAGCAGCAACTCAAAGAAAGTTAAATAACAACAATTCAAGTTAAGCAGCAACTCGAAGAAAGTTAAGTAGCAACAGTTCAAGTTAAGCAGCAACTCAAAGAAAGTTAAGTAGCAACAGTCAAGTTAAGCAGAAACTCAAAGAAAGTTAAATAGCAACAGTTCAAGTTAAGCAGCAACTCAAAGAAAGTTAAGTAGCAACAGTCAAGTTAAGCAGCAACTCAAAGAAAGTTAAGTAGCAACAGTCAAGTTAAGCAGCAACTCAAAGAAAGTTAAATAGCAACAGTTCAAGTTAAGCAGCAACTCAAAGAAAGTTAAATAGCAACAGTTCAAGTTAAGCAGAAACTCAAAGAAAGTTAAATAGCAACAGTTCAAGTTAAGCAGCAACTCAAAGAAAGTTAAGTAGCAACAGTCAAGTTAAGCAGCAACTCAAAGAAAGTTAAGTAGCAACAGTCAAGTTAAGCAGCAACTCAAAGAAAGTTAAATAGCAACAGTTCAAGTTAAGCAGCAACTCAAAGAAAGTTAAATAGCAACTGTTCAAGTTAAGCAGCAACTCAAAGAAAGCTAAATAGCAACAGTTCAAGTTAAGCAGAAACTCAAAGAAAGTTAAGTAGCAACAGTTCAAGTTAAGCAGCAACTCAAAGAAAGTTGAATAGCAACAGTTCAAGTTAAGCAGCAACTCAAAGAAACTGTGGGCATTAGCGTAACTTGGACGACAAGGGAAAAAAAGGGGTAACTGTCCCTCCAATATTCTTCACTTTCCAAAATAGTTATATTTTTATTTATTTCAAATAATAATACATTTGAGAAACGAAAGAGAAAAAAAGCTAACTCCAGTCTGAACTCCATTTGGACGAGAATTCATTGTTAAATCGCCAAAAAATTAAAGTTAAGTTTTTTGAAATGTTATACAGGGTGTCCGTAAATGAAGTATACAACTTCAGTATGATATTGAAAAAGAAAAAAAAAAGAAACTACGATGAGTAACAAATTACTTTTAATGTCAAAACACATGGTAACTGTGAAAGTTTTTTTTTAATGTCAGTGGATCTCCACGTGTTCTCCGTTGGTTGCTCGCAGGATGTCTAAATGATAGTCCAGTTACACCCACGTACGCTCTGCAGAATGTCAGGTGTAACAAGGAGGCTGCAGTAATGCGTTCTTTGAGCTCACTGATAGATGTAACCTTTTTCTGGTACACAATGTCCTTAATAAAGCCCCAAAGCAAAAAAAAATCGCATGGGGTAATATCAGGAGAATGGGGTGGCCATACCCGTAGGACCCACACGTCCAATCCAATGCCCTGGAAAATGGTGGTCAAAAGATCTGAGTACATCCAAAGACCAGTGCGGAGGCGCACCATCTTGCTGGTATATGATGTCTTAAATATCCTGGAGTTGTGGCATTGCGAATTGTTCTAACATGTTCAGGTACGTTATGATAGTAACGATTGTTTCAGCAACGAAAAAGGGCCCTATCACTCTGTCTTCCATTAGGCCAGCCCAGACATTAACTTTCGGGCGGTCTCTCTCGTGTGCTACGACCACATGGCAATTTTACGTGCCCCAGATTTAGCAGTTATGTTTATTCACACTGCCAGAAACATGGAATGTAGACTCGTCGCTGAAACAGATCCATGAAAGGAGTACGGAGTCTTCGTCAATGCGATTAAGCAAGTCTACCGCAAGTGCTTTTCGACGTGGTTGATCATTTGGTCGAAGATTTTGCACTAACTGCACTTTACATGCATATAGGCGTCGACGTTTATGCAGAACCTTGTGAACCGTTGCTCGCGGTTTTTCGAGTTCACGATTGGCGACGCGGAAGGACTTCTTAGGTCACCTTAGATAAGCCTTATTACGCACGTCTTCCACTTTTTCGTCCGAAATATTTGGAAGGCCTTCCAGTGCTTTTGCCTTTCAAGACACTTCCTATTGCTTTGAATTTATTTACCCGTTGTTCGACGTTCTATCGTGTCGGCGGCAGAGTTGGAAACGGGTCAAAAATTTCGGACCCGGACAAATCTGCTTTGAACTATAAATTCGAAACTTTATATATATATATATCATCATCATCATCATTGTCAACCATTGTCAATCCACTGCTGGACGAAGGTCTCCCAAGTTTCCTCCACAACGGTCTGTCTTGTGCCCGTCTCCTCCATGTCACTCCCGCATATTTACGAATTTCATCCACCCATCTCCCATGTGGTCTTTTTCTGGGTCTTTTCCTGTCCCTTGGAATCCAATCTAAAATTTCAGCTGTCCATCGATGGTCTGTCCTTCTGGCAGTATGTCCAGCCCATTGCCATTTCAGGGATTTAACTCTGATCATGATGTCTTCCACTCTCGTCATTTTTCGGATCCACGAGTTCCTCTTCTTATCTCTCCTGGTTATACCAAGCATGCACCTCTCCATGCTGCTTTGAGTTGTCTGCAGCCTTTGTATGTCTCTTTTAGTTAAGGTCCACGTCTCTGCACCATACGTAAGCACTGGAAGGATGCATTGATCAAACACTTTTCTTTTAAGACATAATGGCATATTGCTCTTGAAAATTATGCTGTTTCTTCCAAAAGCTCTCCAGGCAAGTTTTGTACGCCGATTAATTTCTTCATCAATGTGACCCTCACTTGATATCTGCTGTCCAAGATAAACATACGTATCTGTTATCTCCAGTTTTTCTCCATCAATCGATAAATCTTCATTTCTTGTAAAAGCATTGAACATCACTTTTGTCTTCTGAAAGTTCATTTTTAATCCCACTTCTTTTACTCTTGTCAGCAAGTTCCTGGATCATACTCTGCAGCTCTGATGGGGTAGTTGCAAAAATGACTACGTCATCAGCAAAACGAAGGTGGGTTAGATAATCTCCATTAATCTTTATCCCTTTGTTTTCCCAGTTCAGTGATTGAAAGACATTTTCCAATGTGGCATTAAAGAGCTTCGGAGATATGGTGTCACCTTGTCTCACTCCCTTTCCAATTTTTATGTGTGTTGTATTTTCAAACAGCCGAATCTTTGCACTTGCATTTTCATAGATGTTATTAATAATATTAATGTATGCATCTTCAATACCGCAGGATTTCAGAGCCGTGGTAACTGCTGATGGTTTCACCGAATCAAAGGCTTTTTCATAATCGATAAAAGCCATGCACAATGGAAGTTCATATTCCCTCGATCTTTCAATTAGTTCTCTCAGTACATGGATATGATCTATTGTGCTGTAGCCACTCCTGAATCCAGCTTGTTCTCTCGGTTGAGCCATGTCCAGTGTTACCTTCAAGCGGTGTGAAAGAACTTTAGTGAAGATTTTATAAACTACTGATAGGAGGCTGATAGGTCTGTAGTTCCTGAGATCCTCAATGTCACCTTTTTTATGTAGCAGGATCATTGTAGCATTGTTCCAATCCTCAGGAATCTTCCCTTCATTAAGGCATCGAGTGAAAATTTGGGCGAGTACCGTTTCAATTTCTCCACTTGCTTCTTGTATGATGTCTATAGTAATTCCATCTTCTCCTGGAGCTTTCCCCCGCTTCATGTTCTTGATTGCATGAGCAACTTCTGCTGGGAGGACTGGAAGAACTCTGGTACCTTTCATGATGTCTGGAGTACATGTATCATCCCTTTCATATAATTTGGAGTAGAAATCTTTCACTCTTGTCAAAATTTCGCCTCTATTTCTTGTTATAGAACCATCTTCTTTTCTCAGAGCCATAATCTGTTTTCTTCCGTTACTGAGATGTCCCTTTGCTATCTTTAGGCTTTGATTGTTTTCAATTGCTTTCCTCACTAGCTCACAGTTGAATTTCCTTACGTCTTCAGTGATACTTTTTCGTGCTGTCTTGCATAGCTCTATATATTCCACTTTGGAAGTCACATCTTCTTTAGTTGTCCTCATCTCTCTTCTTTTTTGCATCAACATTTTGGTTTTTCCTGATAATTTGTTTACATGCAACTTGTTCTTAGACCCAGCTAATTTTGTTGCTGTTTCCATAAGAGCTTTGGTTACTTTTCTGTTAACTTCCGAAATATCCACTTCTTCCGATGTTAGGCCTTCTAAAGCAGAGAATCTGTTCTTCAGTTCCAACTTGAAAGTATTATGGTGTTTTTTAAGGTTGGTTATGTCAATACATTTTGTTTGTCTCATGAGCTTGCCACGTTCCAGTTTAGTGTTGAGGTGCATCTTACATCTCACCAATCTATGGTCACTACCTGTGTTGAACTTGTTTAGCACACTGCAGTCTTCGATGACGAATTTTTTGTTACACATAATAAAATCAATTTCACTTGTCGTCCCAATTGGATGTCTCCATGTCCATTTCCTGTGTGGCTTTTTCTTGAAAAAGGAATTCAAGATGAAAAAAATCCTTCTGCCTCTGCAAACTCAACGAGAGTATTTCCACGCTGGTTTCTGTTGCCGTGACCGAATTTACCTACTGAAGTTTCATTCTGTTGCCGGTGCCCTATTTTTGCATTGAAATCTCCCATAATTATCTTCAAGTGCTGCTTACCTTTATTATTTAGATGACGAATTTCCTCATAAAATTCTTCAATTTCTTCTTCAGGATGACTTGTGGTGGGTGCATAAGTTTGAATAATCTGAGCCTGGTATCTTCTCGATAGTTGGATAACGAGTCGTGCAGCTCTGTCAGAGGAACTTTCAACTTCTACCACTTTATCCTTCAGTTTCTTGTTATATATATATATATATTCTACTAAGAAGAGACTGAAGCAAAAAATTTTAACTCATACCAAGTACAACATAGAAAAGGTTATGTATTGACCGGTGTGAGTGAAAAGAGAAAAAAAGAACCACTGAATGCAGAAAGTGTCGAGAATACTGAGCCTTGGCTTTATTAAGGACCAGCAAAAACTCTGCATTTTCTCACTTCCACAAAGACCTATTTGGAAATGGGTTTCTGCAAAGTCATGGATGCAAGTAATAAACCCACCAAAAAATATATTCGTTTTAATTTCTAAAGTTTTTCTTATGTTTTTGGCTTTGCTCTTTAGTATATATATATATATATATATATATATATATATATATATATATAGCAAAAGCAAATAATGTGAAAAACAAAAGCCAGCAGAAACCCTCAATTCTCTGGTCTTAGTAGATTCGTGATTGTTTTCGTGGTGTTGCTTGCCCTTGACGAAGCCGACAAGAGGTCAGTCATTAATATGCTTCCCTGCATTCTTTATTCGGTACTTAGCTTTGTTTGAAGCTAGACTGGTTCGGGTGGTGTTTTTGGTTAATGGTGGTCTTTCTAATATTTTGTTTCTCTTGTTCAAAATTTTGCTTTGTTTTGCACTATATATATATATATATATATATGAAAACATCATGATCAGAGTTAAATCCCTGAAATGGCAGACCGACCATCGATGGACAGCCGAAATTTTAGATTGGATTCCAAGGGTCAGGAAAAGACGCAGAAGAAGACCACATGGGAGATGGGTGGATGAAATTCGAAAGTATGCGGGAGTAACATGGAGGAGACTGGCACAAGATAGACCGTTGTGGAACTTGGGGGAGACCTTCGTCAAGCAGTGGATTGATAATGGTTGACAATGATGATGATGATATATATATATATCCCAATAACTGTTTGATATTTAAAAACTGAAATCCTTTTTCAATAATAAAATTTCGCTACCTGCTAAATTTTAGTGCCATTTTAGTGCCAACATTTTGAGTAATCCAGAAGTAATGGCTGATTATGACCGTGACCATGGAATATATTACAAATGGGAATCATTATTTACGATTACACAAATGCATTTTTTTAAATGTATTTAGATTGTTCACTCTTTTCACGCTTTGATGGAGGTGCGCATACTTTCATATGGTCTGTTATATTTTTGGTTCCATAATCTCTTATTAAACCGCCGACATCTTTCTTTGTAATTATACACTTTCCACATTTTGAACAACAAGTAAGACCAAAGAACACGGAATTATTTACCGCTTCCTTAATGAGACGAAACAATTTCCAGCATTCACTCTTCCTCTTGTGGTTTTGAACAAGCACGTATTTGATGGCCTCGACGCCTTTCTCAACTTCCTTTATATTAAATCCATCCATATTAACAAATAAGGAGCTAATTTCGACATTACATGTCATGGGAACGGGATGTTAGCACATCAATCAAAAACCTCTGAATGCTCAATGTAAAAGATGCGATGTGAAAAGTAACTCTTTGTCATACAGTGAACTTCGCACGGAGAGAGTGAATGAACTGAGAAGCAGGCGAATGGCGTTTGCCTGTATCTCGCACTGTAAAAGAACGCAAAGGAAGTATCTTTTTACGATATGGTGTCGGTGTGTCTGACGTCGGTCGGTGGAAATCTTCGTTGCTTTAAGAAAGAGACAACAATATTTTTGCACGGCAAATCGCTATTCACTCCGTGGGCACCAGTATCGACTATAGAATTCCACAACGCGCATTTTTCTTTTGAATATATTGTTTTCTTTTCAAAAATAAAACGGGAATAAAGCCGGGTCAAAATTGGGTCAGGAACACCTTAACCCGACCTGTTGACCCGTTTCCATCTCTGGTCGGCGGCTGTCTCTTGTACTCCGTTCTGAACTTACGCTAAACTGTTGTCAGAGATTTTGACTCTGCAAAGCAAAACACACACGCTGCTTTCACCAATGGGCAAGCCATGTCTGTTATATTCCGTGTTTGACGAGATTTTTTATTACATGAGACACCTGGCGCCATCTATCATCTGACTTAACAAACTTTAACACTTGCCACGTCTCTTAACGTTTAAAGTACGTTTTTTTTTCTATCGTAATTTTTTAATAGTATACTGAAGTTGTATACTTCATTTATAGACATCCTGTATTTTAAGTCTTAGTAGCTGCCCCCCCCCCAAAGGTAGCCCAAATTACGCTTTTGATTGTGGGCAACTGCTCACAGGACACCAGTGGAAAGTGCATTGTGAGTGCGCAGCGGTCAGTTGGATACGTAAGGGGACAAACAACAACAAGTGCAAGAGGAGGCAGGCTACAGGAAATAACTAGCGTTCAGATATCTTTCTGTACCTACGTGGTATAGAAAAGTAGGGGAGGGATGCGTAGGCTCCGACTAGAGGGCAGGGTGAATCACTGACTCTCCCCCCCTTCCTGCCCCTCAATAATTTTACTGGGCCCACTCAATATTTTTCATGCAATTTAATTAAATAAGTTTTTGTTTCTGTGTGTGTATGTCATTTTCGAAATGCGTGAGTTGAAATATTTTTATGGAGAAAAAATATTTTCCCATGCAAACATGTGCTGTGCTAATCACAAAAAAAAAAAAAAATGCATTTCTATTCTTTATAGAAATTTATTGTGCTTCATAAGATGACCCAAGCTCCATCTTATGAGGCCAAAGCGATTTATTTCCAAAAAATTAACAAATAACAAAATAAGTAAAAACTATTTTCCCATATTCAACATAATTCACTTGATAAGAAACTTGATTGCCAGCCTCATATTCTGTTTGTTGTGTTCTCGTGATATGTGGTGAATGTTTAAAACAATTATCAAAAATCAAATAAATAAATAAAAATACAGAAACATATTTTCTCTAGGGCCTATTTATTTTTTGTGTTTCTTGTTCTTTGAGTGGAAATTTCTGGGGGGTGTTTTTATAAACGTTTGGAAAAAAATTTCTCTGGATATTTTTACAAAATCACTGGCTGAATTTTATTTCTTAAAATATTAATATTTAGTAAAAAAATATTTCTGTTTCCTTGTTCATTTGCTGATGAGCAATTACAATTGCGTTTTAAAACATACGTCGAATCACGTAGTTTATCATTTTGGCTCTTTTTATACGCTTTCCGACCGTAGGTTGAAGAAGCGAATATGCTCCTCCAGCTTTGTCCGTCTGTCCGGACGATAACTCGCGAAAGAATCGCTCAATTTCGATGAAATTTTAGTATGTGGTAGCAGGAACCCTATCGAGAACGAACGAAATGGGGTCAAAGGTCAGGGCACAGGAGCTAGATTTATTCCACAGCCATTATCCTCATAACTTGACTAAAAAGATTTCTAGTGCGACAAAACTTTAGTATGTTGTTCCGGAGGTATACTGAACCAATTCTGTTTAATATTATCGAAATGGGTTCAAAGGTCAGGGCACAGAAGCAAGATTTATTCCACAGCCATTATCCTCATAACTTGACTAAAAAGACTTCTAGTGCGACAAAACTTTAGTATGTTGTTCCGGAGGTATACTGAACCAATTCTGTTTAATATTATCAAAATGGGTTCAAAGGTCAGGGCACAGAAGCAAGATTTATTCCACAGCCATTATCATCATAACTTGACAAAAAAGGCTTCTATTGCGACAAAACTTTAGTATGTTGTTCCGGGGGTATACTGAACCAATTCTGTTTAATATTATCGAATTGGGGTCAAAGGTCAAGGCACAGGAGCAAGATTTATTCCACAGCCATTATCCTCATAACTTGAGTAATGATGTCTGGTATGTTGGAAAGCGTATCATAATCAATACAATGCATGATTTTACTAACTTGTCTATTTTCCTCCTGAGAATGGACGAGACGCCCCTCCCACGTCTGATCTCTTTACGCCTGTCCCTGCCCCCCTTCCAATAATTTGGTGAAGTCGCGCCCCAAGAGGGATGATGTAATTAGTAAAAAAAATATCAACTAAATTGGTACAGAACTTTCTACAAAAATCACTTTTCTTTTACACATAAGAACTTTGAAAGGTATCACAACGCTACGGGTTAGGTAGGGTGCCCTTCAGCTCACCCAACTTTTCTTTGCGCCCGCTTTTTAATCCTCCTCAAAAGCAGTTAGAACAGCCATTTAAGATCTTAGGAAGCTTGGATAAACGTATGTGAAATTTTGGAATTCACGGAAATATTATGCAAAATGAATTTTTTATTGAACTTAGTGTTATATTATTCTACGAAATGGACGATGTCCTCTGCGCGAATGTCTAAGACAGCACTAGAAAGACACTATTTTCTTAAGTATAGTTTAAAAAGATGAGAAAAAGAGAGAGATTCCTTGTCAAACTGCAATCTAAAATTCATAAACAGACTTATAAAAGCCAATATTAAAATAAGATTTAAAAAAAATACGTAACTAAGCTAAAATCGCGAAGAAAGATAAACTTTTTGAAGAGCGTATCTATGGTTCCCAGAACTACATACTATATATCAAATACACTGAAGTGCCAAAAGTCATGGGATATGTACCTAGTATTATGTAGGACTTCCTCTAGCCCAGCGGAGTGCAGTAACTCGACGTGGTACAGATTCCACAAGTTGCCGGAAGACTTCCGGAGAAATGTGGAGCCACACCGTCTGAACAGCCGCCCACAGTTCCCTGGTATTTGTAGGTGCAGGATCTTGGGTGCGAATAGACCTTTCCACCACGTCTCATAAGTGCTCTATTGGGTTCACATCGGGCGAACGTGGTGGCCACACCATCCGTCGGAGAGCTGTCCAGAATGCTCCTCGAACCAATTTTGGACAACTTGGGTCAGATGACATGGTGCATTGTCCGCTTGGAAAATCCCATCGCTGTTGGGGTACATAAAGTCCATGAAGGGCTGAAAATGGTCACCTAGCAGAGCAACAAAATGATTATTGGTTAATCATGTGTTTATGAGGAGCAAAGGACCCAAACAGTGCCACGAAAAGACACCCCACACACGTATGGAACCACCATCAGCTTGCACAGAGCCTTGTTGACAGCTTTGATCCATCGCCACGTGGGGTCTGCTCAGCACCCGAACCCTACTATCAGCTCGTAACAACTGGTAGCGTGACTCATCGGACCACGCCACATGTTGCCAATCTTCCAGGGTCCAATTACCGTGTTCACGAGCCCAGGTGATGCCCTGTGGCCGATATCGTTGTGTTGATAAAGGTACTCTGCTGGATCTTCTGCTCCCAACCCCACGGACACTAAATTACGCTGCACTGACCTGGTAGATATGTCTCTGGTATCTCCTGTATTGAATTTGGATGTTATTTAAGCCAGTCGCTTGTCTGTTAGCATGGACAATGCTGATGAGACGCGGCTGGTCACGGTCATTCGGCACCCGTGGTTGGCCACTGCGCTTTCCACGGTGCGTGGTAAATGCCTTCCATGTGGTGTTCACGGTGCACACGTGACACCGTGGATCGAGGAGTGTTGAATGTTTGCACAATTTCGGAAATTGAAGTTCCCATCCGTCTGGCACCCACTACCATGTTCAAACTCCGATAATTCATGTCGGTTTGCCATAATTCCACTGGCAGTTGTTCAGCATGACTCACGAGGTTACACCTCGCAACTGATATAAATAGTGACGTTCGTCGTATCCTTTACACGGCGGCAGCGCCAGTTAAAAATTTGCATACTGCTATCCCATGACTTATGGCACTTCAATGTATATAAGAACACACAGACGTATAAAATGTGTGTGTGTATGTGTTTGTGTACATTCGCCTAGACTTAAAACACTGAACACTGCGCTCTTCCAAAGCAGATATTCTACTTTCAGCACTGGTCTCACGGATCCTAACGGTTCGACAGTACAGCGTGAAGTCTTTTTTTTTTTTTTTTTCTTGACGACAGGTAAATTTAAGTTATAGGTGGTGGATACTTCGTGGGGTTAAGATCGCTACACTCCGGGAGAAAACAACGGCAGTAAAGGGCATTTCTACTAAACTGCTCGATATTGATTGTAATAAAAGTTAGCCATTGAGCTCTCTGATTCCTTATGGGAACACAAAAGACATATCGTGTATCCACCTTGACATCTTAGAAAAACTGCTCATTAGTCACACTGAGTTGATGTTATTTGCATTTGTTGAATGTGATTAACATTCGTTATTCATAATGAATATTTGCAATAGTGTAACACGACAGAGCGGCATTTAAATATAAATTTAATATTCTTAGCATATGACTATCACGTAACATTCTTTCTTCTACTTAAAATTGCTCAAATTGTGCAACTTTAACATAAATTGATAAAAGTAATTAAAATTTAATACATATTACTAAATAATTAAATCAGATTTCACAGAGCTTTTGAAAAATTTTCGATGGTATTCTTCTAGAGTTGAGGTTTCCTAATCCATTCAGCGCTAAGCCATTTTTTTGTTTAGAACTACATCGCAACCCCCTTCTACACGGCGACGACCGTGCAACTGCCCCGGGCGCGGCTCAAAAGAGGGTGGAGAAATCACAACGTGCAATCTGATTAAAATCGGAATTGAAACTTCTACAACAATTTCTGGTGTGCAGCTTTTTCGCCCCATATTTTGTCGTTTGCCGATTTACAGAATTTACTTATAGCATCTTTCACCAATTGCGATAGCATGGCGGTTTAGATTTCACATTTCTTCCTCAATATGTGTCGGGGATGCAAATTTCGCACAATCAGGAATGAACGCGCAGTTTTTTTATACGTTACCACATAAGAATGAAGTTCATATTTTTGAATATCCGCTGGGGGCAATTCGATCATTACTGCCACTACCTCAAGCTTCATTACGTCCATTTAATGCGGTACTGTGGCACAGTGGTCTAAGCGATGGCTTCTGATCATTCGTCTGGCATGTGTCCGGGTTCGAATCCCGGTGGGGCATGAATGTTGTATTTCTCTTACGACACTGGCTCTCAACCTTCCTTGGAACCAGTGGCCTTAAATTAGGGACGCTCCACAGCTCATTGAGTTGCGAAAACAAAGGTTTGTCCACGCCGGTCATGGAATCCGGGTCCCCTCACTCTGGGGTAAGTAGCTCACCCAACTGAGATAAGCGGACATGTGCTCTCACTGCTGCCCCGCACATGAGATAAAGGCAGATATTCTTAGCATATGACTATCATGTGCGTTCTGCGGGGCAGATAAGTCACATCTCCCCAGTCCCCACCCCCACCCCGAAAGAGGGAAGGGGGCACGGCCCACGGGTCATCCGGGACCGTGTGTCGCTGTTGGCAGTCATCCCATGAAGAACGTGCATTTGAGAAATCCCAGACAATTTGGTGTGTGGTACGTAACATCACACTGATTTTTTTTTTTTTTTTTCGAAGCACTAAAGAAGCGATTTTCATTTTTCCTGTCTCGCCGTGGGGAAATTGCGAGAAACTTAACAGCCGGGTCGTTCTGGAAGTTCGGGCGCCAACATAACGAGCAAGTTTGTTCGCGTAGCTCAGTTGGGAGAGCGACTTACTCCGGAGTGAGGGGGACCCAGGTTCGATGCCCGGCGTGGACAAACTTGTTCGTTATAGTGGTCGTTAAGCTCCCAATAAAAAGAAAATTTGGTGCCAAAGGTTGGAACGCCGAAACAGTTGGGAATCTCACCGTTCGTTTTACCTTTTGTGTTTTACAGCCTTGAATGCGTCCAGTTCGGCTTCCTTGATCTAAGCAAGGGTAAAAGAAATGCAGGAAACCCTTCTGTTGATGGCTTCTCTTCCATTTTCTGATTTCTTCTGGCGCAGTTAATGATGGTGAAATGCCGTTCCTGTTTGGAATAAGAAATGGCACCTAGTTCCATAATACCATAATTACAGTATCATGTCGCAGTAAAAATATTAGTTTGTTAAACTACAGTGAAAATGGCAGTGACGGCAGCGGAAAATACGCAAAAGTCTTCCACTGGTCCTCCGAAAAACTAAACAAAAATCTTCTCTTAAAATCTATTGCACAACCGTTAGTGATTATTAGTTATCGGTTAACTACAAGAGAAGATGATAAAAAAAAAAAAAAGGAGTAAACTTCAGCGTGAAGCGAAATGTCAGAAGTAACTCTCGGTGGCTAGTGTTAGTAATTTTGAAAAATTGTAATTGCATATGCGTGTTGGTACTGAATAATGCGAATTTGTGCGTAATCAACACACAAGACCAATTTTACTAACCTAAAAACTCATGCAACAAGCATGATTACAATTTGAAGTTTGTTCAAGGCGCAGAAATGCGCAGAATTATTATTTTGAGGTTTGTCCCAGGCGCAGAAATGCTTAATTAGGTCTCTGCCCCTCCGTAACATTTTTTGCCCCGTAACAGCCATTCCCTAGCTCTGAACTGCTGGAGTTGTCACCCAGTATAACGGAGAAAAAGAAAATGTAACAATAGTTTGGTGCAAATGTAATGAATTATTCAACAATAATTTTTCTAAGTCTTAAGGATTCTCAGTCTGATTAATTTCATGAAACATGTGAATATAGAAAAAATTATATTCAAACGGAAATGATAATTTTAAGAAATGTTCCTTGTGTAAGATAATTTACTTATTTAGTTTCAGCTTTCCTTGAACTATAATTAAAACGGTGAATTTTTACTTACAAGGTTATTAAAATTTTATTACAAGTGTCGGATATTACAGTTATAGTTTCTTTTGCAGTTAGCAGATGGCGCCACATACCCAGAAAACCAGATGGATATCCACTTGAATAAATTGTTGGTATCATGATTGTATCAAGTGCGTCTTTCTGTTGCTGTAATCAAACAACAGTCTTCGCGAGTTCTAATTTACAGATAGGAAAGAATCTGAGTCATGCAATCAATGATATGAATTCCTATTTTTTTTTTTTTCTACGAAAATCCCAACCGTTCAATATGAGAAAAATTAGAAACATGTGTCAGAAAAAGAAAGCTAAATTCTAATATACGTATAAATATTCCTTCTATTACATAATTTACCTGATCCTCTGTTTGTTTTTTTCAACTTTTTTAGTTTTGCGTTATATCACGAAATTTAATTAAACCAATGTTTCCCGCAACAACACTGAATCAAATCTTACTACATCTACATATCGCTTCTCATAGCATGTGTTTCAACGGCTACTTGTTTGAAACATTTATAACTGTACTTATTTATTATAACTTTATTTATTTATCTATTTATTAATTAATTTATTTATTTTTCGCTTAACAAATGTCTGCATGAATTTTGATAAAATTTACTTTTTACTAAAATTGAAATAGAAAAAGAACGAAACTATTCAAAATATCATGATTTCGTTTATAATTTATTTATGTTTGGCAAATGTGTTGAAAGCAATGCAATCTGAAAGTTTAAAAAAATATATCGGTGTGCAAATATCTACCAGAAATTTTTGTGACATCTTAAAACCGTCACCTCTGGTTTTAAACATACAGTTTTCATATTATCATTGGAAATACAATATTTGAAAGAATATTTGGCACGGCTTCAATATTTCTGACGCATTTTGACCCACTTCTGTGTTATGTCATGTTTACTTATGTAATTTCACAAGCATTTGTACCTTATTACCAACAGATGGCGACACATCAGTAAAACTCATTCAATGCCTACTTTGTTTACAGACGATGAAGTTAGTTATCATTCCGTTCCTGATGGTAGAATTTCTGAATTCACTCCTTGAAATTCCGCGAATCACTTCTGTCGCTGAAGTCGCCCGCTGTATATCTTAGAATTGTTGGAGAACAAAAATAAAAATAAAAAGATACTGCAACTACAGTTACATCCTGTTCGTTTCTGGCAGAATCTGTCTGATCAGAACTTCGAAGGCAATGAACTCGTGATTAAGATCGCTAAATGATATTTCATTCCACTCAAATAAATATCAGGGGTGTTGCTACCACATTTCAGGGGCTGTACCCTCCTAATCTTACAATAATCTCCAAATAAGATTTTTGTTTAAGTTAAAAGGATAAGTTTCCAAATCTTTTACTATGTTTGGAATGTCATTTTATATCAGTGATCGATCATCGAAAAAAAAAACAAAGACGATATAAAAGTCCATGACAAATCTACATTTCACCATTATATGCTACTGAAGAAAGCCTAAGGAACCTCCTCTTGCATAAGGAAGCGTCCCGCGGGTCGTCCGGTGTAGGTAAGGATCCAGGGTTTTCGTGACGGGAAGGCTCAAGTGTAGAGAATAACCGGGGACCTTTCTGGTATTAGGATGTCTCAGAGACGTTGACATGGGAGTGCAAGGGGAGAGGAGGGGGGGCTTGAGCCCTCCCTGAAATTTGTTTGCCCAACCTGCCGGCCACCCAGCTCAAAATGGCCCATTTTTTAATATATTTAACTTAAAAATATAATCTGGACTTTCCAAGTAATAAGTCTTGTGTTTTATATCATGTAGCCCTACGTATTTTCCCATAGGAAGTGTGTTGTTTACGTCTCCGTAGAAAGGCGATCAAAACGGTTTCCGCAGGGCTATGAAAATTCAATTGTTCTCCACTCTTCCAATTACTTAGTTTAAGGATCTCTTTCAAATTTGTATGCCCAACGGGCTAATGAGCAGGGTGAAGAGGAATTCACTGAGGGGGTCACTACTAATAGATCTATTTGATTTCTTTATAAAATAAAGGATTCCAACACGGAAAGTGGAGTTGTGAAAATAGAAATCGCGTCTCCTCGTTCCGGAGTAGCTACACCGACACTGAGTAAGCTACACAGTGCCGCCCCGGTGGCGCAGTGGTCTAAGCGATGGCCTCTGATCATTCGTCCGAAAGCCGAAAGGGGTCCGGGTTCGAATCCCGGTGAGGCATGGACACTGGTTCTCTCCCTTCCCTGGAACCAGTGACCCTAAATTAGGGACGGGCGACTGCTTTATAGCCCATTGAGTTGCTCACGGTGGTCGTTAAACCTCCAATCAAAAAAAAAAAGCTACACAGACGAAATATATTGCTGCAGATTTGTCGTCTTGGCACGTGCTTCAACTATGTAGTACGTCACAGATTCTAAAGTTAAGCTTGCGCTCTTAAGGTGGAAGTCTTGCTTCCAATGAAAGACTTTTGTACACATTTCCTTCACAATTAATGCGTTCCCAAGGATGAAAATTTGAACATCGATTAAAATAGCTTCATATTATAACGTGGAATACTTAATATTTTCTAAAATATAATCATAATTATATTAAAAATCAATAACTTTTCCTTTGGTGGTGTCGAGACCAGAAAAAAGATGGCTCGACCTGTACATTGATGACGTCAGTAGACAAACAAATGTTGGATTGCTTAATTATGGTTATGTTTTAGAAAATATTAAGTATTCCAAGTTATAATATGAAGTTATTTTAATCGATGTTCAAATTTTCATTGCCGCCCCGGTGGCGCAGTGGTCTAAGCGACTGGCCTCTGATCATTCGTCCGTAAGGGGTCCGGGTTCGAATCCCGGTCAGGCATGGATGTTGTGTTTGTCTTACGGCACTGGCTCTCTCCCTTCCCTGGAACCAGTGACCCTAAATTAGGGACGGGCGACTGCTTATAGCCCATTGAGTTGCTCACGGTGGTCGTTAAACCTCCAATCAAAAAAAAAAAAAAAAAAAAAAAAATTTTCATTGCCGCCCCGGTGGCGCAGTGGTCTAAGCGATGGCCTCTGATCATTCGTCCGTAAGGGGTCCGGGTTCGAATCCCGGTGAGGCATGGATGTTGTGTTTGTCTTACGGAACTGGCTCTCTCCCTTCCCTGGAACCAGTGACCCTAAATTAGGGACGGGCGACTGCTTATAGCCCATTGAGTTGCTCACGGTGGTCGTTAAACCTCCAATCAAAAACAAAAATTTTCATTGCCGCCCCGGTGGCGCAGTGGTCTAAGGCTTTGGCCTCTGATCATTCGCCCGAAAGGGGTCCGGGTTCGAATCCCGGTGAGGCATGGATGTTGTGTTTGTCTTACGGCACTGGCTCTCTCCCTTCCCTGGAACCAGTGACCCTAAATTAGGGACGCGCGACTGCTTATAGCCCATTGAGTTGCTCACGGTGGTCGTTAAACCTCCAATCGAATCGAAAAAAAAAAAATTTTCATTCTTGGGAACGCATTAATTATGAAGAAAATGTGTACAGAAGTTTGCCCATTGGAAGTATAGGAAGCAAAATCTCTAGACGTCCACCTTAAGACTGTCCCGGGACAGTGAAAGTGCAGGAAGCGGTCGACGATTACTTGTAGGCTGCGTCCCACGACGTTAAAATTCGATTTAGATGAATAAAAACGACATTGTCCTTTATATTGTTCAATTATAGTACTATTTTCGTAAACAAAACGCAAAATTTTGCTAAGCAATTTAAGACGCTGCATTCAGAGCAAGCAAAAAGTGTAAGGCAACATTCTAGTAACACTTGTATCTTACACCAGTGGCGTAACTAGTCAGATCCGTGTATGTGTGTGAGTCCACATCGAGGGAATAAGGACTGCACTAATTCCTTTGTAGCGGGTAGTGAAAAGTATTAAAAATTCGTTCTTTCAGTGTTCTGTAAAAAAAAAAAAAGTTGCTGTGAAGTCTGCCCCACCAAAAAAATAATGCTCGCCACCCATCGCCCATCCAGATTTCGAAGTCTAGCGACGTCCCTGGTATGTCTATAAATTCTTTCAATTAATTAACGATGTAATGTACTTTTAAGTAATACTTTCTTTCACGAAAAAGTCTTCAATTTTTTATTAAAACCTAACAAATTGAAGCTTTTTCTTGGTTCCTGAGGGGCGCCCCTGCGCCTGGTCGGGTGTGTAATGCGGTTCGTATTTTTCTTTCTTTTTTTTTTTTTTTTAGCTATATTGGGAACACTGTATGCTCCTGGAGAGCGTACAGATAAATTGGGCTCTCAGAGATTTTGGGGCTCGTACGCTGAATTGATGTCACCGGGCTAGTTTTCTTACTCTGCGGCAACTCTCGCACTATTTTTTTTTTTTTTTTACTCTTACGGCGGAGTCTATTTTGTTTTCTCCCTACACTTCCAATGGAAAAATTTCGATACTACTTCCTCAGCGAAGAAAGATTTCCCATACATCAAAACTGGCCCACTGATAAAAAAAAACATTTACAATCGGTGTTTTATCCAAAAATCTTTCCTGAACTATATTAAAAATCAATAACTTTACTCCGATGTAGCTGTAAGAAAGAGTGGCGCCACCTATAAGCAAGTATCATCACTACATCGAAGTAAAGTTATTGATTTTTAATAAACTGGGTGTGTGCAAAAGTTCTGCCCGATTTTGTAATAGATGCGAATTGCGATCGCATTAGTTACGTCACAGATGGCGCGGCGATGACGAATTTTCGGCCAATAAAGCGTTGAGCACTAGAGGCACTAAGTTTGTCCAAGTAAGTCATTCGTAACGGAAATCACGGACGGTGTAACATGGCATGAGATAAGGAGCATATTAGACATTGTTTACTGTACGATAAACGCAGTACTGCTGCCGCTGCTTGCCGCAACATCTGTCAAGAGTATGGGGAGAATGCAGTTGATCATAGCACATGTCGCCGTTGGTTTCGGAAATTCCGAGACGGAGACAGAAGCTGTAAAGATCAACCACGTCCTGGACGTCCATCCGTGGTTTCTGGCGAGGATGTTGACCAAGCCAAAACAAATGACCCACATCCAACCGTTCAGAAATTAGGGGAAACTCTCTCAGTACACAGAACAACAGTCGACAGACGGATACATGCGCTTGGGTTCATTACCAAGTTTGATAACTGGGTTCCGCACCAGCTTTCTGCAAAGCAACGAGAGGAGAGAATCCGTACCTGTGTTTCTTTGCTTTCTCGTTACAGAAATGAACCGTTTTGAGGATGAATTGTAATAGGTGATGAGGAATGTAAAGAGTCGACGGACTGTGTTCCAAAGTGCGGAGGTCATTTTCTTCGAAATCGACTTCCATCGACCTCAAAAGGATGACAGCATCCCCAAAAGGTTTTGTTGAGTGTTTCGTGGGATGTCCAGAGAATAATCCACTGGGAGGTGTTGGCACCTAACCGAACAATAAATGTTAACCTCTACTGCCAACAGTTGAACAGATTGCGAGAACAACTGACATCGAAGCGGCCAGCACTCGTCAATCGCAAAGCCGTGATCCTTCATCATAACGCCAGACCTCATGCTGCTTTAATCACCCGGCAAAAATTACTGGACTTTGGTTGGGAAGTGTTACCGCACTCGGCGTATTCCCCTGACCTGGCACCTACGGACTACCATCTTTTTCGATCGTCACAGAACACCTTCGCTTTCCAAACCGATCGATCATGTGGACGATGTGAAAACGTCATTACATGATTTTTTTATTCTAAAACACAGGGTTTTTCCGGGGAGGGAGGAAGGGGATTCACTTACTTATAGGGGTCATACAGAATGATGGCAATTATGTGAAATTCTAGGTACGTTATTTGTTGTATTCTCCTCTTTTGTTTGTAGCCTACAAAAACGGGTAGAACTTATGCACACAAACAATAGTTCACAAAAGATTTTTGCAAAAAACACCGATTGTACAATCTAAGTTAGGATGTTTCTTATCAGTGGGCCAATTTTGATGTATGGGGAATCTTTCTTCGCTGAGGAATACAGTCGAAATGTTTTCCATTGGTTGTGTAGGAAGCAAATTCCATAGACGTCCACCTTAAGGTGGATCCACCTAAAATCTTTGCCCTATGTGTCCAATGGTAAAATCTTCTGCAGACATTTTCTTCAAAATTAATATATTTCCAAGGGTGAAAATTTGCACATCGATAAAAATAACTTTAAATTATACTTAATATTTGCTAAAACTTAACCACAATTATATTAAAAATCAATAATTTTTTCCTTGGATAGTGTATGAGAATGGCTAATAGATGGCGCCACCTGTACAGATCGCTTACTGATGTAATCATGTTGCATATTTTTCAATAATTTCGTTAATTTTCGGAATGAAATCAAAATTTGACTTTATCTTATACGATAGTCTGGAATGTTTAGAATGATTTGAGCCAATTAGATTAAATTTTCCGATAATAATTTGGCTTAAAATGTTAACAGTAGGTACAGCGATTTTTAATTCCGAAATAAACCAGCAAACGCACTCTACGACAATCTAAGTTAAACCATTGTCAGAAAATGTAACCTTAAATGGCTGAAATCATTCCAAACATTCCAGGCTATCGCATGATTCGACTCGAATTTATTCCATTCAGAAAATTGTTAGAAAAAATGCGACCTGATTACAATTAATAAGCGATCTGTATAGGTGGTGCCAACTATTAGCAAATCACAACGGTACCGAAGGGAAAATTATTTATTTTTAATGTAATTATGGTTAAGTTTTAGAAAATATTAAGTACACAGGGTTTTAACTTAAAGTTATTTTTATGGATGTGCAAAATTTTATCCCTGGAAACACATTAATTGCGAAGAAAAGGTCTACAGACGTTTTTACCCTTGAAAACATAGGGCGCAGTTTTTAGGTGGATCCACCTTAAATGCAGGTGCGACGCTACGGGTGGGCTGGGATGGGCTTCAGCCCACCCAACTTTTCTTTGGGGCCACCCTTTAGCCCCCCAAAATATTAAGCAGTTATAATACTGTATATGGCGGGTGCTGAGATTTTAAAGAACTTGGATAAATGAATGAGAATTTCCTGAATTCATGAAATTTTGTTATATAAAATGAATTTTTTGTTAAATTTGGTGTTCGTACTTATGCGAAACGTGGGAGTCCTCTGAACGAATTTCTAAGACAGCAGTATCAACATACCATTTTTGTAATTATACGAAGTTTAAAAAGATAAGAGAAGAGAGATTCCTTGTCAGTTACTAAGCTTAGCAAAAAAACTCACATTAAGAAATGGGATGATCAAAGGCATTTTCCGGGAACCTGTGCACAAACACATAAGGCTGACTTCACGAGTAGAGTTAGCAACTTCATTGCTCGTTCGCATGTTGTCTAGCGGTTAGGATTCCTGGCTTTCACCCCGGAGGCCTGGGTTCGGTTCCCGGCATGGTAAGGTGGTTACATGGTGCAATGGTTAGCACTCTGAATCCAGTGATCCGAGCTCAAACCTCGGTGGAACCTGTTTTTATTCTTTTTGTAAGAAAACTGATTTCTTTTTTCATTACCCAAAGGCGTTTTAAGAACCTCTTACCTGTTGCACGCATTTTTGTTCCCTATATTCAGTGACGAGCCCAGTCGCTCAGAACTGGGTGGGCTAAGCATGTTGGGGGAGAAGAGGGGGCACAGATTTTGAAGTGCTTGGCTGTTCATAAACAGCCTTAGGAAAGCAAAAAATAAAAAAAACAACGTCGTAAGTAAGCCGTTGCGAAGAAATAGTCATTTGCCATAGAGATTCGCATCGGTAGTTCCCATACTCATATATCGAATAAACACTACGTACAGTATTCACTTAAAAACTTTTTTTGACTAAGGATAACATTATCAGCATCGGGTAAATTGTACAAGAACGGAATTTTTTGCCAAAATTTCTTCCAAGCACTTCGAAATGTGTGCCGCCCGTCATGCTAATCCGTCCAACTAATGAAGAACCACGGCCTTTCTCGACAACAATAAATCCCACATCTTTTCTTTAGTTGGATTAACAAGGATTATTTTTTTGTTGTTGTTGGATGGATAAAGATGTACTCACATTGTTTAAGATTCTCTAGGGGCTATTCGAACTTTACTGTGACTTATGATACTACAGAGGTGAAGCATTCCGTCGGTGTAGCTTAATGGTAAAGCAATCGGCTCAGGAGCAGAGGGATGCAATTTCGATCTCGTCACCGACAAATTTGTGAATTTCACAGACCGCAAGCTGTATATCACACCACATGGACTTATATAGGGTCTTTTTGATGTGGTGAAGGTCCGAACTAGTTGCAAGTATATATATATATAGTTGCAAGTATATATATAGTACAAAAAAGTATCACTGAAGACGTAAGGAAATTCAACTGTGAGCTAGTGAGGAAAGCAATTGAAAACAACCAAAGCCTAAAAGATAGCAAAGGGACATCTCAGTAAGGGAAGAAAACAGATTATGGCACTGAGAAAAGAAGATGGTTCTGTAACAAGAAATAGAGGCGGAATTTTGACAAGAGTAAAAGATTTCTACTCCAAATTATATGAAAGGGATGATACATGTACTCCAGACATCATGAAAGGTAAAGTGTTCTTCCAGTCCTCCCAGCAGAAGTTGCTCACGCAATCAAGAACATGAAGCGGGGAAAAGCTCCAGGAGAAGATGGAATTACTGTAGACATCATACAAGAAGCAAGTGGAGAAATCGAAACAGTACTCGCCCAAATTTTCACTCGATGCCTTAATGAAGGGAAGATTCCTGAGGATTGGAACAACGCTACAATGATCCTGCTACATAAAAAAGGTGACATTGAGGATCTCAGGAACTACAGACCTATCAGCCTGCTATCAGTGGTTTATAAAATCTTCACTAAAGTTCTTTTACACCGCTTGACGGTAACACTGGACATAGCTCAACCGAGAGAACAAGCTAGATTCAGGAGTGGCTACAGCACAATAGATCATATCCACGTACTGAGAGAAATAATTGAAAGAGCGAGGGAATATGAACTTCCATTGTGCATGGCTTTTATCGATTATGAAAAAAGGCTTTGATTCGGTGAAACCATCAGCAGTTACAAGGGCCCTGAAATCCTGCGGTATTGAAGATGCATACATTTAATATTATTAATAACATCTATGAAAATGCAAGTGCAAAGATTCGGCTGTTTGAAAATACAACACACATAAAAATTGGAAAGGGAGTGAGACAAGGTGACACCATATCTTCGAAGCTCTTTAATGCCACATTGGAAAATGTCTTTCAATCACTGAACTGGGAAAACAAAGGGATAAAGATTAATGGAGATTATCTAACCCACCTTCGTTTTGCTGATGACGTAGTCATTTTTGCAACTACCCCATCAGAGCTGCAGAGTATGATCCAGGAACTTGCTGACAAGAGTAAAGAAGTGGGATTAAAAATGAACTTTCAGAAGACAAAAGTGATGTACAATGCTTTTACAAGAAATGAAGATTTATTGATTGATGGAGAAAAGCTGGAGATAACAGACATGTACGTTTATCTTGGACAGCAGATATCAAGTGAGGGTCACATTGGTGAAGAAATTAATCGGCGTACAAAACTTGCCTGGAGAGCTTTTGGAAGAAACAGCATAATTTTCAAGAGCAATATGCCATTATATCTTAAAAGAAAAGTGTTTGATCAATGCATCCTTCCAGTGCTTACGTATGGTGCAGAGACGTGGACCTTAACTAAAAGAGACATACAAAGGCTGCAGACAACTCAAAGCAGCATGGAGAGGTGCATGCTTGGTATAACCAGGAGAGATAAGAAGAGGAACTCGTGGATCCGAAAAATGACAAGAGTGAAAGACATCATGATCAGAGTTAAATCCCTGAAATGGCAATTGGCTGGACGTACTGCCAGAAGGACAGACCATCGATGGACAGCCGAAATTTTAGATTGGATTCCAAGGGACAGGAAAAGACCCAGAAGAAGATCACATGGGAGATGGGTGGATGAAATTCGAAAGTATGCGGGAGTGACATGGAGGAGACTGGCACAAGACAGACCGTTGTGGAAGAAACTTGGGGAGACCTTCGTCCAGCAGTGGATTGATAATGGTTGACAATGATGATGATGATGAAGTGTAACTATTAAATTAGTTACGCAAATATACAGTATATTCTAGTGGCGTATATTCGAGGCTAGCTGAAAAGCCCCAGAGAATGCACAAATAAAAGTCAATTGAATATACATAAACAAAACTCAATTATTAATGGTATTAAGATAAGTCGATGCTTTCGCTGCGAAAAAAAACACGTGCTGATTCACTTTTTGGAGTCAGTCTGGCGAGCGAAGGCCAATGACGTAACGCAACCAGCTCTTCCAGAGTCTTCGCTGTTCTGATTCGAAGACCTTCCATGCGATCGCCTTCTAGCTTTTCCATGACAACATGGAAAAGCTAGAAGGCGATCGTATGGAAGGTCTTCGAATCAGAAGACCTTCCTGGTGGACCACCGACCGTTGGATGGTCAGTGGTCAACCATCCAGCATACAGCCCAAATCTGGCGCCCTCCGACTTCCACCTGTTCGGTCCAATGAAGGACAGTCTACGGGGACAACAATTTGATGACATATACGAGGTGAAAGTGGCTGTGAAGAAGTGGGTACAACAGTCCACACCTGAATTATTTCAAAGAGGATTCGAGAGTTGGGTTCAACGATGGCGCAAATGCATCGCTTGTGGTGGAGACTATGTTGAGTAGCACCTTTGTATAGAGAAAGAGTTACTCTACTAACACATGAAATTTAAAGGACCTCTGTCAGTTAATAAAAAATTATGCCCACTTTTGCAGTACTTTCGGTACAACCCTGGTATACACTGAGTGGCCACTTTATTATGACCACCCCTATGTACTTCGTTGGGCCACCTGTTGCCTTTAATACTGCGTCGATTCTTCGTGGCATGGACTCCACGAGATGTTGATAGGTGGTTTGTGGAATCTGAGACCATGCTTGATGAATATCACTTTCCAGCAGTGTGAGATTGCAGGGTTGTGGATCCAGCTGTCTGATGGCTCGTTCAACTTCATCTCACAAATTCTCAATGGGGTTGAGATCTGGAGATGGTGGGAGCCTCCTAAGCAAAGCAAACTCACCGGCATGTTCCTGAAACCAATCCTGTACAATACGAGCATTATGGCAGGACGCATTACCTTGTTGAAAGTAGCCATCGCCATTGGGATAAACTATCCACATGACAGGATGCACTTGGTTTGCAACGATATTTAGGTATGATGTGCCAGTCAGACGTTGATAAACACGAATTAAAGGGCCCAAAGCATGCCAGGAAAACATTCCACAAACCATAACGTTGCTTCCAACTGCTTGAAGGGTTGTAGCAATGCATTTGGGGTCCATGCTTTCGTGCTGTTGCCACCAAATTCTCACTCGGCCATTGGCATGGTGCAACTAAAACGTGATTTATCGGTGCACATAATTTGTTTCCAAAAATCGACTGCCCAATCCTTGTGCTCCTGTGTGAACTGGAGACGTTTTCTCTTGTTAACTGCAGACAGCAAAGGTGTTCGAACAGGCCTTCGGCTGCCATATCCCATCCGATTCAGTGTACGGCGAACAGTGCGTGCAGATATCATTTGATGGGATCCTTGATTAAGATGGTCTGTAATTTGCTGCACTGTTGCCCTTCTGTTGTCTGTTACCAGTCTGGACACTCTCTGTTCCGCCCGAGCAGTCACTAGTCGATGACGACTACATGCTGCACGTAGAGACCCATTTTTTTGGCTGACAGTCCAGTCTTTAAACACTTTAACAACAGCTGCTCCGGAACATTTCACGAATGCGGTGGTTTCGGTGATACTCGCTCCATGGCTCCGAGCTCCTACAATCATCCCACATTGCAAGTTCGTCAAATTGCATTTTTTACGCATCTCGTCACCCCAAAATCACTTCTACTACTGTCGCAAGCACTAAGCTTTCCCTTTTTATACTAGCCTCGCCCTCTGGTGGCAACAGCGTGCAGCCATAGCTCATTTGCTTAAAACTGTCAGGTGGTCATAATAAAGTGGCCACTCAGTGTATAAACGCAAAATACGTACTTTGGTAGCGATGTCTCCCGATAGCGACCACGATAAACGGACCTCATCAATGAACGCTGGTCGGAAATTTGATTGTATGATAAATTCATAGTTGTCCAACTTCTGAAGAGTTGCGGGCCAAGGTTATTTTAAAGAACTAGATGACAGGCCACATTTTTTTTAAATATGAGATGATGTAAATATAAAGATGACCTGTTTATTAAACTTCTAACATCCTTTAATTAATATCAGTACAACTGAAATTCCAAATTTGAAAAAAGAAAATCATTTAATGAGAGCATTCTGGAGGGTTAAATTTCACTAAAAGTTGTATGTCCACTTCTTGCTGAAATCCGAAGAAATTGCTCAAGAATAGAGGCGTTCTACTATTCTCGTGTTTTGGTTTCACGTATTTAATGTCAGAAAATGCCCTTTCCCCTGTGTATGTCCGTGACTGCTACAGAAAAGCCTCACGATAGATCCCAGGCAGGTAGGAACGCTCGAACCACTAAATATCCGCCGTGAGTCGGATGGGAACGTTAATTCGTCGGATCCCGGGTACTGGCACCGCCAGTTATACAGCGGCGACGCTCGCTGTTTTTAAAGTGTTTGGCAGAAATTTTGGCAACAAATTCTGTTCACGTGCATTTTACGCGAAGCTGATAAAGTTAAAAAAATATTTACAAAATAGGATGGGCAATATTTTAAATAATTTTAGGGGAATTAATTCGAATATGGAGGTACGCAGAGGTCGCGCTGCAGATCGCATCCTTCGCAATTTGCGAAAAAGAAATCGTTTTGGCGATGGAAAAAAGTTTTGGCGGTTACCTTTCCGCAATGTTGTAATACCTCGGCGAAAAAAAATTCGAATTTGGCGAATAAGTTGGCGAAAACTTTGAAACAGCCAGCGCGACCCCTTGGGGGTACAGATTAATTTTTATGGATTGCTAGATATTGAGAAATTATGGCAATATAGATTATTAGGATTTATGTATAAAAGAGTAAAAGATAATAGGTATCAACATTTAATTCAGCTGAACACTGTGTGTCACGACTGTCAAACAAGAGACAGAAATGCATTTATGTTACCAATGCCTAACACTTTAACACAACAAAGATTTATTGATTGTCAGGGATGGATGTTATGGAATAGCCTACCTTGTCAACTGACACATATTAACAATTATAATTATTTTCAAAAGCAACAAAAATATATTTGCTACCAAACTAAAATATAAAATTTAATAGTAAAATTTATTAATCAGACCAAATGCGTAAATGTTTTATGTGCAGGACGTTTGACCTGACTACGTGCTTTAGGGGATTTGGGATTCACTCAGGCTACATATACGTAGTGTGATAAAAAAATTCCAAGACTAGGTACGTAGCGCGCCAACAGATGGCAGCACGCGGATGCGCGAGCAGCGGTCGAGGGCAGTGACCTTCATGAGTCATTGTGCAGAGCGGCGTCGTTCTGTGAACATCGGGAGCTGTGCTACACCATATTTGGTGACCACGTGCAGAACATAGCTGCGATATCGGTATGGACTGCACACTAGAGCAGCGAGCGAACATCAAATTATCCGTCAAACTCGGGAAATTCGGAACGGAGACGCATGAAATGTTGAGGCAGGCTTATGGCAATGAAGCAATGAGTCGCTCGAGGTGTTTTGAGTGGCACTCCAGTGCCGTTCTGCCTCGCTTCAAAAGCGACAGAACGGCACTGGAAGATAACGAGAGGTCAGGGCGACCGTCCACAATCAAAACTTCCGAAAATGTGGACAAAATTAGGGAACTGGTGCATGAGGATCGTCGGAGAACCATTCAAGACATTGCCACCATGTGTCATACGGAACAGTACAAGAAATTCTGACGTCGGTTTTGAACATGCACCGCATTGCTGCAAATTTTGTACCAGAGATTTTGAACCCTGAACAGAAGGTGCTCCGTGTCAAACTCTGTCAAGATCTTCGTCAGCAGGTGGTGAATGAACCAACGTTCCTGTCGCGAGTTATCACTGGGGACGAGATTTGGGTCTACGGTTACGACCCGGAGACTAAACAACAGTCGCCGCAGTTGAAGAGCCCGGCATCACCACGAACGAAGAAGGCCCGACAGGTCCGTAGGGCAAACAAAAACATGCTCATCGTATTCTTCGACATTCGTGGGGTTGTGCACCGTGAATTCGTCCCCCAGGGCCAGACTGTCACCACCCTTTTTTACTGCGATGTTCTGCGGCGTCTTAGGGAGGATATTCTCCACAAACGACCTGAAATGTGGCGCAGGGGCGATTTCCTGCTCCATCACGACAATGCAGCCGCTCACAGAGCATTAGCAACGTGCCAGTTTTGCAGCAGCAACAGCATGACTACCCTTCCTCTCCTGCCTTACTCGCCGGATTTGGCCTCCTGCGACTTCTTTCTTGAAGCTGAAGCTCAAGGGTCGTCGTTTTGAAACCGTGGACGAGATCCAGCGCGAACCGCTGACACGATTCGCGAACAGGACTTCCAGGGAGCGTTCCAACAGTGGCAAAAACGGTGGCAGTGGTGTATCACTGCGCAAGGAGACTACTTTGAGGAAGATCATAGCCAGACCTAAGTAACGTAATTACTTTGTTGTATATCGGCCGAGTCTCTGAACTTTTTGATCAGACCTCGTATATAGCCTTTTACTCAAGTTCCTGTTCTGTGGTTAGTTACCCTGTACATAAGTTGCATATTATATATTATTTTCTTCTTAAAATTATATGTTATAAAATTAATTTTGAAGTGTAACATGGTCAAATGTAACCCCATAACGAAAAATAAATGAAATCAAATGAAAATGAAGTGAATAGTGTACGCAGTATTTATTCAATGTAGTGTCTACAAATGATTGGAGCGGTTTCGTGTTGTTGTTTTTTTGGGCTTTTTTTTTTTTTTTGTGTGTGGCTTTAATATTAGCGATATGCTGCTCGAGTTGGATGTTAACAGACACGCATTGCTCGAAGTTTACTTTGGTCACCGCTAGCAGCCACTAGAGGGCAGTACTTGTCTTATAGTTGGTAAGATGGCTTCAAACAGCGAGAAAGCGTTTGCTGTCCTCGAATTTCATGCTAGTGAAACTGTGACAACAGTGCAACGACACTTTCGAACGAAATTTAGGAAAACTCCACCCAGCGTCAACTCCATTTAGCGACGGTGTGAACAGTTTAAAGCGACAGGATGCCTATGTAAAGGGAAATCAACGGGTCGTGGATCCATCAGTGCTTGAAGAAATCGCGGAACTCGTGCTGTTATGTTTCGTGCGTAGTCTACAGAAATCAACGCGCGCGGCGGGTCTTTGTTAGTGGCAAAGTGAATAGGCACGATGTGCGAATCTGGGGCACAGAAAACTCCCCTCATGTTCGCGGAGCACATTCGGGATTCTCAGAAAATTAATGTTTTCTGTGCGATCTCTAAATTTAAATTTCACGGTCCCTTTTTCTTCTGCGAAAAGACCGTTACCGAACACGTCTACCTGGACATTTTGGGAACATTGGCTCATGCCGCAGTTGGAGACCCACAGCGTGAACTTCATCTACCAACAGGATGGCGCTCCGCCCCATTTCCATCGTGATGTTCGTGAATTCTTGAACGCCAGATTGCGAAAGCGATGGATCGGTCGTGCTGGGAATGATGATCACCAACTGCTGTTATGGGCCTCCACGCTCCCCCGACTTAACCTCCTGCGATTTTTTCGTGTGGGGTTATGTGAAAGATTCGGTGTTTGTGTCGCCTTTACCAGCCGATCTAAAAGAACTGCGGGCTCGCATCATCAATGTCTTTGCTCACATTGATAGAGACATGCTAACTCGTGTGTGGGAGGAACTTGATTACAGAGTTGATGTTTGCAGAATCACTCAAGGGGGCATATCGAGCACCTGTAATATGCACCCCAAAAAACTTTGTGCATTGTTATATGTAATTGTAAAGTTTTGTGATCGTATGTCAAATAATATACCTACCAAAAAATCGTGAAACCCCTCCAATCATTTGTAGACACCCTAAATAATAGTATGGAATCCAAGGATACGAGTATTTTTTTTTCTTTCATAAAGCTGTTTATGAAGCTTAGTAGTTTGTAACCTGACAAGGAATCTCCCCCCTCCCCTCCCCCTCCCCCTCGCCCCCTATCTTCGTTTTAAACTATAATTACAAAAATGGTGTGTTTCTGCTACTCTCTTAGAAATTCTTTCAGAGGACTCCTTCCATTTCCCATAAGTGCAAAAAAAATTCAGTGAATTCTAAAAATTCACTGAAATTTATCCAAGTTTAATTTACATGGTTGCACCCGCCAGATGTTTCAACTGCTTTTGGGGGGAGGGGCTAAAGGATGGGTTCAAAAAAGCTGGGTGGGTTTCAGCCCATCCATAACGTTGCGCTTGTAGTTATAAAAATAAGAACTTCCTCCTCCTCTTTCTACCTCGTTTCCGTGTGACTTTCCTGTCTGGCACTCTGGCCCAAATCTCTTATCTTCCTACTTATTTAAGACCCAGGGTCAGAGACACTCCCTTTTAAAAATCTTCTACATATAATATCTTCTATATGTACCCACCTTCGTTTTGCTGATGACGTAGTCATTTTTGCAACTACCCCATCAGAGCTGCAGAGTATGATCCAGGAACTTGCTGACAAGAGTAAAGAAGTGGGATTAAAAATGAACTTTCAGAAGACAAAAGTGAAGTTCAGTGCTTTTACAAGAAATGAAGATTTATCGCTTGATGGAGAAAAGCTGGAGATAACAGGCACGTACGTTTATCTTGAACAGCAGATATCAAGTGAGGGTCACATTGATGAAGAAATTAATCGGCGTACAAAACTTGCCCAGAGAGCTTTTGGAAGAAACAGCATAATTTTCAAGAGCAATGTGCCATTATGTCTTAAAAGAAAAGTGTTTGATCAATGCATCCTTCCAGTGCTTACGTATGGTGCAGAGACGTGGAACTTAACTAAAAGAGACATACAAAGGCTGCAGACAACTTAAAGCAGCATGGAGAGGTGCATGCTTGGTGTAACCAGGAGAGATAAGAAGAAGAACTCGTGGATCCGAAAAATGACAAGAGTGGAAGACATCATGATCAGAGTTAAATCCCTGAAATGGCAATGAGCTGGACATACTGCCAGAAGAACAGACCATCGATGGACAGCCGAAATTTTAGATTGGATTCCAAGGGACAGGAAAAGACCCAGAAGAAGACCACATGGGAGATGGGCGGATGAAATTCGAAAGTATGCGGGAGTGACATGGAGGAGACTGGCACAAGACAGACCGTTGTGGAAGAAACTTGGGGAGACCTTCGTCCAGCAGTGGATTGATAATGGTTGACAATGATGATGATGATATATGTAAGTACGTACTTCCACATGCTCATGTAACTTCTAATTCCAAAACTCTCATGTTTGTGCATTTCTCAGTGAAAAAAAAAATAAAACAAAAAGATTAAACAATTCTGCTCCCGTCTCTGACTAAACTCTAATAAATCTGTTTTCCTGAAGTTCATATAATTCCATTTGATAAATGAGGTATATGCTTTCAAAGACAGCATTCAATGGGTTACTGAACAGACTTATGTTTGAGTTGATTAAACTGTTTATACCTATCATCAAAATTCTTAGTGTGTCTTGCTCGGGAACAAATAATTTAAAATCTAAAATTTCTCCAAGTACAAGATTCTGATTAATTAGGAGATATCGGTTAATTGGGCCAGCCGTTTCCTTGAGACAATTCTTGAAGAACATCCCAAATTAACTTTTGGGGCAGGAGCAGCCGCTTAATTGGGCTAACGTGTTCTAGCCCCGATGTGTCCTAATTAATCGGAATCAACTGAATATTCATTTCATCGAGAAGCTCCTTGCAGGATTAGAAGTGAATCATACTGTTTCTAGATTGGTTTCGTTAAGGAAACCAGCTTTAAGAATGTAAAGATTACAAATATTTCGTTCCTTCCCTGTTAGAGCAATATTTAGCACATTCAAATGCTCCGTAATATCAGTTATGAAAGCCAAAATGTAACATTTCAAATTTGATGCAACCTCTTTGTAGTCCGAAATTAAATTTGGTTTATCCTTTATTGCGGGCAGCAAAATTTCGCTCCACGGGGCGACAATTGGACTGCATCTCTGGTGTATATTCGAGGCTAGCTGCGAAGCCCAGAGAATGCACAAATAAAAGTCAATTAAATATACAAAAAAAAAAGTCAATTATCGACGGTATTAAGATGTGTCGATGCTTTCGGTGAGAAAAAACACACGAGCGGATTCGCTTCTTTCGATTATGACAATCAGTATGGCGAGCGATGACCAACGGCATAACGCAACCAGTTCTTCCACAATCTTCGTTGTTCTGATTAAAAGGCCTTCCATACGATCGCCTGCTAGCGTTTCCATGACAACATGAATGAGCGGGTAGAGGGGAATGGGCCATTGCTTTGAGCAACGGTTCGCTCTGAAAAGAGAAGCTTATACTACCTCAGTCACTCGCATGCTCCTGCCCGTACCGCACGTGCTTCGCGAGAGTTGTTTCAGTTTGTGTGAAGTGTCAATGAATTAAAATCAGTAATATTATATCTTAAATTCGTGGCTTTCTTGGATTCGAACTGTTTTGATAAATTTTGTGAAAGCTTCCCTGAATATCTACTATCAGAGCTTAAAGAACTCTATGCTTCAAATGGACCATTGCTTTGGGCAACGGTTCGCTCAGAAAAGAGAAGACTTAGACTACCTGTCACTCGCATGCTCCCGCCCATAAGAATGTTTCGCGAGAGTTGTTTCAGTTTGTGTGAAGTGTCAATGAATTAAAATCAGTAATATTATATCTTAAATTTGTGGCTTTCTTGGCTTTCTTGGATTCGAACTGTTTTGATAAATTTTGTGAAAGCTTCTCTGAACATTTACTGTCAGAACTTAAAGACCTCTATGCTTCAAATTTTGATACAGCTCGACAAAAAAATGAACTGAAGGTGTTTTATTCCCTTGATGAATACAAAAGCAAATCAGTTAAGAGACATTACTTGTTCCATAAAGTTGAATAAATTGGACATAGTGTTTAGTGAGGTGCACAAATTAGCAGACCTCATATTAAAGTTTCCATCAACAACTGCAACTGCCAAAAGAAATTTTTCTGCATTGAAAAGGATCAAGATATATCTCAGAGTCACACAAGGGCACGTACATTCGAGCAAATTAGCTGTTTTGTCAATAGAGAAAAACATTATTTTTAAATATGAAAAAGTACTCGGAGGAAACATTTTATGGAAACGTAACACTCAAGTTCACACAAAAGGAAAGAAGAATGGAGTTCATGTACAAATAAAGTATTCAGAAAGAGAATGGAGATCATGTACAAATAAGTGTTTAAATCCTAATCTTCATAATCATTTGCTATCACGTTAGCAATAGCATGTACCTAAAATTTTAAAAAAAATTTACTTCTATTACTTAACAATTAAAAATTAAACTTCGCAATTAAAAAAAAACAATACTGTGGTGGGAGGGGGGGTAGATAGCCCGGGTCTCGGACCCAAGATATGCCACTGGACTGCATTGGTATAATGAATCAAGCGTCACGATATTTCACACAACTAAGGTAATGTTGACAAACATGCACTATCAAAATGGTAGTGGCTATACTCACCAGTAGACGGCGTGTCGTCTGCACTTGCCGGTGATTTCTCGTCGGCAAGATCACAGGCGCTATCAGTGTGACTTTGGTCTTTGGCTGTTACGCACTCCCTGATGCTGTGTCCAGCTTCTGGCAGGAGAGACTTCCTGTCCGGCTCCGATACACCGCACGTGGAAGAACCAATTGGAAAGCACTCCCTGGGCATACCAACAACGTCGTCCTCACCGAAATCACCTTCTTCGTACGGTGTGTTGCTGCTTCCCACGTCCGGATGGTGGTCGAGCATTTCGTTGAGGTTTTCGCTGATTCCGACGGCACTACCGGAATGGCTGCCGTCCTCGTCTTTCCCGCGCTCGTCACTTCGAGGACTGTTGCACTTTTCACTCTCTTCCGAAACGGAGGTTGAGGAGGAGGTGGATAAAGCCGATGTCGTCCGATTCCTCTCGGTATCTTGATCAGCCACCCTACACGTGACCCGTAGCTCAACTTCACGAGCGATATCACTGGTGACAGTGCACAGAACGTCACTTCCTGAATGGAACAAAACATATCACAGAAAAAGCATTAGTCACGTTATCAACTTAAAAGCGTTGCGTTATCAATGAACATGCATTGTACATAACACTTGATCGTACGAAAATATCACGGGGAATTTTTTTTAATAAAAACAAACCCTAGATAAGCTCTGACCGGCGCCTTTGTTTTCATGAAAGAGCTGAGGATCTGAGCCTCATTTTTTTTTTCATGTCACAGCGGCATCATACAAACAAACCTTCATTCATTACTCCTCATTATAGAGCCGCAGCACATAAATTTTCACTTCATTCCTTAGTTTTCGCACCATAGTCCAAGTTTCCCACTTCATGGCACCTTGGGACACAAAAACTTCCGTTTCCCACTTTTGGTGTCACTCCTGCTATATACAGCCCTTCATTTTTAGTACTCATGGCATAACTGTATTACACAGCTATATATTACACACATTGTAGTATATCACACTTCATTTGTTAGTTTTCACGGTAAAACTTTCGTACACAACTCTTTATTTTTAGGATTCATGGCGCAGCTGCAGTAGACAATTCCTTGCAATTCATGGCACAGCTGCAGTAGAGAATTCCTTGGTATTCATGGCACAGCTGCAATAGACAATTCCTTGCTATTCATGGCACAGCTGCAATAGACAATTCCTTGCAATTCATGGCACAGCTGCAGTAGAGAATTCCTTGGTATTCATGGCATGGCTGCAGTAGAGAATTCCTTGCTATTCATGGCACAGCTGCAATAAACAATTCCTTGCTATTCAAAGCACAGCTGCAATAGACAATTCCTTGCAATTCATGGCACAGCTGCAGTAGAGAATTCCTTGGTATTCATGGCACGGCTGCAGTAGACAATTCCTTGGTATTCATGGCACGGCTGCAGTAGACAATTCCTTGCTATTCATGGCACAGCTGCAATAGACATTTCCAAGCAATTCATGGCACAGCTGCAGTAGAGAATTCCTTGCAATTCATGGCACAGCTGCAGTAGAGAATTCCTTGGTATTCATGGCACGGCTGCAGTAGACAATTCCTTGGTATTCATGGCACGGCTGCAGTAGACAATTCCTTGCTATTCATGGCACAGCTGCAATAGACATTTCCAAGCAATTCATGGCACAGCTGCAGTAGAGAATTCCTTGCAATTCATGGCACAGCTGCAGTAGAGAATTCCTTGCAATTCATGACACAGCTGCAATAGACAATTCCTTGCTATTCATGGCACAGCTGCAATAGACAATTCCTTGCTATTCATGGCACAGCTGCAATAGACAATTCCTTGCAATTCATGGCACAGCTGCAGTAGAGAATTCCTTGGTATTCATGGCATGGCTGCAGTAGAGAATTCCTTGCTATTCATGGCACAGCTGCAATAGACAATTCCTTGCTATTCATGGCACAGCTGCAATAGACAATTCCTTGCTATTCATGGCACAGCTGCAATAGACAATTCCTTGCAATTCATGGCACAGCTGCAGTAGAGAATTCCTTGGTATTCATGGCATGGCAGCAGTAGACAATTCCTTGCTATTCATGGCACAGCTGCAATAGACATTTCCTAGCAATTCGTGGCACAGCTGCAGTAGAGAATTCCTTGCAATTCATGGCACAGCTGCAGTAGAGAATTCCTTGGTATTCATGGCACAGCTGCAGTAGACAATTCCTTGCTATTCATGGCACAGCTGCAATAGACAATTCCTTGCAATTCATGGCACAGCTGCAGTAGACAATTCCTTGGTATTCATGGCATGGCTGCAGTAGACAATTCCTTGCTATTCATGGCACAGCTGCAGTACACAACTCTTCATTTCTAACATTCACAGCACAGCTGTATCGCACAACTCTTCATTTTTTAATATTCATGGCACAGTGCAGTACATCACTATTCATTTTTTAGTATTCACGGTAAAACTTTAGTACACAACTCTTCAATTTTTTGGATTCATGGCACAGCAGCAGTACACAGCTCTTCATTTTTTTAGTATTCACGGAACAGCTGCAGTAGACAACTTTTCATTTTAGTACTTAACACACAAATCTTCATTTTCTGGTATTCATGGCACAGTGCAGTGCACTATCCTTCACTTTTTAGTATTCACGGTAAAACTTTATTACACAACTCTTCAATTTTTTGGATTCATAGCACAGCTGCAGTACACAGCTCTTCATTTTTTAGTATTCACGAAACAGCAGCAGTAGACAACTTTTCATTTTAGTACTTAACACACAACTCTTCATTTTCTGGTATTCATGGCACAGTGCAGTACATTACCCTTCCCTTTTTAGTATTCACGGTAAAACTTTAATAAACAAATCTTCAATTTTTTGGATTCATCGCAGAGCTGCAGCAGACTTTTCATTTTAGTACTTAACGCACAACTCTTCATTTTTTTAGTATTCATGACACAGTGCGATACACCACTATTAATTCTTTAATGTTCACGGTAAAACGTTTAGTACGCAACTCTTCAGTTTTTTGGATTCATAGCACAGCTGCAGTACACAACTCTTCATTTTTTTATTATTCAAGAGACAGTTTCAATTGACAACATTTCATTTTAGTACTTAACACACAACTCTTCACTTTTTAGTATTCATGACACAGCAGTTACATACTAAAGTGTACTATTTAGTACACATGGCGCAGCTACCGTACAACACTCGTCATTGTTTAGTATTCATGGCACAGCTACGGTACAAAATTATTCATCTTTAATATTCACGGCACATCTGCAGTACACACCCTATGATTATTTATTGTTAGAAAGTACACTGTGTGAAGGGAAACAGAATCAGTATGTTGCCTTTCAACCAATTCTTTACTATTCTGGCACAGCTGCAAAACACAACTCTTTATTCTTTAATATGACGTTCTGCCTGGAAACATGATCTCACTCGGAGGTACACGCGGTGATTAGGTTGAATGATGTGACGCCACTCTCCTGACTAGAGGGCGTTGTTTGGCACAGGAGTTTGAATAAAATGGCACCGTATTGGGAACAGATTCAAGTGAAAATTACGACCCGCTTTGAAAGATGGTCTCACTCGGAGGTACGCGCGGGGACAGCAGAGATTTATCGCCAACACAAGAGAAGTCTATGTTTCTCAACTCATGAGTGTTCGGAGCGTGACATAGTATTTTCATGCACCGGAGCCTCCACACACGCCACGTTGCTGTCCGTTGCTAATGTTATAGTCCTGTCACTGCCATTTCCATCCATTAAATCATTATGCCAGTGTGCGAAATCTGAATACCATTCTGACACGCTCCGGATACCCATGGCTTGCGAGCCATAGACTTCCAGAAGTTGGCGGTGCATCTCCGTTGCCAGTGTTTTCCATGCCGGGAAAACCCTAATCACGAGGCATATCTCCGAGTGAGGTCATGTTCCCAGGTAGGTAGTCATTTTAACTTAATCTGTTCTCGAGAACGTTGCACTTTTGTTAAAACTCCTTTGCTAAACAACACTCTCTAATCAGGAGAGTGTAATGACTCTGCAAGACACTAATTTACTAAATGCTCTGCCAAAGGTAATTAGAATTACTTATTTGGATCATGCCTCGTATCCCATCTTTGAGCCGGCGTATTTTCGCTGATGTAATTGGGCTACGAGGACGTGAAGAACGACTAAAAAAGAGTCAATCCCAGATTCATTAAAACGACATAAGATTGACAATGTTGGAATTACAAAATCTCCAGGCCTGTCTTTTGACTCCGAGTAGAGTGTATGCAGATTTGGATGAAGGTTTGAGAATGAGCAAAGTTTCAGCCAAACTGGTTGTGACAAAGTTTTTCATGAACAAAAAAGATCAAGTGAATGTCGACCCGCTTGGAAACATGGTCGCAGTTGAAGAGAAGAAAAATGCTGCTATGCATGGCTTTTTACGCTTTCCAACTGTAAGTTGAAGAAGCGAATATGCTCCTCTTTGTCCGTCTGTCTGTCTGTCCGTCCGCACGATAACTCGCGTAAAAATGGTTCGATTTCAATGAAATTTTAGTATGTGGTAGGGGACCACCTGGGGATGAACCCTATTGAAAATGGACGAAATGGGGTCAACGGTCAGGACATAGGAGCGGGATCCATTACATCGCCCTTATGCGCCATAACTTACGTAAAAATGCTTCGATTGCGATAAAACGTTATCATGTTGTTCCGGACGTATACTGAACCAATTCTGTTGAATATCATCGAAATGGGGTCAAAGGTCAGGACACAGGAGCGAGATTTATTCCACAGCCTTTATCCTCATAACTTCAGTAATAACTTGAGTAATGATTTCTGGTATGTTGGAGAGCGTATCATAATCAATGCATTGCATGATTTTACTAACTTCTTCTTCTCTTCGACTGTGACGATGAATGTAATGAGGATTCGTCATTTCCCATACATCAAAACTGGCCCACTGATAAAAACATCCTAACTTAGATTGTGCAATTGGTGTTTTTTGCAAACATTTCCTGAACTGTATTGAAAAGCAATAACTTTACTTCGTTGTAGTTATACTTGCTTGCAGATGGCGCCACTCTCCAATACCTCTACATCGAAGTAAAGTTATTGATTTTTGATATAGTTCAGGAAAGTTTTCTGCAAAAAACACAGCGATTTTATAATCTAAGTAAAGATGTTTTTTTTATCAGAGGGCTAATTTTGATGTATGGGAAATCTTTCTTCGCTGAAGAAGTAGGGTCGATTTTTTTTCCATTGATAGTATAGGGAGAAAAATCAGTAGAAGTCCACCTTAAAGGAAACGCTAGCAAAAGAAACGCCTCTTTACCAGAAATCATCTTTTATTCCACCATAACAAACGTGCTGCCGAAGGGCGCTAGCGTTTTAGGAAAAATAACGAAACTGAGTTCACCTTATGTTCACCATACTCGCCAGAACTGGCACAACATGATTTCTGGTGGTGGTTCGCAACAATAAAGCATGAATTTCATGGTAGGGGATTTCTCAGCCGAACAGCTATTTACCGGTGGAATGAATTGTATGGGGATTTCTCAGCCTTCCGCTGTTTACCAGTGGAATGAATTTATACCATGAGCAATTTTTTTTAACAAACTCGAAAGTATTTTTCATTACGTTTTCAAAACATCATACCTCGCTCAAAGATCACAGTTGCGTAACGGCATTACTTCGCCGGGGTCACTTTTTTTGTCCAAGATTTTTGACAAAAAGGGTGATAAAATCTACCCTTTTTTGCAACTTCTTAATAATGTATCTCCTTTTATTTTCATTTCCCACTTACCTAATCGCTTATCGCGCACAACTTAAAACAAACTATCTCATTAAATAATCGCTTTTATCGTTTAGACCATTTAATGACCGTCGTGTTTCGAGCGTAATGTTCTGATCTCTCCTGCTCTGTTCTCATTCAACAAACCTTCAACAATTTCTTTTTTACTGATCATGTCAGTTTGCTTCTTTTGAGAAATATTTCGGAGTTTGATTAAGAGTGAGCACTGCATTTTCAATGTATTTCGAACAACAATTTCAGTCGCAAATTTTCAAACTATTTCTTCACTTTTGCTTCTACCCCGAAAATGGAGTGGCCCCATGCAAAAGTGACACCAAATCGCAGTTAATATCCCTGATGTTGAAATTACTGAAATCTGAAGAAAGATTATTTATATTTGCCCCGTATCAAAGAAAATTAATGGTGTGATAAAATTAAATTTTTAATGATAAAATTGCTGGAATCTAAAGAATGATTCTTTTTTCTTTAGCTTTAAAATAAAATTACGGGGGAAATAATCCATTGTGAAAAAAGAAATGTTTATTGGATGTGTGACTCCTGCTTCGAAGCCGGAATTACATCGCAGGAAGAATATGGTCAGTGTTTGATGACGGTTCATAGCTAGTGTGGTCTACTCCTCCATCTTAGAATTGAGTCAACCATTACGGTGGATATTACATCCAAGAAGACGATGGTCAATGTTTGATGGTCCGTAGCTAGTGTTAATTCAACAGCGTGTTTCTAATTCAATATATGGCACTGTTGAATTTTGAATTTGCTGGGGTGGGGGGGGGCTGGCGAAATGTACCTATTCAATAGTGCGATGGACTCCTCCATCTTAGAACTGAGTCAAACCATTACGGCGGATATTACATCCAGGAAGACTATGGTCAGTGTTTGATGGATCACAGCTAGTGTGATCCGCTCCTCCATCTTAGAAATCAGTCAAACCATTACGGCGGATGTTACATCCAGGAAGACGATGGTCAGTGTTTAATGGATCACAGCTAGTGTGATCCGCTCCTCCATCTTAGAGCTCAGTCAAACCATTACGGCGGATGTTACATCCAGGAGGACGATGGTCAGTGTTTGATGGATCACAACTAGTGTGATCCGCTCCTCCATCTTAGAATTCAGTCAAACCATTACGGCAGATATTACATCCAGGAAGACGATGGCCAGTGTTTGATGGATCACAGCTAGTGTGATCCGCTCCTCCATTTTAGAACTCGGTCAAACCATTACGGCAGACATTACATCCAGGAAGACGATGGTCAGTGTTTGATGGATCACAGCTAGTGTGATCCGCTCCTCCATCTTTGAACTCAGTCAAACCATTACGGCGGATATTACATCCAGGAAGACGATGGTCAGTGTTTGATGGATCACAGCTAGTGTGATTTGCTCCTCCATCTTAGAACTCAGTCAAACCATTACGGCGATGTAACATCCAGGAGGACGATGGTCAGTCAGTGTTTGATGGATCACAGCTAGTGTGATCCGCTCCTCCATCTTAGAACTCAGTCAAACCATTACGGCGGATATTACATCGAGGAAGACGATGGTCAGTATTTGATGACCCGTATCTAGTGTGATCTACTCCTCCATCTTAGAACTAAGTCAAACCATTATTTTCAAGAACTTAACATTATGCATGAAAAACTGTCTATCAAACAGCCGAGATTAGTCTCTCGCCATGGGAACATACACATACCGGCGACTGAATTAGAAACTTTTATTTAATACTGGGTTGGACCGCCTTTAGCCCTAATTACAGCACGTATGCGATTTGGCATAGACCCCACAAGTTGTTGGAGTGCATCTACAACAACAGCATGCCATGCGTTCACTAGACAGTTCCCTAACTATCTAAGACTTGACGGATGAGGACTTTGCTCTCGGATCTGTTTTTCTAACATGTCCCATATATCCCCAATGGAGTTCAGATCCGGGTATTGTTGTGGCCAAGAAAGATGGTGGAGGCCGCTGTTATGCTCGTTGAGCCACTGCTGAACAGATCTAGCGCGATGGACAGTAAGTAGCATTGTCGTCCATGAAGTAGCTGCCACCAACAGGTGGATAAAAAGTCAGCACTGCAGGATGGATTTGATTGGCAACAATGTTCAGATAATCCTTGGAGGACACCCAACCTTTCAGGAATATCAGGGGACTCGTTCCAGAACGTGTCCCCCACCACGACACCACCTCCAAAACATTGAGTTGTGTTTACAAGGTACATTGCATTATAGGGCTGCAGCCAAAGTTTCTGCCTACCGTCAGTACAGAACAAGACGTACCACGACTCGTCGGACCGCATGATTTTTCCACTCTTCTGGTGTCCAGTCACGGTACTCCTCATACCACTGGACTTAGTAAAGAATTTTCCGGTTCTTCGCAGAGATCAATGATTTCCGTATAAGCGTGCAACTGTCAATAACGCACCTCTTCAATTCCTTGGCTGCCCCGGCGGCGCAGTGGTCTAAGCGATGGTCTCTCACCATTCGTCCGAACGGGGTCCGGGTTCGAATCCCGGTGAGGCACGGATGTTGTGTTTGTCTTACGGTACTGGCTCTCTCCCTTCCCTGGAACCAGTGACCCTAAATTAGGGACGGGCGACTGCTTATATCCCATTGAGTTGCTCACGTTGGTCGTTAAACCTCCAATCAAAAAAATTCCCTGGGCATAGTTCGCTTAGATATGGGTCGGGAACAGATTTCATTGAATATTTCGGTTAATTGTTGCACACGAAAGTCCTGTTTCTCCGTAGAAGCCTTCTCAGGCGACGGAGTTCTCGTTCCTGACAGATTGTCATTCCGCCACAGCTACGCCTCGTAGGTAATGCGGGTTATTTTTTCAAAAGACTAGAGATATCTCACCTTTTGAGAAACCAGTCAGTTCTCAAAATCGTCGCTCTAGTCAGACGGGCACCCACAATAAGTCATTTATCGAACTTCAAAAGAGCCTTTGTTTTTTCCACTGTAATTAGCAGTTTTAAATAGTTGCTTAGATCACGTGGTGACACAGGTGACCATGTATTTTTAATATACGCTGCATAGGTGACGTTTACATACATCTGCATAAAGGTTTCTAATTCAATGGCCGGTATGTGCACTTCTCCATGATACTGCGACACCCCATGTTGCATGCCAGTCCGCCACTGCGTATGATCTAGAGGCTTCGTACCTCAACGGGTAAACCGTACCTCAACGTTGAGGTACGATCCATCTTATTCAATTCATCTATCTCCTACGGTCTCTCGCTTCTTTAAGCTCCTGGACACCTTTCAACATGGTAAATAGTGTCCCAATCAAACATTGGTTGAAATCGCATTCCATGAGTGTCACATCACGAAGCTCGACCCTTTTTCACGTCGGCATACAGTCGTTGGCAAAAGTGTGTTGTTACTGTTGGTAATTATTTTGATTAATAAAGTTTATTTTGTACTTTATTTTGGATGTTTGAAGCTTCCATCAGTGTTCCGATTTTTCGTCAGCAACAAAGTTATGCTTTATCTAAATTACTTAAATTCCCATTGGAATCAAATGATGCATGTTAGCTAGTATTTTAAATGTCAGTCGAACGAACCTTAAAAGTTAAAAGCTCTATATCGGTACAAAGTTTTGATCGAAAGTTAGCTCAGTTATGCGAAATATTAATCCTCTTCTCACCCGATATTTGTAAACAGATGTTGGCATCAGCCGGAGTGGCCGCAACGCTCATCAACTTCAGCCAATGACCTTCATCCTCAAGCATCACGCGCAATGGCTGGCCGTCGGAACGGTTTACCTGAAAAAGAAAACTGTGATAATTACTGCATTACTAAATAATTTTTTCACATTCTATTAAAAGCATTACCACAAAAGTACGACCATCCCATTTTTACATTACTCTTTGAAAAACGAATGCATATTCCCCTTTAAAATACACAATCGAGTCACATTATTGTGAGCACCTCCTTCTTATGACGTCAACAGCGCGTAGCCAATGAAAGAAAACACGTGTCGTGAGCTGGCTTGGAAGGTATATATACAGTATATGGTCGTGCTGGCTTGGAGAGTATATATACATGTCGTCAGCTGGCTTGGAGAGTATATATAATATATACACTGAAGTGCCAGAAAAACTGGTACAGACGAGCTTATGCAAAATACATAGCAACGTCACCTATGCGCGTACTCGGTTGCGTCCGCCACTGCGTATATAAAGCGATAGACATCCTTGCCAGCTGTCAGAGCTGTTTTCGGCATGAGAATGACAAGTAATAACGATTTAAGCGATTTTCAACGCGGTTTCATAGTTGGCGCTCGTGCGATGGGCCATAGTATTTCGGAGGTAGAAACGAAGTTCTGATTTTCACGGACGACCATTGCAAGGGTGTACCGTGACTATAAGAATTCCGGCAAAACCTCCAACCTACGATACCAGTGTGGCCGTAAAAAGACACTGGGTGAACGTGACCATCGTCGGCTGTCAAGAATCGTTTCACGCGATAGGCGTGCAAAACTCTCGCAGGTATCATCGGAATTCAATGCTGGAGCCCCAACAAGCATCAGCGTCCGGACTGTGCAACGCACCCTACACGATATGGGCTTTGGGAGCCGACGCCCAACTCGAATGCCCTTGATGGGTGCACGACACAGAGCTATGCGCCTCGCTTGGGCACGGCAACACCGCCACCGGACACTTTTTTTTTGATTGAAGGTTTAACGACCACCGTGAGCAACTCAATGGGCTATAAGCAGTCGCCCGTCCCTAATTTAGGGTCACTGGTTCCAGGGAAGGGAGAGAGCCAGTGCCGTAAGACAAACACAACATTCATGCCTCACCGGGATTCGAACCCAGACCCCTTTCGGACGAATGATCAGAGGCCATCGCTTAGACTACTGCGCCACCGGGGCGGCCCACTGGACACTTGATGATTGGAAACAAGTAGCCTGGTCTGACGAGTCGCGTTTCCAACTGTATTGGGAAGATGGAAGGATTCGTGCGTGGCGCAAACCCCATGAAGCCATGGATCCCATCTGTTAACAGGGAACTGTACCGACTGGTGGGGGTCCGTAATGGTATGGGGTGTGTTTAGCTGAACTTCACTGGGACCCCTGGTACGTATACCAACGTCAGTGACCGGCCAACGCTATTTAGGCATCTTTTCTGACGAGGTACGCCCGTTCAAGTCCTGCATTCATGCTGATGGGTTGGGCCCTGTTCCAACAGACAATGTACCTCCACACATGTGTCGGGACGCCACATTATGGTTAGAGAAGCATTCATTTGAGTTTGGGGTGTTGCCATTTCCACCCAAGTCCCACAGATCTGAACGTAATATAACACATTTGGTATCCCATGCAACGCGCTATCGAACACAGGAATCCGAGACCTCGGAATACACGAAAATTGTGGAACGCTCTGCGGGAAGTATGGTATGTATTACCTACAGCATATTTCCAGAAGCTAGTTGAGTCCATGCCCCGTCGTATTTCTGCAGTCCTGCGCTCCTGTGGGGGACCCACTAAGAATTAGACTGGTGTACCAGTTTTTCTGGCACTTCAGTGTATATACCTTATATATACATATATATATAAGGTGTGCTGTAGGCAATCTGAAAACATATCTCTCGTTGCTGTCATGGATAAAAGGAGCGATTTATCAGATTTGCAAACAGGGATGATTATTGGCTTTCGGAACAAAGGTGGCAGTACTTCTGAAACAGCGCAGTTTGTGAACTATTCGCGTGCGGCTGTGGTTAACGTGTATCGTGATTGGGTAAATGGCACCATTGAGAATAAGCGACGTGGAAACAGAGGAGCACCACGTGCCATTGATTTGAGAGGTGAACATCAGCTTCGAGAGTGTGTGAGGGCCGACCGACACGCTAAAGTGGAGCAACTCACTGACTGAATGAACCAGGGGGATACAAGAAGTTTGCCTAAAACGACAGTTCAGCGAACCCTGCTGCGTATGGGGCTCCGATGCAGGCGGATGGTCACTGCACCTATGCTAGCGAAGGTGCAGAGGCAGGAAAGGCTTACATTTGCACGGCAGTATCGCAATTGGACCCCCGCTGATTGACAAATGATTGCCTTCTCCGATGAGTCACGTTTTCTGCTTCATCAAACGGATGGACGTTGGCGTATGGGGCGAGAAACATCGGAGAACAAACACTTTTCAACCATTGCTGCAAGCACACAAGCTGGTGGGGGCAGCATTATGGTCTGGGTAATATTTTCGTGACATTCTCTGGGTACACTCATACCTGTGGAAGGCACTATGGATCGAATTCATTATGAATCCATCCTTGCAGACCACTTACACTCATACATGCTGATTGTCTTCCCTGGGGCGGATAAGATCTTTTACCACGACAATGCGACATGTCACACAACTAGAAATGTCCGAGAGTGGTTGGAAGAGCACGATGAAGACTTCAAAGTACTTCCCTGGCCCCATACATCTCCAGACTTAAACCAAATTGAGCATCTGTGGGACCATCTAGATCGTGTTGCTCACCTGTAAACACCTTCCAGCAGTTTATTGAGTCACTCCCAGCACGTCTAGCTGCTGTCCGAACTGCAGACGGCAGTTACACTGCATATTATTTGGTGGTTACAATAATGTGACTCGACCGTGTATTTCTAGTATGATTTTAAAGAATAGAGGTTCTTAAAATACGATTTTTGCTTTTTGCAAAAACGCAGTTTTGCAGTTATCTTTATGATGATATATTTATTAATCTTTGCAATGCACACTGCTCTGCATAAAAAAATTCCACACCATGAAGGAATGCATGAAATTTACCACACAAATAGGTGGAAAGTAGTGACTTAAGAATACACGAATTCAATGGGCGAACAGCGTAAAGCAGCCCAGATGGCGCAGTGGTCTAAGCGATGGCCTCTGGTCATTCGTCCGAAAGGGGTCCGGGTTCGAATCGCGGTGAGGCATAGATGTTGTGTTTTTCTAACAGCACCGGCTCTCTCCCTTCCCTAGAACCAGTGATCCTAAATTAGGGACGGGTGTCTTTTTTTTTTTTTTTTTTTTTTTTTATTAGAGGTTTAACGACTACCGTGAGCAACTCAATGGGCTATAAGCAGTCGCCCGTCCCTAATTTAGGGTCACTGGTTCCAGGGAAGGGAGAGAGCCAGTGCCGTAAGACAAACACAACATCCATGCCTCACTGGGATTCGAACCCGGACCCCTTACGGACGAATGATCAGAGAGGCCAGCGTCTTAGACCACTGCGCCACCGGGGTGGCGGACGGGTGTCTGCTTATAGCCCATTGAGTTGCTCACGGTGGTCGTTAAACCTCCAATAAAAAAACCAGAAGATCCACGAGAATGCCTTTGTTAACACCACGACATCGGACACAGCGCCTCACCTGGACTCATGAACACGGTAATTGCATCCTGAAAGACTGGCAACATATGACGTGGTACGATGAGTCACGCTACTAATTCTTAAGAGTTGATGGTAGGGTTCGGGTGTGGCGCAGACCCCATGAGGCCATGGACCCAAGCTGTCAACAAAGTAATGTGCAGGCTGGTGGTGGTTCCATACATGTATGGGGGTTTCTTTACGTGGCGCGATTTGGGTCCTCCGTTCCTCGTAAACACGTCATTAACCGGTATTCGCTTTGTTGCTCTGCTTGGACCATTTGCAGCTCTGCATGGACTCCATGTACCCCAACAACGATGGGATTGCAGGCGGACAATGCACAAGGTCGTCGAGTCCGAGTTGTCCAAAATTGATGAATGTGTCTCTGGTACCGCATGCATTGAATGTGGATTTTCCGTGGATCGAGGAATGTTGAATGTTCGCACAACTTTGGAAATTGAATGTCCCATCCGTCTGGTTCCCACTACCATGCCTCGTTCAAACTCCGATAATTCACGTCTGCGAGCCATAATCCTATAGGCGGTTGTTCAACCTGACTCACGAGATTACACCATGCACTTTCTGTTTCCATACTACTTTCTGTTTCCAACGGAAGAAATGAACGGGTCTTTTAAACAGATCTCTTTAGTGACCCGATCTTAAGGAATCGGTTCCCGTAAACGACCGAATCTTCCAATCGCTAATGGCTGGCGAGGGAATAAACCTGACTCAGCTAATCTGTGATTCACAGTCCGTGTCAATACGGGGATATCCATAGCTGACTGTACACTTCGTCTGGTGTCGCTGTGGAATGTGGGGCTGCGAAGGCTTGCTGTCGAGTGTGGCGATAGCGACATTTAGACGTTCGCCTGTGTGCACCTGTCCCACTACGGCAACGCACGTCACTTTCCTCCAATAACTGTCGTCACGTGAGGGCGGCAGTTGTTGTATCCCGATGGGTTTCGGCCTCTAGGCGACGCTGGCACCAACCATCAGTAAAGTAGCCCAATGATGAAGCCTCTGGTAAACATGCTCGTGTGATGGTAGGATTCTCGATGACGTCACTCAGACAATCTTACCCCTTACAGGTGTTTTCGCCACCGAGATCACTCCAATGCAGTGGTCTACACACACACATACAGGTAAAAATACCCAAATTTACCTACGCCAAGCCGTTTTGCTCTTTTGTGTACCTTATTTACCAGGGTCAGTCATTTTGGGGTACAATGTTCAGTCCGTTACCACATGTTGACCACATATGGCTATTCAGCAAATTATAGTCCATCAGAGTCTATGGTGCTTTGCCAACGTTCAGCCAAAGATGCAATGCCGTTGAGATACCAGGCGGCTGGCTTGGATGCAAAAGACCTCAGTGATGCCATCTTTCATAGCCTCCTAGGATTTGAACTGTGTGCCCGCCAAGAATTGCGCCATGGAACGTAACAGGTGAAAATCCGGTGGGGGGGGGGGGCAAGATCCAGGCTATAGGTTGGGTGTGGTAGGACTTCGACGCGATCCAAATCCTGAATCTTCCGGCGGATAATCCGTGACCTATGACATGGGGTGTTACCGAATTGCAGGAGGACCATTTTTTTTCGGTTCACCATTGCGTAGTAGCGCTGGCGTAGAACGTCGTAAACGTGTTGCAGCTGGTCGGCATACAGGTTCCCATCGACGGCCCGATCATGTGGCAGGAGCTCCCAGTGGACAGGACCCTCGATATTCCACCATACACACAACAATGGCTTCACTTCAAAACACCCTCTATGAACCACTGCTTGGGCCTCATCCCCTAACCGCAGCCATTGGTTTCCGGTATCAGGATAACGTAGGAAGACCCACTTCTCATCATTCGGTACGATTCTCTGACAAAACCGGTCCTCACGTGGATTTTGCAGCAATTCTCGACACACAGTGACACGATCCTAAGCTTGCTTTGGGCTCAACACATGGGGAACCATTCGCAGGCGTCTGAAGTGAAAACCAAGCTGGTGTAGTTGACGAAGGATGGTGGTTCGTGATGCATGGACCTCCTCTGCTAATCGTCGGGTGCTGGTTCCTGGGTGCTGTTCAA